>JACGWO010000011.1:4384140-4487297 GCA_034509735.1 Sesamum alatum | reverse complement strand
CAATTAAAATAAACATAAGTCCGAACTCTAATTAATTGATCCAATCAATTAATTAATCGAAACCCGATAAATTAATCCAAATTAATTTAAAGGTTCTAAGTCCAAAAATTAACTAATCCAATTAATTAATTCTTGGACCATCCATCAAATGGATTTCCCAATAAATGATCCAATCATTTATTTTTCTCCTTGAATTAATTTAATCCAATTAAATTAATTCGCTTCTTCTAGAATTAATTCCAAATTAATTCTACCAATTCCAATAGTGATTTGTGTGTGACTCTTTAGGTTCACCCTCAGCTAGACTTGGGCTTGTGTCCAACACAATTGGTTAAATCCAATTTAATTAACTATTTCCAATTAACCATTAATCGGAAAACGCCCGTCACCATGGGTGGCCGTCTAGCAACGGTCCATGGCACTAGAGACTAGGTGAATGTTGGCGTGAACATTTAGGCTCTCGATTACCATACGAGTACGGTCCTTCCATCATCCGTCTCCCGGTCTAAGTCTAGGGCATGGAATTTGGCGTCGGTTCCCATCCTGGACTAGACAACTATGCTCAATAACTCGAGACGCGTTTGCTCTATTGATCGACGTAGGAAACCATTCCCTACTCGACCAATCGCTGTGGCCACAGACTTAAAGAGCTTAAACCGTCTCAGAGCGCATAGGAGACTCGACTGTCATATACTGACAGGTGACGGATCCTATCTTGGAATCCACCGTCCTCAATACATATTTCCGACTGCACTGGATGAGGCTTATGATGAACGTATCCCAGATACGGGCATCTCTTGCCAGACCCTAGATACAACCTTCATATGCATGTGACTGCCATGATTCCTCAAGTCCGAGGACTAATCTCGTACTATCGGAGCCGAGAATTCCAGTCATACCGACTAAGCCTCCAAGGCTTCCATATGACGATTCCCGCGAGTCAGTTCAGTCAGCTAACACCCACGTCAACTAACCCACTAATATTGCATAGACGTCCAACGTCTGTCGCCGATGAAACACGGCACTCATCCAATGAATGCAATCCTTAGTGCAAGTCTCTGTAGGACCCTCGATGCCCTGTCTCGAGGTCCTCGACTTGGAACATTCCAGACCAACCCTCAGAAGTTGGTTTCATAGCTGCCATCCAATGCGCAGCCCAACTACATGGGTTATACAATTGGTCTGTGGGCATTTGTTGTGACGTTAAAAACATCGTTTAACGTAATCAGTAAGCATAACAAACACATAGTGCCACGGATGAATACTTACTATATTCATCAAGTCAATAAAGATTGCTAAATAGTACCCAAAACCGCCAATCCAATTGGCTTTCTGGTCACCTATTCTAACAATCTCCCACTTGACCTAAAGCCAATCACCCATGTTGCTCAGACTTATCTGAGCATGAGTAATCTGCGATATCCGGCTCGGTCTCACGGGTCTAACCTTATTTCTGCCAAGATGATGCGGTCCAACCGCACGTCACCTCTTCATACCATTGCTCCAAGCAGATGGTACTGTCTAAGAATTTTTCCTGGATCCATGATGAGATCTCGGTCCTATAGCTTGCGCTACAGCCATGTTGTTATCCTCCAAGGTAACTACTGGCTAGCACGTGCTAGGCACCACACCCAACCATTGGATGTAGTTTTTCATCCAAACCACTCTCCGGAGCAACTTCTAAAGTTGCCATACATTCAACTTTCATGGTCCGTCGTGGTGTCCCGCTTGAAACCTTTCCAAGCCACCACCTTACCATTAAATGTTCATAATGAGACTAGATATTATTCACATGATCCTGGAAGCTAGTATCGCTATAGCCTTCCAGAATCAACTCTCCATTGAACTTGCATCAAGAACACTTCTTTAATCCTTATTCAGGTATAAAAGACTGTTCTCAACAGCAGTCTACTGCCTCCTCGGTACACACCCGATTTCTGTCGTTATGCCGAAAGCATACACAACATCAGGTCCAATGCACCATACAAACATACCCATGTTGCCTACGGCAAAGACGTAGGGGATGTCAAACATCTAAGCTTCCTCATCAGTCAACCTGACTGAGTCTTGGACAGCTTAACCCTATATATAGGAATCCAATTCCTTTCATGGAGAATTGCGTGAACAACGTCTGTGTTTCAGTGTTTCCTAACATCTTAAATTCATTCCAAAGGAATAAGACGTTACACACACTTAAACATTAGGAACACAACTAAACTCCCACTGACCCTCAAGCTCGTTACTGATCGAGTCATACCCCACATGAACTCATCAAAACGAATATTCCAGTTACATAGAGTTTTCAAACCTAGTTTGAATTCCATGTCGAATTCCATGGCTCCAAGCCATTGATTCAATCCAATGTCCAACATTGCTTCTCCTTATGTCTTTTGGATTATAATCCAATTGACAGGACTGACCCAGAAACCTGTACCTCTCAGGTATCTAGGATATTCTGGTCATCCTTATGAGGACTGGAATATAGTCAGTAGGAAAACTTGATTACAAATGATGTTTGCTATATCATACTGAGGTGTCGCTCTACTTGATTCCTCAAGGAGCTACTCCTTACACCGGTTATCCTTTGAAATCCAATTTCCCTTAGGACAACACATGAACCTGCGCAGACCTAGTTTGCCTCCCACTAGTCCCTTGACGTATGCAAGACCATCCTACATACTCAAGTACTTTGTAAGATACAGGCTTGCCATGCCATATCCAATATGGCGTCTGGGCCACGATCTTTAGAAAGTTCCAGTTTTACAACTTGGCCACTGTCTTAAGAACACGCCCAGATGGGCCAAGGTAGTTCAGTGAAAACACCGATCGAACCATGTCCAACAAGGTTCGATTCCTCCTTTTATCAGAGACGCCGTTCAATTGTGGCGTTCCCAGGAAGAATTCCACTGAGTGAGATTCCATTCCCATTTAGATACATCAAGAGCTCACACTAAATACACACACCACTCGATCCAATCGAAGGTTAATTTTGCAACCAGTTTGATTCCCACTTCAAATCTAATTCCCTGAGCCTTCCAAAGGCCCTTAGACTTGTGAACCCTCTACTGGTCTTGTGTACTCAGTGACCCACAGATGTCTGACTGGATCCAATCCAACAGACCACTAGCAAGCATACTTTGTCCTACAAAGAGCTTCTTGGCCATCTTCCTGCTCAGGAAGGACTTGCAAGCTAGCAGGCTCAAATTGTCTATTTCTAGACTCCTTGAATCTACTAACCTCCTTATCCTATCTAGAGGAATGTGACCTAGCTTTGCATGCCAAATCTGTGAGTTTATCTTGATTATCCATTTCATCATTTGTTTTGAGCATTCATAATCTAATTATGGGATAGTATTGAAACAATTATGCAAACAACCTAGCAGACAAGAATATTCATTCTTTGTCAAATAAAAGAAGCTTTCATTGATCAAAAACATGTAATCCTTATTGTCCAACAATAGAAAAAACATAATTTGATCATGCTAGGTTACATAATTGTGTCCTATCAACTCTATCCTAACATGATCACTGGCTAAGCCTAATTGGTCCCATAGCAATTGCAGCAACAACCCAGCCATTGCCTAGCTTTAGAACCATCTCCGTCTTAGCCTTCTACTCCTTCCCATTTCCTGCAAACCATTTGCAGATATGAGCTCTACAACTGGTATCCAATACCCAAGAAGTAGAATAGTAATCATGTTAAAGCTCAAATCAAATGTACCTTGGTTGGAGAGGAGTTTAGGACACTCCCTCTTCCAATGCCCTTTTTCACGACAATATATGCAAACATCTTTTGCAATCCTTGACTGCCGAACCGCCTTCCTCTTTCCTTTGCCCATGCCCAGCATGGCAACAGGAGCGCTCTGTGCGCTTGCAGCGGCTGATTCTGTCTTACCCTTCTTCCTCCTCCAGCGTCCGGGCCCCTTTGCCTTTCGCTCTTGAGGTCGAAGCCTCCCCAACCAATACCGACGGCGCAGACTTTTCAATCGTTGCCTCGTACTGGACCAACATGTTTATCAACTCATGAAGGTCTTTTTCAAGCCCATTTTATGTTATAGTTCACGATAAACGGTCAAAAGAGGGAGGAAGAGACTGAAGGATCACGTCGATGTACGTTTCTTTTTCAAGATCAGCTCGGAGGTCTTTGAGCTTCTCCACTAGGGATAGCATCATCACTCCATGCTGGTGTACAGAAAACCCTTCTGTCATCTTAGCTCCGAAAAATGCCTTCGTCGCAGCATATCTAATATGCTGGTCCGGTACCGCATAAAACGTCTTTCATGCGGAGCATTATCGAGCTGACATCATCCAGCCGATCATACTGTTTCTGGATCTCATTAGTCATGGATTCCAGTATGATGCTGTGGACCTTGCGGTTGTCCTCCTGTCATTCATTGAACGTCAAACGCTCTTCTGACGAGGACCCCTCCGGCAAGACCCGAGGAAGTGGCTTATCCAGAACGTAAGCCTAGTTTTCAAAATCTAGGACAATCCTCAGATTTCGCAGCCAATCGTTATAGTTTGTTCCGTCAAATTTATTAGTCTCAAAATTACAGCGAGCGGATTCTTAGACATCTACATTCAAAAATGTAAAGCAGAAATTTAGTAGATTATTATAATATAGAATTCAATTTAAGACTTGGTCTTTAGTCATTAACCCCTCCCACTATTTCTTCAAAAAGCCCACCACTCTCAAGTAGGGTTTTTCGGGAAACCATTTCCTAGTGGGCTCGGAGTCCACAAACGCAATTCTCCATGCCCCGCTTTTACGATTCACATGGGAAAGGCTTTGTGGGAGGTATCCAATACCATTCTCATCCAATGAGATCCCCAAGATATTTTGCCTCGCCTCTTCACATGATCCCAAGGACTCCAAGCGAATCATGTTACTTAGCGTTAGGCCCGACCCATCAACCAAATGAATATCTCAACTATCGCCCCCACGACTCGTGAGACAGGGAAATAGGAGTATATTCCATTCGTTCATAACAACAGTGCAGCTTTCTTTCATTCCAAACGTGCCACGACTCGTGAGACCACGAATGGGTGAAAGTAGCTTCCTCACTACATTGCTATGGATGGAAGGCTTGGAATAATCAAACCATTTGATTTTAATTCCATTTTTGGGCCTAATATTTACTTGGACCATCCAAGTGAGAGTTATAGTTTATTAAGACCGAGACCTCATCATTATTAGTACTTTGCATGCTCAAGTTTTAAACATTTAATGTAAATAATGCATTCCAAACACATCATACATCAAAGCATTAAAACATTAAACACATGCAAAACAAGCCTAGCACGCCCCTGTTAGGATAATCACAAGCCCGTTCCTAAGTGATCCACTGAGCCCGCAGTGGATCTATGGTCAATCTAGGGTAAGCCTACACTATTACAATTTTTTTACATCCCATTATCATTCTAATGGGGCCTTGTAAATCCTTCTTTGTTCTTCTTGACCTTCCACCGTGGGCTCCGTCCACCGGACCTTCATCTCCTTGGAAGCTTACATTTAATAAAATAAAGCCTCACAGTCTAATCTACTCTCATTACAACTTAAAAGAAACCCCAATCATAAGTCGGGGGGAGTACATTAAAAGAGAGGAAGAAAGCCTTATTATTCCAAGGCTAAAAACGATAGAGAGAAGAGAAAAACAAAGAGGCACGCAGGCCTCACCCAACAAAAATATAAACCATACATAGGTCAATGGGCTAGTGATCATCCTTATTGTTTATCAAATAAACAACAATAAAGCACATTTATATCAAATATAAACATGCCAACAAATAAATACATCCCATGCATTTATAAATAGATATCCAATATCTAAAACAATAAACATAATAAAATGCAGAAAATATCATATTAATAATGCAATTAAAAATATGGATATCAACTATACATCCAATGTACAATTTTTTTTTTTTTTTTTGTTTGGAAACCATTTCCAAAATAATCTAAGGCATAAAAAAAATAATTTTAGAAAATCCAATTTAACCAAAATTAAAATATGCCAAAATTAATAATTTCAGAAAACTAGCAGAAATCAGGAAAATCCAATTTTCCGGAAAAACGGCAAAAAACGGCACAAAACAGTGCTGCCGGCCGGCCGTCCCAGACGGCCGTGCGCGCGCGCGCTCAGCAGCGCGCGCGACCGCCTGCGTGCAGCAGCAGGCGCGCGCGCGCACGCCCAGCAGCGCGCACGGGCGGACGCCCGCGCACGCCTGCCGCGCGCGCCCGCGCGCAGGCGCCCCTGCCTGCGCGCGCGGGCGAGCGCCTGCTGCCCCTGCCGGGCGGCCGGCACCGTTTTTCACTTTTTTTCTTTTTTTTTTTTATTTTAAACTTCTTCTATAAAAACTGAAATTAAACATGCATTTACAGAAAATCCAATTCTCAAAAATGCATGGATATCCATAATTTCAAAAGCAAAATTAACACATATTTTCTACACATATTATCATGCATTAAAGCCATAAATCATGCTTTCCAAAAGCAATTTAAACATGTTCTTCATGCTTAACACACATAATAACATGTAATTCCTATAGCCACAACACCGAACCGGGCTCTGATACCACTGAAAGAATCGGGTACGGCCCGGGAACGCAACGGAAGCGTAAAAAACGTTAATTTAAAGCATAAATTTAAACGGGTTCAAAGGGGTGTTCCCTTTGAAGTTCCCGGGCGTTCGGTGTTTGTCAAAGCATAAAATAAAGAGGAGAAGAATGCTGGACATATGGCTAAAGGAAGTAAACAAAAGATACATGAAAACATAAAGAAAACCAACCTTATGTTCGTTGCACGTAGAACCGGTTTGTTTCTAGCGTTGTTCCCTTTCCGTTTCTCCTTCCGTTCACTTGAGGATCCAAATTAGAATCCCTCTAATTTGTCCACACCACACTATGGAATGTATATCTCTAATCTATTGCTAGATAGAAGTAGAGAAAAGAAGAAGAAAAAAAAAACAATCCAAAACAACACTATTGATTAGTGTTTTTTGGAATGTTTTAGTTCAAACCTTTCCAAAAGGTATGAACACAAAAAGGAGAAATTTTTCAGAGGTTTTTGGAGAGTTTCTTGATGGAAATTTCGTGCAAGACATAGCATGCAAGTTATGTGAATGGTTTTGTGTAAGTAGAGTTGTTGAATTCAAAATTCACTTCTCTTGTCAACTTCCAAAGTAACCTACATACACACACACCATTATCTACATAACCATGCACCATTATAGCAAATAAAAACCACCCACAAAATCATACAAAGGCTGGTCACATGTGCCTCACATGTGGAAGATTTTAATTCTTCCTTCATTTGCTATAAATTGAATTTTTCCATGGACTAGGACTACTAGTCTTAGACTTTTATTTAATCTAATTAAATTAAGTCCAAACAAAGTCCATTGGGCATTAATTAATCCAATTAATCTCAATCTAATTGATGCCCATAAGTTTATTTAATCCAATTAAATAAACATAAGTCCGAACTCTAATTAATTGATCCAATCAATTAATTAATCGAAACCCGATAAATTAATCCAATTAATTTAAAGGTTCTAAGTCCAAAAATTAACTAATCCAATTAATTAATTCTTGGACCATCCATCAAATGGATTTCCCAATAAATGATCCAATCATTTATTTTTCTCCTTGAATTAATTTAATCCAATTAAATTAATTCGCTTCTTCTAGAATTAATTCCAAATTAATTCTACCAATTCCATAGTGATTTGTGTGTGACTCTTTAGGTTCACCCTCAGCTAGACTTGGGCTTGTGTCCAACACAATTGGTTAAATCCAATTTAATTAACTATTTTCCAATTAACCATTAATCGGAAAACGCCCGTCACCAATGGGTGGCCGTCTAGCAACGGTCCATGGCACTAGAGACTAGGTGAATGTTGGCGTGAAACATTTAGGCTCTCGATTACCATACGAGTACGGTCCTTCCATCATCCGTCTCCCGGTCTAAGTCTAGGGCATGGAATTTGGCGTCGGTTCCCATCCTGGACTAGACAACTATGCTCAATAACTCGAGACGCGTTTGCTCTATTGATCGACGTAGGAAAACCATTCCCTACTCGACCAATCGCTGTGGCCACAGACTTAAAGAGCTTAAACCGTCTCAGAGCGCATAGGAGACTCGACTGTCATATACTGACAGGTGACGGATCCTATCTTGGAATCCACCGTCCTCAATACATATTCCGACTGCACTGGATGAGGCTTATGATGAACGTATCCCAGATACGGGCATCTCTTGCCAGACCCTAGATA
Organism: Sesamum alatum; assembly: GCA_034509735.1. NCBI lineage: Eukaryota > Viridiplantae > Streptophyta > Magnoliopsida > Lamiales > Pedaliaceae > Sesamum > Sesamum alatum. The sequence continues at coordinate 4,479,023 of JACGWO010000011.1, read as the reverse complement.
CAACCTTCATATGCATGTGACTGCCATGATTCCTCAAGTCCGAGGACTAATCTCGTACTATCGGAGCCGAGAATTCCAGTCATACCGACTAAGCCTCCAAGGCTTCCATATGACGATTCCCGCGAGTCAGTTCAGTCAGCTAACACCCACGTCAACTAACCCACTAATATTGCATAGACGTCCAACGTCTGTCGCCGATGAAACACGGCACTCATCCAATGAATGCAATCCTTAGTGCAAGTCTCTGTAGGACCCTCGATGCCCTGTCTCGAGGTCCTCGACTTGGAACATTCCAGACCAACCCTCAGAAGTTGGTTTCATAGCTGCCATCCAATGCGCAGCCCAACTACATGGGTTATACAATTGGTCTGTGGGCATTTGTTGTGACGTTAAAACATCGTTTAACGTAATCAGTAAGCACAACAAACACATAGTGCCACGGATGAATACTTACTATATTCATCAAGTCAATAAAGATTGCTAAATAGTACCCAAAAACCGCCAATCCAATTGGCTTTCTGGTCACCTATTCTAACAGTCTTGATATGGTCATTATAAGCCTTGTCCAATGCAGTCGGAGTATGTAGTGAGGACGGTGGATTCCAATATAGAATCTGTCCCCTGTCAGTATTTGACAGCTATGTCTCCTATGCGCTGTGAGATGGTTTCGACACATTAAGTCTACGGCCGTAGCGATTGGTCGAGTAGGGAATGGTTCCTTAGGTCGATCAATAGAGTAAACGCGTCTCGAGTTTGTAGCATAGTTGCCTAGTCCAGGATGGGAAACGACACCCAATTCCATGCCCTAGACTAAGGCCGGGAGATGGTTGACGAAGGACTGTACCTGTATGGAATTCGGAGCCTAAATGTTCACGTCAACATTCACTTAGTCTCTAGTCCCATGTACCGTTGCTAGACGGCCACCCATGGTAATGGGCATTTCTGACTAATGGTTAATCAGAAATAATTAATGAAATTGGATTTAATCAATCAATTGTGTTGGACACAAGCCCAAGTCTAGCTGAGGGTGAGCCCTAAAGAGTCATACACAAATCACTATGGAAGTAGTGGAATTAATTTGGAATTAATTCTGGAAGAAGTGAATTTATTTAATTGGATTAAATTAATTCAAGGAGAATATAAATGATTGGATCATTTATTGGGAAAATCCATTAGATGGATGGCCCAAGAATTAATTAATTGGATTAATTAATTTTAGGCTTAATACCTTTAAATTAATTGGATTAATTTATTGGGTTTCGTTTATTTAATTGATTGCATCAATTAATTAGTGTTTGAGCTTATGTTTATTTAATTGGATTAAATGAACTTTTGGATTTCAATAAGGTTTAAAAATTAATTGAATTAATTTAAAACCCATGGATCACTTGATTTAATTTGATTAAATCAAGACCGGTCAAAACCGGTCCATGACTTGAAATCAAAGCTCAAAGGTTTGATGCAAGTTTAAGAGGAGTTGAAAGTCCTCTATGTAAGCAATGATGTGGCTCCATGTAGCAATGATTGTGGCTTGCCATGATGGCTAGGTGGTCCACATATTGTGCTAACATGGTTGGAGGTTGAGCACAAGTTGTGCATTAGTGTGTAGGTGGTTTTGGAAACTACCTACAACTACACAACACATGTATACACTTCTTATCTCCCTAACTTGCTCTCCCTAGCACACAAGCCACAAAAAATTTCCAGCTTTTTCTCCTTCTTTTGAGCTCTCTTTGAATTGGATTCAAGATGAGAACATTAAAAATACGTATACACTAATCAATAGTGTAATACATTTTTCGTTTCTTCCTTGATCTAGCTTCTACCTAGCAGTAGATGTAATTTTTCTTCCATTTTCTGTGGTGTGGACAAATTAGAGGGGGTCTAATTTGAATCCTGAGGTGAACGGAAAAGGAACGAAAAGAGAATCAAAGTTTGTTGCTGTTGTACATTTGAAACGAAAAAGGTATGTTTCTATTTAAATTATTGTACCTTTTTTGTTTCCTCCTCTAGCCACATGTTAAAGCATATTTTTATGTATGTTATTATGCTTTTGAATACGCCGAACGCCCGGGAATTCAAAGGGAACACCCTTTGAAATCGTTTTTAATTTCTTTTATTTTACACTTCCGCCGCGTTCCCGGGCCGTACCGATTCTTTCATATATAACAAGGTCGGGATAAGGGAAGTCCTTCCCCATCTTCTAACTCATAGGTCCCGCATCCCAAGGATCCTGTGACTTTATAGGGTCCTTCCCAATTAAGATCCAATTTTTCTATTAGTTTTAGCATGTCGATCCTCTGGAGTACAAGGTCTCCTATTTGGAATTTACGTGATTTTACCCGCTTGTTGTAGGGGTTTATCATTATGCTTTTGTACCGTTGCATCCAAAGGAAGGCCTTTTCTCAAAGCTCGTAATCTCATGAGATGGGGATGAGTTGGAGGTTTGCACAGACGCCAATGACTACAGATGGGCAACAATGCTAATGAAAAAGATGACTACTGGTGAAAACCATAGATACACAAGAGGGTTGTTTACAGAAACAACAAGTCAAACTCTGGCATATAAATGAGAAAGAATTCGTTGCGGTTTGGAAGACGCTTAAGAAATGGCCTTTATTCTAGTTAAAGAGTTAACTTCAAAAGTTAATATTACAAATGTTTACGCTTTCTTGAAAAATAAACTTGAATCTAAAATCAAGTAGGCTGGTATTATTAGATAGCAAGTTGAATGACAATATTATTGTATAATATTGTCACTATCATGAAAATGTTCTTGCAAATTTTCTGACAAGAGATGGAAGCATCTGAAGCCGACTCCATCATCACAAGATCCAATCACCTCAGGGAAAACCTTGATGAGCTTGAAAAGAAGTTTGGACAACTAACAGTTAAAGCCCAAGTAGCTCGCCAAGTGCATCAAGCTAATCTTGACACTGTTTGGACCACCATCAAGAGTACATTAGGAAACACATTAATGGAACCAATTCGAAAGGCATCATCTTCGATGATGATCCAAGAATTACAAGCGCAGGGCTCTAAACCTGCATTTAGAGAACAAGGCCGCAGACCTGTAGCGGTGCACAAGGCCATCGCCAGACTTTGGTAATGAGGCAACAAATTGAACCACACGAAGTGCAAACTCCTAATAATTCAAGTCAACTCAGCACCTCGGAGTAAAAGAGTGAGAAATTAACCTTAGGCCAATGACAGGTACCCCAAAAATTAATACTAACAAGTCTAATTCTTCTATTTATGCTTGACATGTTTACCAAAGAACATTGGAAAAACTTATTTGCCGCAAAGGAATTAACACAAAGAAGACCATTGTTGACACATTTGAGAAATATAACGGAACCTGGATGCTTGAGGGTCTAACAGAAGAAGTTAGAGAGTTGTATGATTTTTAGGCTCGTGCTTCAATTCATACTACAACACCTAGTTTTTCAAAAAGCTCGAAACTTTCAAAATGGAAGAGAAACCTTTGTTTAGAACAAGGATCTGAATGATCTAGAAAAAACCTAAATCCAAAACTCTCATCATCAACGGAGACAGGATCAAGAACACAAGATGTGCTAGACAAACGAGGACGAGAAGACTCCTTACCTCGACCCTTGAAGGATGAGCGAGGGTAGGATGGCAACGGGGCGGGTCTGGTACGGGTTTGTCAAAACTCGAGATCCATCCCGCCAAGAAAAACCTGGACCCGGACCCAGACCCAGATCCATCTGGTTGGACCCGATGGACTTGGTAGACGTGGTTAGTATTTTTAAAATATTAAAAAAATAATAATACCATAACTTTATAAATATGAGACAATAATACAATTGAAAAGCTAAAATATATACTTTTTTTAAATTTATATGTGCATGTTTTAGCATTAAAATATTAAAAATATTATAATATGTGCTACTTATCAAAACATTAAAATATTTATAAACTATCTACTTCATTATTTTAATTTATAAAACTATTAAGTGTATGTCTTATATATAAGTATAAAAAAATTGTACATATTTTTATGTATGTAAAAATATATTTATATAAATATATATAAATAATACAAAAAAATATAAAAAACAACAGTAATCGCGACGGGTTCGGGCCAAGTCTGCATCCAAACCACTAAGACCCGAATCCGCCCCAAGACTCGCTTAAGGCATCAAAACCCGTCCCAATCGGGCCGGATTACCCGGACACAATTGCCATCCCTAAGCCAGGGGCACCCCTGCCTCGACCAACAGAACAAATTGAAGGGAAAATAGTTTGAACAAAATCCTGTAACGTTAGAGACAATCAAACATATTTATTAAGACACTACATCTTACAAAGACATCATCTTACTAATTGAAGGGATAAAAGCCAAAGCACACAGTGGATCCAGAAAAACATCAGCAAGTACAACAGGTACAGGCTCGAAGCAATCTATAACTACCACGCTAAGAATATGCGAAACTTAATTAGGACTAGGAGATTATACTTCTTCACTTGAACCAACGCCTACCGCAACCATAAACCTCACAAAAAGCTTGCAGCGTAAGCAACATCAGAACCAGCACTGTCGAAAGGAATGTGAGAAACTTCCATGAAGTATAAACATGTTTCTTTATGAATCTACACACCTTGACCCTCGTTATATTATCAAACTGCTCGTTCACTGTGTCGATGGCTTTCTCAATATTGGTCGATCCATTTTCATTCTTTCCTGTTGTTTTCCTCATCCCATTAAAGATACAAGCAGTTTCTGTATCCGAAAGATCACTCTTTATGATTTCTGCCTTACGCAGAATTTCGACATCCTTAGGAGTATCGATAATGCCACACATTAAATCCACGTACTCTGCGAATTTAAGGGTCGATCCAGGCGTCGAAATTGCAGCCTCATATGCCACTAAGTTTCTCAATATGACTTCTGAGTTGGAATTGAGATTAATAACTGGGAGATAGAACTTCTTCGCTGCCTCATCATACTTGACATCCCTGATTCCTCCCGGTGTGAGTTCAAATGTAACGTCCGCAATTTCCTTAAGCTGTGAGACAGACGGAATATCGATCTCCTCGACCAGATGGTTTTGTTCATCGGGGTCACCTGTCTTGAAGAGAGATAAAATCCTCTCCCATGGCACCTTTCCCAGGAATGATAGGTGCTGCTGCGCGATTGCCGCGCCGGGGAGACCTCCTGCTACAGCAATATCCACGCACGTCTTCAGATTGTCAACTACAACAGACTCCGACATTAATTTTTTACAGAATTCAAATTCTTGATCCTTCGAGTTGTTTATGATCAAAACATACAAAACGTGCAGCAGGTGCCCTCGTCCCATGTCTACCAAAAGCCATTTCTGCTCGTTCACTTCCAGGGGCGACACCTTACAGCAAAAAGCACGATATTCTTCGAACAATGCATTGTTATCGCCATCACAAGGAGAAATCTGAAGAACTCTCCCAACTTCCTTGAGCAAGACGAGTGGGATTTGATTCTCCAGCATCAAGATATCCCCTACAAGGGATTCCATTCCGGGTTTCTGAGTAGCACTAGCGCCATCTTCACCACTTGTTTTCCCTGGATAATTTTTCATGAACTGGAGCAAGTACACAGCATCAATGGCGACAATCCAGGCCAGTGTCATGGGATCAAGATCCAAGTACTGGTCATAGCAAGCCCGGAGAAGAGGCTCTCGCTGCATAAGAACCTCGACCACCAGCTGAAAGTTCTGCAGCTGCTCAGCGTTCAGGAATTTCGTCACTGCTGCAAGTTTTTTCCTCTGCATTGCGTAGAGGTCGGGCCTGAAATGGTGGTACGGGCCCATCCCAACTCGCTGAGGAGCGTAAGCTTGTGGGTTTGCCTGAGTAAAGCTTTCTGGCACCCTACACACACAAGGAGGGGTGTCAAAATCAATGTCCATTACGTGATCTTGAGGAAAAGTCTTGCACATTTCGATTACCCATCTCTTCTCACTGCCTAATGAACTCAACATTGAGTTGGAACACATCATTGTTTCGGGCTGAGACTGTGTGTGTGCTTGTGTGTGTGCTTCAACGTGCAGTGGGCTATAGGGGATATAAGTAAGACAAGGTAAAAAAGCACTTTCACCTGTTCATTTCTTTTCTCAGTTTAATTATGGCATTTAGGTGAAATTTCAAGTGATAGGAGTTCAAACATATTTAAGTGATTAGGAGTTCAACATATTTAGTTATGTATTATGGGATTTTTGAAATAATTTTAAAATTAAAAAAATTCAATACATTTAATTCTATGCTTTACGCCATTTTCTAAATGATCCTATAGTGATTTGTTTGTGGAAATATAATAATCATACATTTCTTTAGAATCCATTAACGATGCCTAGCAAATTTGCACTATTAATTTCATAAAATAGGGTTTCAATATATATAATCCTTTAATTTACGAAATTGTCAAAATAGTCTATAATTGGAAAAACTCAACATATTTAGTTCCCAATTTTACGGAATTCTTAAAATTGTCTCAAAATTGAAAAAAACTCGATACATTTGGGAAAACTTGATACATTTAGTCTCATAAATCCTGTAAAATAGAGAACTAAATGTGTCGAGTTTTCTCAATTTTGGGATCATTTTGAAAATTCTATAAAATTAAGGGACTAAATGTATTGAGTTTTTCAATTTTAAAACTATTTAAAAATTTCGTAAAAATAAAGGATTTAATATATTGAAACCCTATTTTATGAAATTAAAAGTGTAAATTTGCTAGGCATTATTAATGGATTCTAGAGAAATGTATATGATTATTATATCCACAAATAAATCACGTTTTCCATTCACAGTCCAGCTTGCTTTACTTGGGAGGCCAGGTGTACTGGTAAAATGAATAAATTAGGAAAGAGTCATTGTAAAGAATGCCTGCCTTCCTCGAAAGGGTAAGAGATATTTGGTTATTTTAATGTTTCTTAGATCACAAAATCTTGCCTGTCAAGAGGTAATTATTCAATTTTGTGTACACATGTACACTATCCATTGATCAAATGAGAAGTGGCTTGGTAATCTTTTCTTGTTTTCAGACTGTTTTTACTTAGACTTGGCAGTTAGCTTATGAATGTAAGCTTAGTGTCTTAAGATATTGGTGGCTATGGTTGTAATGTAAGATAGTGAATGATGTGGCTTGCTATTATATCAATATTATGTTATTCGTATTATTCATTTTGATTGTGTATGAATCTTATATTTTATTTTAAAAAAGCATTTCGCTAGAGTGAAGAGGTTTTGTGATTTATAAGTTACTTAAACTCTTCGTATACAATTGATGTGAGACGCTTGTCTTCATCATCACTCCTCCAGACGAGAGGTCATGGAAGGGACACACGACCTTATTTCCATAAACAACGCCAAAGATGATGGTACAAGAAAATGACACGAAATGTAACAGTAATGATCCTTGGGAAGCGATTAGGCACTCGTTAATAATCCCACATTCATACGATGTATTCTCTCCTTTCAACTTAGTTTTGTCTTTTTTTTTTTTTTTTTTTCTTTTCCGCTAAGGGGGTGGGGGTATTTCTACTATGGGAGCATTAATTATGGGTATATTGGTAATTAGGTTGATGAGTCCAAATACGTGGTCTTCCTTGAATTTTGCTTGATTGTTATAAGTCAATCTTACCTTTGTTCGTCCTTCCTCCATCAATTAACAAAGGATTAAATGTTTTTTTGGTCCTGTAATTTAGGTCATTTGTTATTTTCGTTCTTTAACTTTAGAATAGAATTTTGGTCCTACAATTTTTTAATTTTCTTGATTTTAGTCCTTTTTTGTTTTTTTTTTTTTTTTTGCCGGAGTTGACCATTCTCATGGAAAAATGCCTATGCCCCTCATGTGACATTTTAAAATTGCGGGTTTTGTTCATACTGGCACATATTTATTAGTATTTTTGTCCTTTAACTTTTTAAGATAATATGTTGGTTCTGAATCTTTTTTATTTTTGCAATTTTTTAGTTCTTTTTTCGTCGGAGTTCATCCTTCTTGCCGGTGGAGGTGAACTCTATCGAACAAAAGGACTAAAATCGCGAAAATTAAACAGATGCAGGACCAAAATAAAATCCTAAAAAATTAAAGGACAAAAATATCAAATAACTTAAGTTATAGGACAAATATGCATTTAATCCATTAAGAAATTATATATTTGATGGGTTGATTTTGGATTTACGTGGAAAAAGTAAGAAAAATTAAATCTGCTTATAGTTCCGTAGCTTCAAAGTTCTTTCTGATTTTGCAAATTTGCATGAAATATGAAACATTCATAGAGTATTTGAGCCTTGCATAAATCTTTCTTATGTCAAAATTCTCTCTATTTTTTGTCAAGGGACTTGCTCTTTAAATTTATTCCAAGCTTTGGTAAAGTAAATATTTATTAGATGTAAATATACGTGCCAACTTATTTCTGTTTTCACATATACGACGTTATAAGATGATATAGGTTCTTTCAAATATAAGAAGATAAATATTATAGAGTAATTAGGTATCTTGTACCATTACATTTTCTAATTAACTGCAAAATTTATTGTCAATTTAATATTATGGGAATGAAATTTATTGAGTCTTTTTCTATAAAGGCTGTTTTTAATAAGAGGGGAAATAACACTTTTCGTCCTATAACTTAGGACATTATCATTTTTTATCCTATTGATTACGGCATTCTCATTTTTGGTCCCCTAACTTTTAAAAAGTAGCACTTTTGGTCCCATGCCACCTTTTCGTAATTTTTTTTAACGAAAAACACCATGTGCTTAGCACGTGGCCATTAGAGCCTTTACACTTTTGATCCCATATGTTATGGGATTCACACTTTTGGTCCCATATGCTATGAAACTTTTATTTTTGGTCCCATAACTTTTAAAAACTAACACTTTTGGTCTTATGCACTTAACGGTCACGTGGCACTTTCCGTTAAATATCTGACGGAAAGTGTTATGGGATTGAAAGTGCTGCTTTTTGGAAAGTTACAGGACTAAAAGTGAGAATCCCGTATCCAATGAAACCAAAAGTGAAAAAATCCTGAGTTATGGGATGAAAAATGCTATTACCCGAGATAATTACACTTTTTGTCTCCAAACTTTGCCACTTATTCGCTTTTAATCCTCCAACATAGGCCCATTACATTATTGATCCTCAAACATCCCTTTTTTTCACGATTTTCGTCCGTACTGTTAACCTTCCATCAAAGTTGACGAAAGAGACTCACGTGAGAGTCATGTGAAGCGGAGAATGGAGGGAAACTAACAGATTTTTCCCTCCAAATTGAAGGTCTTCCTTATTTATTTCTTTTCCATGTTACTATACTCATTTTCATACACCTTAATACCATTTTTTCCTCTCAAAAGGCAATAAAAGCTTCAAAATGAGCACAAGCAGCAACACCTCATATTCTCAAGAAAATGCAACAACTGTATTTTGTTATTATGGTTTTAAGCTTCCGTTAATGACGTCATGGAATCCTCGAAATTCGGGTAGAAGATATCATGCTTTCCCAAATTATGGGGTAAGGTTTATTGATCAATTCAATAAATAAATTTTGTTTTTTTTTTAATATTAGAAGCTGGGGTGATGATTTAAAATGAATTGATTTCAGAAGCCCAGGTATTGTGGATTTTTCAAATGATGGGATGATGAAATGTGTGAGAGATCGAAGAAGATAATTCCCGATTTGTTGAGAAAAATCAATAATTTGGAAGATGAAGTCAAAAGGTACAAGGCCAACGAAGAAGAATTGGAAAAAGAAAAGGAATCAACAAGAAAAAAGAGAAGAAATTAGAGAAGTTGATTGCAAAATACACCAAGAGGCTGAAAATTATGTCAATTGTATTTGGTTTTTTTATTTGTATTATGATATTAAAAATTATGGTTGTTTGATGATGTATTGTTTAATTATGGTTTTTTGTTGACATTTTAAATTCATTTTAAGTGCATTTAAGCTTTATGGAATGAAATCTCTCAAGTTGTATGAACTCTAGTGTAAAATTGGAGATTTTGGCTTTTATTTTTTAGATTTCTCCGCCTCATGTGACTCTCACGTGAGTCTCTTCCGTCAACTTTGACGGAAGGTTAACGGCAGGGACGGAGATCGTGAAAAAAAGGGATGTTTGAGGACCAATAATATAATGGACCTATGTTGGAGGATCAAAAACGAATAAATGATAAAGTTTGGAGACCAAAAGTGTAATTATCCCCTATTACCCCATTAATAGTACACAAATCATGAATTTTTCTTAGTATGCATAATTTTAGCTATTCATATAATAAAATATGGCGCCTAACCTGATCGATGCTTAAGGTTTTTGTGCAAAATATTTTTTTAGTCTCATAAAAGAATGTCATAATTTTTTTTGGTACCACATTTGTGGTAAGTGTCACATTTATTCCCATAAAATAAAATCAGAATTTTTTTTCGTAAGTGATCGATACTTCAGTTAGACATCATATTATAAGTATCAATTTTAAATATTTTACTATTTAAGTCTATATATATATATATATATTAATTTTGATATCAAAATAGCTCTACGATTTGGAATGGCAACTTGCACTTGCAGCCTATGTATCCCATATTCGGGGATGGATTCAAAAATTAAAATCTTGGAGGGGTTGAGTTGTAATTACCCAGCAAAAACAAATAAATAAGTAATTTTGATAATTATAAACTTGGATATTATTATTTTGATATATAATAAATATTAAAGATATATTTAAAATTTCCTATAAACAAAAAAAAAAATTGTAAACTTGAAAACATTTAAGCAATATCCATGATTTTTTCTTCTTAAGAAAAAATGATGTCTTACATTTCAATAACAAGCCGCGTATTACACAGGTATACTAATAGAGAATTAATGTCTTCAGAATCGAACTGGATATCAAACCGATTGAGCTATTGGGTTATTGGTCGGATCGCTTGGACTGGATTAAAAAAATTGATTGATCTGAATCCTATTATATATATACATATATATACACATAATATAGCAATCATTATGCATTAATTAATTAAGAAAAAATATAAGTAAGATAAAAGTCAACTTAAAAATAAATATATGTTAAGAAACCAACAACATCAAAAAAAAAAAAAAAAAAGAGTTGGGTACATAATATTGAAGAAGAGAAAAGAGAAAAAAATGTTTCCATACATAATATTGAAAAAAGTTGAAGAAAAAAAGGGAGACAATACATTACCTTTTAAGATTTAAGAAGAGTTGAATTTGATTTAAATCAAACAGAGGAGAAATTGATTTTGACTAGGTCACCGAGTGCCCGGTTTGGCTAATTGTTACCTTACTGGTTTTGAGCTTGTGAACCGGTCCAGACACATGGCTGGTCCGATTTGACTTTAAAACATGGTAGAGAATCACCATTGTTCAAATGTCGCATAATAATATTCAAACTCCTGGATGCTCACATGGCGTTGCAGAGTATATGCGTCCCAATTCCGCAAGACTGTTGGTTGGGCCTGACTTCTTGATATTCTGTTAACAAACGAATGGCCCCTTCAAAACTTTCATGGGGTCTGCGTGTAAGTTCTCCATCAGTCGCTTGTTTTGGTTTAGCCATTAATGCCTTATAGATGATATAGAATCTTCTCCCTTGAGTCGAGTCTAGTTCAGAGTTCACTATCACCACCCATTGTCGAGCCCCAACGTCCGATTGCGCTGTAGTCCTCCATGAATGTGTGACAACATCCAAGTCTATTAGTCCAATTGCACTTCAATAACATAGGTCAGAGTGATTTCCATCCTGTAGAGCGCACAAAGCGTCTCAATCCCGTGTGCCTGAGTGGCTAACCGTTCCAGTAATGGGAGAGCCTCGTGACGAACTCTCCACTTGAATTCACGCACCTTCGGAGTGAAAGCCTAGGGTAGGCGTGTGGTTCGTCCCGGGAGGAGTGCGGATGCGGAAGCGCGGTATATATAAAAATTGCAAGAATTTAAAACATGTCATAAAATTAATTAAACGTAAACGTTCAAGGGGTGTTCCCTTGAACCTCCCGGGCATTCAGTATATCTCATCAACAAAACAAAGAAAGAAAATCATGGAGGCCGCAGGGTTGAAAAAAACCGACACCAACAAAACGAGAAAACCTACCCGATTGTCGTTTTGTCTTCGAGCCGCAACTTGCGTTGTTCCCCGTTTTGCTCCAAAATCTCGTATTGAGACCCTCTAAATCGTACACGCAATCCGCCCACATATCTTGACCCTCGTGCTAGTGAAAAACCAAGGGTACATTATTTGGAGAGGACGGATCGATCAAACGCTATGAGTTAACATGATCAACCCTCCTTAAGTTCAATTGTATGAAACAAAAGAACAAAGTATATTTCTTGGGAAAGAGGGAGAGTGGCGAGAGGGAGAGGAGAAACGTGAGCGGTGTGTGTGTGTGTGTTTTGAATTTCATCATCATTCCACAAGTGAAGGTCTAGGAGTATATATAGAGGAGGAATCAATTCCTCTTCAAACTCCAACTCTTGGAAGACTATTTTGACTAGGATTTTGACCTAGTCAAAGTCCTAGGCAAAGTAGCTCTTTGATTTTGTCAAACCAATCCTAGCCATCCATCTCTGCTTTTAATCTCAACCATCCATTTATTTTATGGAATATTTAAATCTTATTTAAATAATCCATAGGGCAAGAAATATATAAAATAACTAGTAATATTTATTTTAAGCTCGTTTCAATAAATTCCTATAAATCCAATTTATTAGTTAAATTCCTTTTCATCCAATTAAAGGAATTAATTTCCTCAAGAAAAGAAAGATTCGATTAAATCTAATTTAATCATCCCATCTCTCTCCAAATATTTAATTCTAAATTAAATACATTATGTGCGCGGATTGTGTGTGACTCTTTAGGTTCACCTTCAGCTAGACTTGGTCGAATTCCTAAAATCCGTCCATTACCATGGGTGGCCGTCTAGCAACGGTCCATGGCACTAGAGACTAGGTCAATATGCGTGGGAGTGAACATTTAGGCTTTGCAGTACATTTATCCTTCTGCCTACGGTCTCACCACTTAGAGTCTAGGGCACGGAAACGTAGGTACCCATCTTGGACCTAAGTGTCGGCTTGTCCTACACTAAACATCGCAGGGAATCCCTCCCTTCTGTTTAGTTACTGTGGCCACAAATTTAGGGACAAGACTCAGAGCATAGTGAGATGTTACTGTCAGCACTCTGATAGGAGATAGATCCTTTCTTGGAAACTACTATCACGTTGCACATCATGACTGCACTAGATATGGCTTATGACTACTTAGTAACTATGACTTGGTAATCTCTCACCATACCTAAGATACAGACACAGTGTACAGGTAAACTCAGCAATTCCTCAAGTCCAAGGATTAACCTGTACCGTTAGAATCGGGAACTCAAGTCATACCTATTTGACCATACTCAAGGTCCTCCGTAAGACGGTTCCCGCGAGTCACCTTAGTCAACTGCTCTTTAGCCAGCTGACCCACTAACACTGCATAGACGACCCTCGTCACCCATCGATGAAACACGACAGCAGATGCTTAGTGCAAGCCTCAAGTGGATTCTCGATACCCATTTCTCGAGATTCCTTGACTTGGAGATTTCCAGACAGATTTGGCGAAACTGATTTCATGAACCTACCTCCAAGCGTAGTTCCAGTTCCCGAAGTGTGATCTCAGTCTATGGGCTTTGTTTGTGCAGTGAACAGTTATAAAGCAGTAAAGTGAACACAGATAAAGTATGAGCCAGATGAACATCACTTTCTTATTCATCAAGGTTTATTAAAACTCTGAAATTGTTCAGACATAGGTTACAATTCGCTTAATAAATTGGCTTCATGGTCACCTATTCTAACAATCTCCCACTTGACCTTTAAAGCCAATCTCCCATGTATCTAATTCCCATATTCTCAAGATGTTGCGTATGAGCATTTTGTGACATAGGCTTTGTCAGCAGATCTGTTGTGTTGTCTGCTGAGCTGACTCGATCCATGCGGATATCACCTCTTCCCACCATTTTCCTCAAGAGGTGGTAGCGTCTAAGAATGTGCTTGGATCGGGGATGAGATCTCGGTTCCTTTGCTTGCACTATGGCTCCGTTGTTATCGCATAAGATAACTACGGGTTCCGCAGTGCTAGGCACCACACCCAACTCTTGGATGAAGTTTCTCATCCAAACCGCTTCTTTGGCAGCTTCTGAAGCTGCTATGTATTCGGCCTCAGTGGTGGAATCAGCTGTGGTTGCTTGCTTGGAACTTTTCCATGCTACCACACCTCCATTGAGCCTGAATACATAACTAGACTGAGACTTGGCATCGTCGTCATCCGCTGGGAGCGAGCATCGCTAAAGGCCTCCAGGATCAGCTCTCCATTGCCATAGACCAAGAACATTTCCTTAGTCCTCCTCAGGTACTTAAGGATGCTCTTGACTGCATTCCAATGTGCCTCTCCGACACAAGACTGATATCTACTCGTGATACTTAAGCCGTAAGCGATGTCACGTCTCGTGCAGTAGACGACATATTGGATGCTTCCTACGGCAGAAGCATAGGGGATGGCTTTCATCCTCTCAAGTTCCTTATCAGTCTTAGGAGACTGTTTCTTGGACAACTTGATCCCATGCCTCATGGGAAGGAAACCTCGTTTGGAGTTGTCCATGCGAAATCTTTTCAGGATTTTCTCCATATACGAGTTTTGGGTCAGTCCCAATTTCTTCTAGATCTGTCCCTGACGATCTGGATGCCAAGAATGTAGGAGGCTTCACTCAAATCCTTCAAGGAAAATTGAGTGGATAACCATGCTTTTGTGTTAGCCAACATTCTAACGTCATTTCCTGTGTGTAGAATGTCATCCACATAATGCACTAGGAACACTATGGGGCTCCCACTGACCTTCTTGTATACACAAGGGTCGGATTTGTTTTTGATGAAATCATAGCCCCGTATAACTTCATCAAAGTGAATGTTCCAGCTTTGGAATGCTTGTTTGCGGCCATAGATGGACTTCTGGAGACGGCAGACTTTCTGCTCTTCTCCGGCGACTCTGAGTCCCTCTGGCTGATCTATGTAGATCTCTTCCTCAACGAAACCATTGAGGAAAGCTGTTTTCACGTCCATTTGCCATATTTCATAGGCATACCATGCTGCTATGGCAAGCAGGATCCAAATGGACTTAGCCATGGCTACCGGCGAATAGGTATCCTCGAAGTCGACCCCAGGTCATTGAGTGTACCCTTTTGCCACTAGCCTACCCTTGAAGGTTGTAACTTCTCCATCAATGTTTGCGCTTATAGACCCACTTATGGCCGACTGGCTGAACCCCTTTGGGAGGGTCTACAAGTGTCCAGACTTGGTTCTCATTCATGGATTCCATTTCAATTTTCATAGCCTCAAGCCATCTTCCTGAGTCGATGTCAGACATCGCCTCCCCGTAAGTTTTGGGATCCTTATCCAATTGACTGGTCATGCTTAGAAAGCCATACCTCACGGGAGGGCGAGACTCTCTAGCTGACCTACGGAGAACGGGAATGTCAGTGGTGACTGTGACCGTTGACATAACAGGAGCTGACAGTTCAGGTACCGGGGCTGGCTCTTCCTGAGGTCGTTCATCATGCCTGGCATGCTGAACTTCTCGAGGTTTCTCAGCCTTCTAGGTACTTATCCTGAAACCTCTAAGTGAGGTATCCGCGACTACCGTTGATGACTGATTTGCAGCACTTGACTCTTCAAGGATCAGTTCATTAGGTTGGACACCTTCTGGAAACTCTTGTTCCAAGAATACTGCATTCCTTGAAACGAACACCTTTCGTTCCAAGGGGTCATAGAAATAATAACTTGCGGTTTTTTTAGGGTATCCAACTAACCTGCACAAACTAGACTTTGATTCTAGCTTGTCTCCCACTAGCCTCTTGACGTATGCAGGGCTACCCCACACTTTCAAGTAGTTGAAGGATGCAGGCTTGCCGTGCCATATCTCTTATGGTGTTTGGGTCACTGCATTGGTCGGCGCTAAGTTTAATAACTTGGATGCGATTTCCAGTGCGTAGCCCCAAAACGATAAGGGCAGTTCGGTAAAACTCATCATGGATCGGACCATGTCTAACAAGGTTCGACTCCTCCTTTAAAAAACGTCGTTTAATTGCGGTGTCCCGAGAGGTGTCCATTTAGAGATTATACCGTTTTCTTTAAGATAATCGAGGAATTCATTACTAAGGTATTCGCCATCTCGGTCTGACCGTAGGACTTTAATTTTGCACCCGGTTTGGTTCTCGACTTAAAGTCTGAATTCTTTAAACCTCTCAAGAGTTTCAGACTTGTACCTCATCACCTAAACATAACCATACCTTAAATGATCATCGGTGAAGGTTATGAATTAGGAGAACCCACCGTGGGCTTGCGTCCTTAGTGGTCCACACACGTCTGTATGGACCAAGTCCAATAGACCCGTGGCAAGCATGCTTTGTCCTAAAAAGGGCTTCTTGGTCATTTTCCCTCTAAGGCAGGATTCACAAGTTGGTAGTGAAGGACAAGCGGATCCGCCCCGGAGCGCAAGCGGAAGCGAGGAAGCGTGGAATGTGTGTAAATTTAAATCAAATTCAAAATACGCGAATCCCAAGGGGTGTACCCTTGGGTGCTCAACCGGACGTTTGATGTAGGATGTGTAAATATTAAAACATATATTTAAGCACATAGGGCATAGATATTTAAATGAAACCAATCAAAGCGTAATAAACCGTTACCTTTGATTGTTTAGCGTATGCTCCCGGCTACTTGCATTGTTCCTTCTCCGGAATGCTCACGAAATCCAAACGTATGGATTCTCCAAAGGTGATCCACACCACACTGGAAGAAACACACGTTCTTATTGCTAGAAAAGAACGGGTTTATAAGGAATCGGTTTAAGAAAAGAACACTATGAATTAGTGTTCTCTTAAACTTACTTTGTTCTTCTTTTTGATTCAAAATCAAGTGAAGAACACAAATGTGGGAGAGGTAGAGAGCACGAAATTTTAGAGAGAGGAGAGGATTTTTGTCTTCTCTTTTTCCTAGAAAAAAATGAATAATGAATCACTTATGCTTGGTGTTGTATATTCTAATATATATACATAATTAATGTGATTATTGGAATGTGTCTAGGTTCATCCAAGGATGTCTAGATTCATTCCAATCAATCACCATCAATTCTTTCAATCAAGCCTACCAAAATTTATGGTATGATCAAATCATACCAAAAGGGAAGAGCTTGATTGGAGTTGATTTGTCTCTTTCCAAAAGAGATAAGTCAACATACCACCTAGCATGAAACGTGGCTGATTTTTCTTCTTCCAAGGGAGCATGTCGGCCATGTTTAATTAAGGAAAGAAGTCCAACTTCTTCCTATTCCAAATTAGGAATTATTTCTCCTCTCGGGTATAATTTAACGGACCGGGTTTTATCGTAATCCAATTACGACGAACCCAATATTAAATCCAATTTAATGTCCACTTAAATTATTCCCGTTGATCTTTTAATCCAATTAAAAGATCCAACGTCTCAACATCTCAACTTTCCATATTTAATCGAAAATCCAATTTACCGATTAAATGAAAGCCCGATACAATATCGGCCCGTCCATCCAATGGACTTTCCCTTAAGTAATCCAATTACTTATTTTTTATCCTTCGAGATTGACTCCAAGTCGATCTCTCAACCTCCTCGGTGATTTGTGTGTGACCCTTTAGGTTCACCCTCAGCTAGACTTGGGCCCGTGTCCCACAAGGGCACGTCACCATGGGTGGCCGTCTAGCAACGGTCCATGGCACTAGAGACTAGGTGAATTGGCTTGAACATTTAGGCGTCGATTCCGTACGGGTACGATCCTTCCGTCTACCGTCTCCCGGCCTTAGTCTAGGGTATGGAATTGGGCGTCGGTTCCCATCCTTGACTAGGCATCTATGCTTAATACTCGAGACCACGTATGCTTCATTGCGTCGACACAGGAAATCATTCCCTGTTTGACCAACCACTATGGCCACAGCTTCAAACAGCATGAACGTGTCTCTGAGTGCATAGGAGATACCTCTGGCACATACTGACAGGGGACGGATCCTCTTCTTGGAATCCACCGTCCTCGCTACACATTCCGACTGCACTGGACAAGGCTTATGATAATCATCTTACAGAATGATTACCTCTCGCCAGATCCAAGATACAGCCGTCCTGTGCACGCAACTGCCATGATTCCTGAAGTCTGAGGATTACTCCCGTACTATCGGAACCGGGAAAAACCAATCATACCGACCAAGCCTCCAAGGCTTCCATATGATGATCCCCGCGAGTCAGTCCAGTCGGCTCGACCCCCAGTCGACCAAACCCATCAAGATCGTGTAGGCGTCCCACGCTTGTCGCCGATGAAACACGGCACTCATCCAATGAACACGACTCTTGACGCAAGTCTCAATAGGACTCTCGACGCCCTGTCTCGAGGTCCTCGACTTGGAACGTTTCAGACCCAACTCTTAATCAGTTGGTTTCATGACCACCATCCAATGCGTGGCCCAACTGCACGAGTTGTTATCCATGGTCTGTGGGCTTTGTTGCGATATAAGTTGAACACCATTTTAACAAATGTAAGATGAGCGCAACAAAGAAGGTACCATTGGTGACGAATACTCATCTTATTCATCACATAATAATATTACATTTACATCAAGTTGTCAGATAGGTTACAAATCGCAAAATCTATTGGCTTTCTGGTCACCTATTCTAACAATCTCCCACTTGACCTAAAGCCAATCACCCATTGACCTCAAACCTCTTATTCAGATGGTGAGTGTGGGCAACTTGCGACATGGGCTTAGCAAGTGGATCTGCTATGTTTTCTGCGGAGCTGACTCAGTCCAACCGAACGTCACTCCTGCTATCCATCTCTCTAAGTAGATGGTAGCGTCTAAGAATATGCTTGGATCGTGATGAGATCTCGGTTCCTTTGCTAGCGCTACCACCCGTTGTTATCATAAAAGATAATTACAGGCTTAGCAATGCTAGGTACTACATCCAACCCTTGGATGTAGCTCATCAACCAAACTACTCCTTAGCAGATTCCAAAGCCGCTATGTATTCAAAATGTATGGTGGAGTCCGCCGTGGTAGCCTGCTTGGAACCTTTCCAAGTAACCACGCCACCATTTAGTCTAAATACAAAACCAAATTGAGAGTTGGCATCTTCGTCATCCGACTGGAAGCTAGTGTCGCTATTAGCCTTCCAGTATCAACTCTCCACCACCGTAGATCAAGAACATGTCCTTAGTCCTTTTCAGGTACTTTAGGATAGTCTTGACTGCACTCCAGTGTGCCTCTTGGCACACGACTGATATCGACTTGTTACGCTCAAAGCGAAAGCCATATCAGGTCTAGTGCACTGAACAACATACTGTATGCTGCCTACGGCTGAAGCATAGGGGATGTCCAATATCCTTTTAAGCTCCTCATCAGTCTTAGGAGACTGCTTCTGGGATAACTTAATTCTATGCCTCATAGGAAGGAATCCTCGTTTTGAGTTCTCCATCTTAAATCTCTTCAAGACTTTCTTAATGTACGAGGACTAGGCCATTTCTAACATCCTTCTAGACCTATCCCTGTAGATCATGATGCCAAGGATGTAGGATGCCTCGCCCATATCCTTCATGGAGAATTACGTTGACAACCAAGCTTTAGTGGTGCCCAACATCTTAGCATCATTCCCAATGAGCAAGATGTCATCCACGTAAAGCACCAGAAACGCAACTGAGCTCCCACTGATCTTCTTGTATACACAAGGATCGGACTCGTTCTTGATGAAATCATATCCCCGTATGACTTCATCAAAATGTATGTTCCAGCTTCGGGAAGCTTGTTTGAGGCCATAGATGGACCTTTGGAGACGGCAGACCTTCTGCTCTTCTCCAACAGTTGTGAAACCTTCTGGCTGATCTATGTAGATCTCTTCCTCTACGAAACCGTTGAGGAAGCCGTTTTCACATCCATCTGCCATATTTCATAGTTATACCATGCTGCTATGGCAAGCAATATCCGAATGGACTTGGCCATTGCTACGGGCGAGTAGGTTTCCTCAAAATCGACCCCGGGTCGTTGAGTGTAACCTTTCGCCACAAGCCTCGCTTTGAAGGTTGTAACCTCCCCGTCAGCTCCAAGCTTACGTTTGTAGACCCATTTACACCCTACGGGTTTAACCCCTTTGGGTGGATCTACTAGGGTCCAAACCTTGTTTGTACCCATCGAGTCCATCTCGGATTTCATGGCCTCAAGCCACTTGTCCGAATCGATGTCCGACATCGCTTCTCCGTATGTCTTTGGATCATTATCCAACTGACCGGTCAGGCCCAGAAATCCATACCTATCAGGTGCATGGGATACTCTGGCCGACCTACGGAGGACTGGAACAATATCAGTGGGAACCACTGGCTCAGATGTCACTGCCGCCTCATGGGGTACCTCACTTGATTCCTCAAGGAGTACCTCATCGCGTCGACTATCCGATGGAAAACCTTTTTCCAAGAACACTGCGTTTCGCGAGACAAAAACCTTTTGCTTGGAGGGATCATAGAAATAATACCCCACAGTTTCTTTTGGATAGCCGATGAACCTGCAAAACTAGACCTTGGGTCCAGTTTTATCTCCCACTAATCTCTTGACATATGCGGGGCAACCCCACACTTTCAAGTATTTGTAGGAGGCAGGCTTGCCATACCATATCTCATATGGCGTCTGGGATATCCTTTTAGATGGCGCCAAGTTCAAAACTTTGGCCGCCGTCTCAAGAGCGTATCCCCAGAAGGAAAGGGGTAGTTCGGTAAAACTCATCACGGATCGGACCATGTCCAACAAGGTCCGATTCCTCCTTTCAGACACACCATTAAGCTGCGGTGTTCCAGGAGGGGTCCACTGAGAGAGAATCCCCTTCTCTTTTAGATAATCAGTAACTCACCACTCAAATACTCTCCACCTCGGTCCGACCGAAGGGCTTTGATCTTTCGACCGGTTTGGTTCTCTATCTCAAGTCTGTATTCCTTAAACCTTCCAAAGGCTTCAGACTTGTACCTCATCAGGTAAACATAACCATACCGTGAGTGATCATCGGTAAAGGTTATGACGTACGAGTACCCACCTCTAGCCTGAGTATTTAGTGGACCACAGACATCTGTATGGATCAAATCCAACAGACCACTGGCTAGCGTACTTTGTCCAACAAAGGGTTTCTTGGTCATCTTTCCCTTCAGACAGGATTCACAGGTCGGTACGTTGTCCAAATCGTCTATTTCTAGACTCTTTGAGTCCACCAACCTTCTTATCCTATCTTTAGAAATATGACCTAACCTCGCACGCCATATCTGTGCGTTATTATGATCATCAAATTTTTATTTATGTTTTGCGGTCATAATCCAATTATACCATTGAACACAAACATCCTTGGATTGGAGAGGAGTTATGGGCACTCCCTCTTCCAATGCCCTTTCCCTTGGCAATGCATGCAGACATCATTTGCCTTGGACCGCTGAGAACCACGGGCCTTCCCTTTCCCTTTGCTCGGTCCAACCGGAGCAACAGGGACGCCCGGAGCGTGAGCAGGGGCCACAACCGTCTTCCCTTTGCCCTTCTTCCTCTTCCAGCGTCGGGCCCTCTTGCCATTTGCCTTGGAGGTCGAAGCCTCTCCTATCAATACCGCCGGCGCCGACTTGTGGGTCGTTGCCTCGTATTGGACCAGCATGTTGATCAACTCATGAATAGACTTCTCAAGTCCGTTCATGTTGTAGTTTACAACAAACGGGTCATAGGATGGAGGAAGCGACTGGAGGATCACGTCAATGTACGTGTCATTGTTAAGCCCAGCTTTAAGGTACTCGAGTTTTCTCCACTTGGGAGAGCATCTTGACCCCATGACTCTGTACAGACGCTTCTTCAGCGAGCTTGGTGCCAAAGAATGTTTTTGTGGCGGCATATCTAATATGCCTATCCGGAACCGCATAAACCTCGTTCATGCGGAGCATTATGGTGAAGACGTTGTCCAGCCTCTCATACTGCTTCTGGATGTCGTTAGACATCGAAGCCAGTATGATACTGCGTACTTTCCAGTTGTCCTCATGCCATTTCTCGAACGTCAAACGTTCTTCAGGCGTGGACCCCTCCGGTAAGTCGCTCGGTGGCGGCTCGTCCAAGACGTAGCCTTGGTTCTCGAAACCGAGGACAATCCTCAGGTTTCTCAGCCAGTCCGAGTAGTTCGTTCCGTTGAATTTGTTTGTCTCAAGAATCATGGTTAACGGGTTCTTAGACATATCTACATTAATGAAAATGTAAAGCAGAAATTAGCAGATGATGGTAATATTATTGTTCAAGTTGAAGACTTGGTCTTTTAGTCTTTAACCCTCCCACTATTTATACGAAAGTCCGCCACTCTCAAGCGAAGTTTTGGGAAACCATTTCCTAGTGGGCTTGGGATCCACAAGCGTAATCTCCATGCCCCGCTTTTACGATTTACATGAAGAAGACCTTGTGGGAGATATCCAATATCATTCTCATCCAATGAGATTCCCAAGATATTTTGCCTCACCTATTCACATGGTCCCGAGGACTCCAAGCGAACCATGTTACTCAGTGTTGGGCCCGACCCATCAACCAAATCATGCCTCAAACTGTTGCCCCCCACGACTCGTGAGACAGGGAAACAACGAGCGCAGTCTTTTTGTTCACAACAATGGTGCAGCTTTCCCCTAGTCCAAGTGTGCCAAGACTCGTGAGACCGCACTTGGGTAGTGGTAGCTTCCTCACCACATTGCTGTGGATGGAAGGCTCGGACAGATCATAAATACCATTTTGATCCAAGTCCGTTCTGGGCCTAATATTTAATTTGGTCCAACCAAATGAGAGTTTAAGTGTGACCGAGACCTTATCACATTATGGTGTTTTAGCATGTATAAATATCCAATATTTAAAGCGATAAATAAATACGCCGCATGCAGAAAACATAGCATACCCCTGTTTTAGGATGATCACAAGCCCAACCTATGCGACCCACTGAGCCCGCAAGTGAGTCTATGGTCTGTCTAGGGTGGTCCTAAATTATTACAATAGTAATATACCCATTGTCATTCCAATGGGCCTTGTAGTGCTCTTTGTTTCACGCCTTGATGCTCCTCCTTGGGGTCTCCGACTCCAAATACTTGTTAAAAGTAAAACCTCACCAATCCTATCTACTCTCATTACAACTGAAAGTAATACATCGGTAATAAAGAAAACAAGCCTTAACATCATGAGGCTGAAAATACGGGAGATGATAGTCCCAAAAACAAGAGGCACGCAGGCCCCACCCGACAGAAAATAAATGATCATACATTCATCCATACATAAGGTCTAGGGCTCTTGTGATCATCCCATGTTGATTCCATCAACTCACATAACATAATTATTCAAAATAATCATGCATAAATAACCAATGGATATTCCAAATACCCAAGTGATGTCCAACACCACAAAAGCATAAATATACAAATAATATGCAAAATTCAAATTTTAAATTTAATGGACATTTTAAACAATGCATCCAATGCATGTATTAATCCCAAATTAATTAAGCAAATTTAATTCAAGTAATAATCCAATTATCCCAAAATCAAAAATGAAAAATTAACATATTTTAAAAATATTGTGCAGAAAATACAGAAAATCGAATTTTCCGGAAAAAGTCGAAAAACGGCACAGAACGGCCCAGCCGTTGTGCTGGCTAGCCGCCCGCGCGCACAGGGCAGCGCGCGCAGGCGCCCGTGTCCCAATTTTTTTTTTTTTTTGTTTTTTAAAACTGATTCAGCACAATAATAATAATATTATTCTGAAAAGAAGCATGCAATTTTAGATCCAATCTAACAAAATTAAGCATGCCAAAAGTCCATTAAATCCAAACAATTGAATCATCATATTATTCATATATTTATGTAATCTAACATGCCAATAAAGCCATTTGAAAGCAAGTAGATCATGCCAAACACATAGATCTATGCCCCTTACATCGAACCGGGCTCTGATACCACTTGAAGGACAAGCGGATCCGCCCGGGAGCGCGAGCGGAAGCGAGGAAACGTGGAATGTGTGTAAATTTAAATCAAATTTAAAATATGCGAATCCCAAGGGGTGTACCCTTGGGTGCTCAACCGGGCGTTCGATGTAGGATGTGTAAATATTAAAACATATATTTAAGCACATAGGGCATAGATATTTAAATGAAACCAATCAAAGCGTAATGAACCGTTACCTTTGATTGTTTAGCGTATGCTCCCGGCTACTTGCGTTGTTCCTTCTCCGGAATGCTCACGAAATCCAAACGTATGGATTCTCCAAAGGTGATCCACACCACACCGGAAGAAACACACATTCTTCTTGCTAGAAAAGAAAGGGTTTAGAAGGAATCGGTTTAAGAGAAGAACACTATGAATTAGTGTTCTCTTAAACTTACTTTGTTCTTCTTCTTGATTCAAAATCAAGTGAAGAACACAAATGTGGGAGAGGGAGAGAGCACGAAATTTTAGAGAGAGGAGAGGATTTTGTCTTCTCTTTTTCCTAGAAAAAGATGAATAATGAATCACTTATGCTTGGTGTTGTATATTCTAATATATATACATAATTAATGTGATTATTGGAATGTGTCTAGGTTCATCCAAGGATGCCTAGATTCATTCCAATCAATCACCATCAATTCTTCAATCAAGCCTACCAAAATTTATGGTATGATCAAATCATACCAAAAGGGAAGAGCTTGATTGGAGTTGATTTGTCTCTTTCCAAAAAGAGATAAGTCAACATACCACCTAGCATGAAACATGGCTGATTTTGCTTCCTCCAAAGGAGCGTGTCGGCCATGTTTAATTAAGGAAAGAAGTCCAACTTCTTCCTATTCCAAATTAGGAATTATTTCTCCTCTCGGTATAATTTAACGGGCCGGGTTTTATCGTAATCCAATTACGACGAACCCAATATTAAATCCAATTTAATGTCCACTTAAATTATTCCCGTTGATTCTTTAATCCAATTAAAAGATCCAACGTCTCAACATCTCAACTTTCCATATTTAATCGAAAATCCAATTTACCGATTAAATGAAAGCCCGATACAATATCGGCCCGTCCATCCAATGGACTTTCCCTTAAGTAATCCAATTACTTATTTTTTATCCTTCGAGATTGACTCAAAGTCGATCTCTCAACCTCCTCGGTGATTTGTGTGTGACCCTTTAGGTTCACCCTCAGCTAGACTTGGGCCCGTGTCCCACAAGGGCCCGTTACCATGGGTGGCCGTCTAGCAACGGTCCATGGCACTAGAGACTAGGTGAATTGGCGTGAACATTTAGGCGCCGATTCCGTACGGGTACGATCCTTCCGTCTACCGTCTCCCGGCCTTAGTCTAGGGTATGGAATTGGGCGTCGGTTCCCATCCTTGACTAGGCATCTATGCTTAATACTCGAGACCACGTATGCTTCATTGCGTCGACACAGGAAACCATTCCCTGTTCGACCAACCACTGTGGGCACAGCTTCAAACAGCATGAACGTGTCTCCGAGTGCATAGGAGATACCTCTGGCACATACTGACAGGGGACGGATCCTCTTCTTGGAATCCACCGTCCTCGCTACACATTCCGACTGCACTGGACAAGGCTTATGATAATCATCTTACAGAATGATTACCTCTCGCCAGATCCAAGATACAGCCGTCCTGTGCACGCGACTGCCATGATTCCTGAAGTCTGAGGATTACTCCCGTACTATCGGAACCGGGGAAAACCAATCATACCGACCAAGCCTCCAAGGCTTCCATATGATGATCCCCGCGAGTCAGTCCAGTCGGCTCGACCCCAGTCGACCAACCCATCAAGATCGTGTAGGCGTCCCACACCTGTCGCCGATGAAACACGCACTCATCCAATGAACACGACTCTTGACGCAAGTCTCAATAGGACTGTCGATGCCCTGTCTCGAGGTCCTCGACTTGGAACGTTTCAGACCCAACTCTTAATCAGTTGGTTTCATGACCACCATCCAATGTGTGGCCCAACTGCACGAGTTGTTATCCATGGTCTGTGGGCTTTGTTGCGATATAAGTTAAACACCATTTTAACAAATGTAAGATGAGCGCAACAAAGAAGGTACCATTGGTGACGAATACTCATCTTATTCATCACATAATAATATTACATTTACATCAAATTGTTAGATAGGTTACAAATCGCAAAATCTATTGGCTTTCTGGTCACCTATTCTAACAGGTAGATCACTCAAATCCCTAACCTCTAGGTTCTTTGAATCTACCAATTTCTTCATCCTTTCTTGAGACATATGAACTAGCCTTGCATGACACAGTCATGCGTTCGTGTCATTATCTACTTTACGTTTGTGTTGAGCATTCATAACAAAATTTGATTGTTGTAATATATAGAGATGTTATTAAGCGTACCAAGCAAATGAGTAAATCCACCCTTCATCAAATAAAAGCAATTTTTATTGATCGAAAAACTCATAACCACTATTATGGAATGGAAATGATGTTTTTGATCATGCTAGGTACATAATAAACCTGCTCTAATTCTATACTAATACGATCACTAACTACTAAGGTGGTGGATCCTATGGCTTCTGCCGAGATGACCTTGCCATTCCAAGCTTTAGGACTATTTTACCGCTACTTAGCTTTTTGCTTCTTTTCAACACCTGCTAGTCGTTGCAAATGTGAGCTCCACAACCGGTATCTAATACCCAAGAGGTAGAGTTAGTAAGCATATTAACCTTAATAACAAATATACCTTGCTTGGAGAGGAGTTTAGGCCAATCCCTCTTCCAAGGCCCTTTCCCACGGCAATGAATACATATGTTATTTGCCCTCGACTGTTGCTTTGAGTCAACCTTCCTTTTCCCTTTGCCTTTCCCCACCTTGGCAACGGGAACACTCTTAGTATTGGTAGTGGCTTTATCTTCCATACCCCGCTTTTTACGGTTCACATGGAAAATAACCCGTGGGAGGTATTCCATACCATTTTCGTTCCACGAGATTCCCAAGATATCCGCCTCACTCTTTTACATGATCCTAAGGACTCTGAGCGAATCACGTTATTCGGACATTAGACCCGAACTAGTTAACCGAATCATAGCACTCACTGCTACCCCCACGACTCGTGAGACAGGTAGTAGGAGTGTACTCTTCGTTCATGACAAAGTGCAGCTCTTTTTAGCATGATAGTCGTGCCACGACTCGTGAGAGCACGCTATCGACTGAAACTAGCTTCCTCACTTTGCCATGGATGGAAGGCTTGGATGAACTCCTAGAGTCCTAGTCCATTTATTAAGGGTCTAATATTCAACTTGGTCCAACCAAATGAGAGTTTGATGACCGAGATCTCATTCATACATACATCCATAATGCATTATAAAACATTTGCATGCCATAGCAGTAACACGATATATAAACTATTCATTCACCAGAAAAACCACATTCAAAATTAAAAGCCTAGCATGCCCTTGTTGGATGATCACAAGCCCGAATCCTATGCGACCCACTGAGCCCGCAGTGGATCTATGGTTGGTCCTATACTATTACATTTAATAATAGTAACCCATCAACACACTGATGGGCCTTGCCTCCTTTTTCACTGGGCCTCCATGGAACTTCTTGGATTCTCCTTTCTGGGCCATCCTTTATCTCCTACATGGAAATAAAATAAAAATACTTGCTAACCACTACACTACTCTCATTACAAATTTAAAAAGAAACCCCAGCGATAACCCAGGGGGAGTACAATTGGAGGGAGATAGAAAGCCTTATTATTCCAAGGCAACCAAAAAAAAGGAGGAAAAATAAATGAGGCACATAGGCCCAACATAAAATTAAAACCATACATTCGGTCTAGGGCTTGTGATCATCCGTTCTCATCCAACGCACATAATTCATGATATCCAATCATCACTAATGCACATAAACCATGATATCCAATCACATAATTCATAAATGAATTAAAAGACAAGGTATACATACAAACTTGGTGTAGCATTGGTAATCATTTTCTTGTTAGGAAAACCTTTTCTCATTATTCACAAAAACATTAAAATTTTGAGGTTCCAAACCAAACAAAAGAAAACATTTTTCCAAATACTGTCTTCAAGAAAACATGCAAAATAAATAAAATAATTTTAAAAATTTATTCCAAAAATAAAGAAACAAGAGAATCACTGGACGGCGAAGGGCCACCGCTGCCGGCGGCGCCCCTGCCGGGACAGGCAAGCCTGCCTGCCGCCTGCGCGCACAGAGCGTGCCGGTTAGGCGCGCGTGCACAGGCCCTTGCCTGCGTGCGCAGGTGGCCGTAGACAGGATCCGCCTGCCTGCGCGCGCACTGGTATGCGGCCGCTCACAGGCGCCCCTGCTTGTGCGCGCTGCCGTGCGTCCTGCACGCATCCCTCAGGGCTCGCGCGCGCGTAGGCTCCGTAACCTGCGTGTGCGCGCGCCTGGCAGTGCAGCCCCTGCGCTGCCGCTTGACCTGATTGGCCGCGCGTCTGCCGATCGCGTGCGCTCAATCGCCTCCACCTGTATGCGCGCGCCCAGCAGCGGCTGCGGCTGTAAGCGCCTGGCCGTATGCACTGCATTCGCGGTGAGCCGTCGGCTGCCGCGTATTTCGTTTCTTGCTCCATTTTAGTATTTCTACTGCGTTTTCTAAGAAATCAAGAAATACCAAGAAACACCAAGAACTCATGTACTACCAATACTATAAACAACATGAAAAACCACATGCTTGAAAACATAAATCAAGAATAACGTAAATCATGTTTTTACACATTTTTCATGCTTTAACACACATAAAACCCTAGGCCTATACGCCGTACCAAGAGTCGTATTCATTGGACGAGTACCGTGTTTCATCGGCGACAGGTGTGGTACCCCTAATGACCTTGGTGGGTGGTCGACTGGGGTCGAGCCGACTGAACTGACTCCTGGGGATCATCATATGGAAGCCTTGGAGGCTTGGTCGGTATGATTCCAATTCCCCGGTTCCAATAGTACAGGAGTAGTCCTCAGACTTGTAAGCCTTGTCCAGTTTAGTCAGAATTGTGTAGCGAGGATGGTGGGTTCCACGAATTAGGATAGGTCCCCTACAGAGGTATCTCCTATGCACTCGGAGACACGTTCATTCTGCTTAAACCTGTGGCCACAGTGGTTAGTTGAACAGGAAATGATTTCCTGTGTCGCTGCAATGAGGCATGCGTAGTCTCGATGAAAGCCCAGGGAAGGCGTGTGGATCGTCCCGGGAGGAGAGCGAATTCGGAAGCGCGATATAAAATAAATTACGAAATTTAAAAACATGCTCATACATAAATGTAAATAACACGTTCAAGGGGTGTTACCTTGAACCTTCCGGGCGTTTGGTGTATCTCATGACTAAATTAAAAGCATGCAAATCATGGAGGCCATAGGGCATAGGAACGAAAAAAAACACCAAAACGAAATAACCTACCCGGTTGTAGTTTTGTCTTCAAACCGCTACTCGCGTTGTTCCCTGTTTTGCACCAAAATCTCAAATATGAGACCCTCTAAATCATACACGCAATCCGCCCATGTACCTTGATCCTCGTGCTAGCAAAAAACAAAGTTGATGTATTTAGAGAGGATGGATCGACCAAACGTTATGAATTAACATGATCAATCCTCCTTAGGTTCAATTGTATGAAACAAAGAACCAAAAGACTTGTCTTGGGAAAGGGGTCGTGGACAAGTAGAGAGGGAGAGACGAGTGTAATGTGTGTGTGTGTGTGTGTTTCTTGATTTTCATCATCCTTCTAAAGTTTTTGTTAGAATAGGTAACCAGAAAGCCAATAGGTTGGCGATTTGTAACCTATTATACAACTCGATGTAAATGTAATATTATTATGTGATGAATAAAATGAGTATTTATCACTTCTGGTGCTTACTTTGTTGCGCTCATTTCACATTTGTTAAAACGGCGCTTAACTTACATCGCAACAAAGCCCACAGACTATGGTTAACAACTTGTGCAGTTGGGCCACGCATTGGATGGTGGTCATGAAACCAACTGATTAAGAGTTGGGTCTGAAATGTTCCAAGTCGAGGACCTCGAGACAGGGCATCGAGAGTCCTATTGAGACTTGCGTCAAGGGTCGTGTTCATTAGATGAGTGCCGTGTTTCATCGGCGTCAGGCGTGGGACGCCTACACGATCTTGATGGGTTGGTCGACTGGGGTCGAGCCGACTGGACTGACTCGCGGGGATCATCATATGGAAGCCTTGGAGGCTTGGTCGGTATGATTGGTTTTCCCCGGTTACGATAGTACGGGAGTAATCCTCAGACTTGAGGGATCATGGCAGTCGCGTGCACATGATGGCTGTATCTTGGATCTGGCGAGAGGTAATCATTCTGTTAGATGATTATCATAATCCTTGTCCAGTGCAGTCGGAATGTGTAGCGAGGACGGTGGATTCCAAGAAGAGGATCCGTCCCCTGTTAGTATGTGACAGAGGTATCTCCTATGCACTCGGAGACACGTTCATGCTGTTTGAAGCTGTGGCCACAGTGGTTGGTTGAACAGGGAATGGTTTCCTGTGTCGATGCAATGAAGCATACGTGGTCTCGAGTATTAAGCCTAGACGCCTAGTCAAGGATGGGCACCGACGCCCAATTCCATACCCTAGACTAAGGCCGGGAGACGGTAGACGGAAGGATCGTACCCGTACGGAATCAGCGCCTAAATGTTCACGCCAATTCACCTAGTCTCTAGTGCCATGGACCGTTGCTAGACGGCCACCCATGGTAACGGGCCCTTGTGGGACACGGGCCCAAGTCTAGCTGAGGGTGAACCTAAAGGGTCACACATAAATCACAGAGGAGGTTGAGAGATTGACTTGGAGTTAATCTCGAAGGATAAAATAAGTAAATGGATTACTTAAGGGAAAGTCCATTGGATGGACGGGCCGATATTGTATCGGGCTTTCGTTTAATCAGTAAGTTGGATTTTCGATTAAATATGAAAAGTTCAGACGTTGGATCTTTTAATTGGATTAAAAGATCAACGGGAATAATTTAAACGGACATTAAATTGGATTTAATGTTGAGTTCGTCGTAATTGAATTACGATAAAACCCGGTCTGTTAAATTATACCCAAGAGGAGAAATAATTCCTATTTTGGAATAGGGAGAAGTTGGACTTCTTCCCTTAATTAAACATGGCCGACATGCTCCCTTGGAGGAAGCAAAATCAGCCATGTTTCATGCTAGGTGGTATGTTGACTTGTCTCTTTTGGAAAGAGACAAATCAACTCCAATCAAGCTCTTCCCTTTTGGTATGATTTGATCATACCATAAATCTTGGTAGCTTGATTGAAGAATTGATGGTGATTGATTGGAATGAATCTAGACATCCTTGGATGAACCTAGACACATTCCAATAGTCACATTAATTATGTATATATATTAGAATATACAACACCAAGCATAAGTGATTCATTGTTCATCTTTTTCTAGGAAAAAGAGAAGACAAAATCCCTCTCCTCTCTCTCAACTCTCGGCCCTCTCTCCCTCTCTCACACTTGTGTTCTTCACTTGATTTTGAATCAAGAAGAAGAGCAAAGTAAGTTTAAGAGAGCACTTGATTTTGATTTAATTTACGCTATTTCCTCACTTTCTCGCTTCCGCTCGCGCTCCCGGGCGGATCCGCTTGTCATTCAAGTGGTTTTAGAGCCCGGTTCGATGTAAGGGGCATAGATCTATGTGTTTGGCATAATCTACTTGCTTTTAAATGGCTTTATTGGCATGTTAGATTGTATAAATATATGAGTAATATGATAATTTAATTATTTGGATTTAATGGACTTTTGGCATCCTTTATTTTGTTAGATTGGATCTAAAATTGCATGCTTATTTTTAGGGGTGTGCAAAAACCAACCGAACCGAAAAAAACCGACCGAACCGAAAAATTCGGTTCGGTTTTCGATTTTTTTTTTTGAAAATTTCGGTTTTAGGTTCGGTTCGGTCGAGATGGTTCGGTTCACCGAACCGAACCGAAAAGCGAATTGGTTTTTTTTTTTAATATTAATATTTAATAATTTATTAAAATTAAATTATTAATATTAAATAATAGTAATTAATTTCAATTTGTCTGAATTTTTTTGAGTCAAACCACTTTCACTTTCACTTTGAGTCTTAAGTTCGGTCGGTTATTGAATTGTTATTTACTTATTTTCATATTTTGAAATGGAGTGTTTATAGTTTTGAATGGTACAAATGGAATGATATTCGTATGAAATATGAATCGTATCGTGTCAATTGTTACTTTTTCTTTTATATCTTTATATTTTTAATAGGTATTTTTGGTCAAAATTGAAATTTAAACTAAAAAGCAATTTTATTTTTTTTAATTATAATTTCGGTTTTTTTCGATTTAAAACCGAAAAATAATTGAAAACTTTCGGTTTGAAAACCGAACCGAAGTTCAAACTTCGGTTCGATTTTCGGTTATAAAAAATGCCGAACCGAAAATTCGGTTAACCGAATTTTTGGTTTGGTTCGGTTAAAATAACCGAAATGGACAGCCCTACTTATTTTCAGAATAATATTACTGTTATTGTGCTGAAACAGTTTTGAAAAACAAAAAAAAAAAAAAAAATTTGATCGAGTCGGCAGTGGCCGCGCGTAGGCGGGTGCCTGCGCGCCCCCTGTACGCAGTCGGCCGCTGCTGGCCGAGGCCAGTGCGCGGCACAGAGCGCGCGCGCGCGCTGCCCTGTACGCAAGGCCGGCCGGCCAGCACAACGGCTAGGCCGTTTTGTGCTGTTTTTCGACTTTTTCCGGAAAATTTGATTTTCTGTATTTTCTGCACAATATTCTGAAAATATATTAATTTTGCATTTTTGATTATGGAATAATTGGATTATTCCTTGAATTAAATTTGCTTAATTAATTTGGGATTAATACATGCATTGGATGCATTGTTTAAAATGTCCATTAAATTTGAAATTTGAATTTTGCATATTATTTGTATGTATATGCTTTTGTGATGTTGGACATCACTTGGGTATTTGGAATATCCATTGGTTATTTATGCATGATTATTTGGAATAATTGTGTTATGTGACTTGATGGAATCAACATGGGATGATCACAAGAGCCCTAGACCTTATGTATGGATGAATGTATGATCATTTATTTTCTGTTGGGTGGAGCCTGCGTGCCTCTTGTTTTTAGGACTATCATCTCCCGTATTTTCAGCCTCATGATGTTAAGACTTGTTTTCTTTATTAGCAATGTATTACTTTCAGTTGTATTGAGAGTAGATAGGATTGGTGAGGTTTTAATTTTAACAATCAATTGAAGTCGGAGACCCCAAGGAGAAGCATCAAGGCGTGAAACAAGAAGCACTTCAAGGCCCATTGGAATGACAATGGGTTTATTATTATTGTAATAATTTAGGACCACCCTAGACAAACCATAGACTCACTGCGGGCTCAGTGGGTCGCATAGGTTGGGCTTGTGATTATCCTAACAGGGGAATGCTATGTTTTATGCATGCGGCGTTTTTATTTATCGCTTTAAATATTGGTTTATGCATGCTAAATCACAATAATGTGATGAGGTCTCGGTCATACACAAACTCTCATTTGGTTGGACCAAATTAAATATTAGGCCCAGAACGGATTTGGATCAAAATGGTATTTTGGTATGTCCGAGCCTTCCATCCACAGCAATGTGGTGAGGAAGCTATCACTATGCAAGTGTGGTCTCACGAGTCGTGGCACACTTGGACTAGGAGAAAGCTGCACCATTGTTGTGAACAAAAAGACTGCGCTCGCTGTTTCCCTGTCTCACGAGTCGTGGGAGGCGACAGTTTGAGGCATGATTTGGTTGATGGGTCGGGCCCAACACTGAGTAACATGGTTCGCTTGGAGTCCTCGGAACCATGTGAATAGGTGAGGCAAAATATCTTGGGAATCTCATTGGATGAGAATGATATTGGATATCTCCCACGAGGTCTTCTTCATGTGAATCGTAAAAGCGGGGCATGGAGATTACGCTTGTGGATCCCAAGCCCACTAGGAAATGGTTTCCCGAAATTCCGCTTGAGAGTGGCGGACTTTCGTATAAATAGTGGGAGGGTTAAAGACTAAAAGATCAAGTCTTCAACTTGAACAATAATATTACCATCATTTGCTAATTTCTGCTTTACATTTTCATTAATGTAGATATGTCTAAGAACCCATTAACCATGATTCTCGAGACTAACAAATTCAACGGAACGAACTACTCGGACTGGCTGAGAAACCTGAGGATTGTCCTCGGTTTCGAGAACCAAGGCTACGTCTTGGATGAGCCGCCACCGAGCGACTTACTGGAGGAGTCCACGCCCGAGAACGTTTGACGTTCGAGAAGTGGCATGAGGACAACCGGAAAGTACGCAGTATCGTACTGGCTTCGATGTTAACGACATCCAGAAGCAGTATGAGAGGCTGGACAACATCTCCGCCATAATGCTCCGCATGAACGAGGTTTATGCGGTTCCGGATAGGCATATTAGATATGCCGCCACAAAAGCATTCTTTGGCACCAAGCTTGCTGAAGGAGCGTATGTACAAAGTCATGGGGTCAAGATGCTCTCCCTAGTGGAGAAACTGGAGGACCTTAAAGCTGGGCTTAACAATGACACGTACATTGACGTGATCCTCCAGTCGCTTCCTCCATCCTATGACCCGTTTATTGTAAACTACAACATGAACGGACTTGAGAAGTCTATTCATGAGTTGATCAACATGCTGGTCCAATACGAGGCAACGACCCACAAGTCGGCGCCGGCGGTATTGATATGAGAGGCTTCGACCTCCAAGGCGAATGGCAAGAGGGCCGGACGCTGGAAGAGGAAGAAGGGCAAAGGGAAGACGGTTGCGGCCCCTACTTGCGCTCTAGGCACCCCTATTGCTCCGGTTGGACCAAGCAAAGGGAAAGGGAAGGCCCGTGGTTCTCAGCGGTCCAAGGCAAATGATGCTGCATGCATTGCCAAGGGAAAGGGCATTTTGAAGAGGGAGTGCCCACAACTCCTCTCCAACCCAGGTATGTTTGTGGTTGAAGTAAATATGATTACTAATTCTGCTTCATGGGTATTGGATACCGGGTGTGGTGCTCACATCTGCAGTAATTTGCAGGCACTGCAAAGAAGCAGAAGGCTAACCAGGGATGAGATGATGCTGAGGGTAGGCGATGGCAAGGCCATTGCTGCGGAGGCCGTAGGATCACTAGAGTTAGCCATTAGTAGTCATGTTAGGATTGCACTGAACGACTGTTTCTATGTACCTAGCATGATTAAAAACATTATTTCCATCCCGGTCCTTGATAAGGAGGGATATGAATTTACCATCAATAAAAACAGTTTTTTCATTGTCAAAGATGGTATTTCTCATCTGCTTGGTACATTGGTCAACGGTTTGTACATACTTCAACAGTCTAATTGGATTATGACTGCAGAACACAAACGAAAACGTGATGATCATAATAACGCACAGATATGGCATGCAAGGTTATGTCATATCTCTAAAGATAGGATAAGAAGGTTGGTGGACTCAAAGAGTCTAGAAATAGACGATTTGGATAACCTACCGACCTGCGAATCCTGTCTGAAGGGAGAGATGACCAAGAAACCCTTTGTTGGACAAAGCACGCTAGCCAACAGTCTGTTGGATTTGATCCATACGGATATCTGTGGCCCACTAAATACTCAGGCTAGAGGTGGGTACTCGTACTTCATAACCTTTACGGATGATCACTCACGGTATGGTTATGTTTACCTGATGAGGTACAAGTCTGAACCCTTTGGAAGGTTTAAGGAATACAGACTTGGAGTTTAAAGAGGATTAAACTTCTCCTCTTTATAAACCCCTAGCCTTGCACCTTTTGAAGGATGATGAAATTCCAACACACACACACACACCAACTCGTCTC
Organism: Sesamum alatum; assembly: GCA_034509735.1. Taxonomy (NCBI): domain Eukaryota; kingdom Viridiplantae; phylum Streptophyta; class Magnoliopsida; order Lamiales; family Pedaliaceae; genus Sesamum; species Sesamum alatum. Next base: position 4,443,038 of record JACGWO010000011.1, on the reverse strand, counting down.
TCTCTCTCTTAGCAAGAAAGTCGTTTTCTTGTTCTTTGTTCTTGGAACAATAGAACATTGATGAATTAATACCGTTAATTCATAACGTGTTGTTGATTCATCCACTCCAATAAATTACATACTTGTTCGTTGCTAGCACGACGTGCTAGATACGTGGGTGGATCGTGTGTCACGATTTGGAGGGTCTCAAGAACGAGATCTTGGTGCAAAACAGGGAACAACGCGTGTAGCCGTTGAAGACGAAAATGACAACGGGTAGGTCTCGGTTTACGTTTTCGCCTCTTTTATTTTTCAACCCTATGGCCTCCATGATTATTGTATGTTGTTTATTCATGTGATACACCGAACACCCGAGAAATTTCAAGGGCACACCCCTTGAAACGTGTTCTTTAATGTAAAAGCATGTTTTAAATTCCGCATTTTTATTTTATACCGCGCTTCCGCATTCGCGCAATTTTCCCGGGACGATCCACATATTCTTTTCATAATGATCCAAAGACATACAGAGAAGCAATGTCGGACATCGATTCGGACAAGTGGCTTGAGGCCATGAAATCCGAGATGGACTCGATGGGTACAAACAAGGTTTGGACCCTATTAGATCCACGCAAAGGGGTTAAACCCGTAGGGTGTAAATGAGTCTACAAACGTAAGCTTGGAGCTGACGGGGAGGTTACAACCTTCAAAGCCAGGCTTGTGGCGAAAGGTTACACTCAGCGACCCGGGGTCGATTTTGAGGAAACCTACTCGCCCGTAGCAATGGCCAAGTCCATTCGGATACTGCTTGCCATAGCAGCATGGTATGACTATGAAATATGGCAGATGGACGTGAAAACGGCTTTCCTCAACGGTTTCGTAGAGGAAGAGATCTATATGGATCAGCCGGAAGGTTTCACAACTATTGGAGAAGAGCAGAAGGTCTGCCGTCTCCAAAGGTCCATCTATGGCCTCAAACAAACTCCCCGAAGCTGGAACATACGTTCTGATGAAGTCATACGGGGATATGATTTCATCAAGAACGAGTCCGATCCTTGTGTATACAAGAAGATCAGTGGGAGCTCAGTTGCGTTTCTGGTGCTTTACGTGGACGACATCTTGCTCATTGGGAATGATGCTAAGATGTTATGGGCGAGGCATCCTACATCCTTGGCATCAAGATCTACAGGGATAGATCTAGAAGGATGTTAGGAATGGCCCAGTCCTTGTATATTGAGAAAGTCTTGAAGAGATTCAAGATGGAGAACTCAAAACGAGGATTCCTTCCTATGAGGCATGGAATTAAGTTATCCAAGAAGCAGTCTCCTAAGACTGATGAGGAGCTTAAAAGGATGTTGGACATCCCCTATGCTTCAGCCGTAGGCAGCATACAGTATGCTGTTCAGTGCACTAGACCTGATGTGGCTTTCGATTTCACCGTAACTAGCCGATATCAGTCGTGTGCCGGGGAGGCACACTGGAGTGCAGTCAAGACTATCCTAAAGTACCTGAAAAGGACTAAGGACATGTTCTTGATCTACAGCGGTGGAGAATTGATACTGGAAGGCTATAGCGACGCTAGCTTCTAGTCGGATGACGATGATGCCAAGTCTCAGTCTGGTTATGTGTTCAGACTTAATAGTGGCGTGGTCGCTTGGAAAAGTTCCAAGCAGGCTACCACGGCGGACTCCACCACAGAGTTTGAATACATAGCAGTTTCGGAAGCTGCTAAGGAGGCGGTTTGGATGAAGAGCTATATCCAAGAGTTGGGTGTAGTACCTAGCATCGCTGAGCCAGTGGTTATCTTCTGCGATAACAACGGGGCTATAGCACAAGCAAAGGAACCGAGATCTCATCACTGATCCAAGCATATTCTTAGACGCTACCATCTGCTCCGAGAGATGGTTAGCAGGGGTGACGTTCGGATGGACCGAGTCAGCTCCGCAGAAAACATAGCAGATCCACTTACTAAGCCCATGTCGCAAGTTGCCCATACTCAGCATCTGGATAAGATGGGTTTGAGGTTAATGGGTGATTGGCTTTAGGTCAAGTGGGAGATTGTTAGAATAGGTTACCAGAAAGCCAATAGGTTTGGCGATTTGTAACCTATTATACAACTCGATGTAAATGTAATATTATTATGTGATGAATAAAATGAGTATTTATCACTTCTGGTGCTTACTTTGTTGCGCTCATTTCACGTTTGCTAAAACGGTGCTTAACTTATATCGCAACAAAACCCACAGACCATGGTTAACAACTTGTGCAGTTGGGCCACGCATTGGATGGTGGTCATGAAACCAACTGATTAAGAGTTGGGTCTGAAACGTTCCAAGTCGAGGACCTCGAGACAGGGCATCGAAAGTCCTATTGAGACTTGCGTTAAGAGTCGTGTTCATTAGATGAGTGTTGTGTTTCATCGGCGACAGGCGTGGGACGCCTACACGATCTTGATGGGTTGGTCGACTGGGTCGAGCCGACTGGACTGACTCGCGGGGATCATCATATGGAAGCCTTGGAGGCTTGGTCGGTATGCTTGGTTTTCCCCGGTTCCGATAGTACAGGAGTAATCCTCAGACTTGAGGGATCATGGCAATCGTGTGCACATGATGGCTGTATCTTGGATCTGGCGAGAGGTAATCATTCTGTAAGATGATTATCATAAGCCTTGTCCAGTGCAGTCGGAATGTGTAGCGAGGACGGTGGATTCCCAGAAGAGGATCCGTCCCCTGTCAGTATGTGACAGAGGTATCTCCTATGCACTCGGAGACACGTTCATGCTGTTTGAAGCTGTGGCCACAGTGGTTGGTCGAACAGGGAATGGTTTCCTGTGTCGACACAATGAAGCATACGTGGTCTCGAGTATTAAGCATAGACGCCTAGTCAAGGATGGGAACCGACGCTCAATTTCATACCCTAGACTAAGGCCGGGAGACGGTAGACGGAAGGATCGTACCCGTACGGAATCGGCGCCTAAATGTTCACGCCAATTCACCTAGTCTCTAGTGTCATGGACCGTTGCTAGACGGCCACCCATGGTAACGGGCCCTTGTGGGACACGGGCCCAAGTCTAGCTGAGGGTGAACCTAAAGGGTCACACATAAATCACAGAGGAGATTGAGAGATTGACTTGGAGTCAATCTCGAAGGATAAAATAAGTAATTGGATTACGTGAAGGAAAGTCCATTGGATGGACGGGCCGATATTGTATCGGGCTTTCGTTTAATCGGTAAAATTGAATTTTCGATTAAATATGAAAAGTTGAGACGTTGGATCTTTTAATTGGATTAAAAGATCAACGGGAATAATTTAAATGGACATTAAATTGGATTTAATGTTGAGTTCGTCGTAATTGAATTACGATAAAACTCGGTCCGTTAAATTATACCCGAGAGGAGAAATAATTCTTGTTTTGGAATAGGGAGAAGTTGGACTTCTTCCCTTAATTAAACATGGCCGACATGCTCCCTTGGAGGAAGCAAAATCAGCCATGTTTCATGCTAGGTGGTATATTGACTTGTCTCTTTTGGAAAGAGACAAATCAACTCCAATCAAGCTCTTCCCTTTTGGTATGATTTGATCATACCATAAATTTTGGTAGGCTTGATTGAAGAATTGATGGTGATTGATTGGAATGAATCTAGACATCCTTGGATGAACCTAGACACATTCCAATAGTCACATTAATTATGTATATATATTAGAATATACAACACCAAGCATAAGTGATTCATTATTCATCTTTTTCTAGGAAAAAGAGAAGACAAAATCCCTCCCCTTTCTCTCAACTCTAGGCCCTCTCTCCCTCTCTCACACTTGTGTTCTTCACTTGATTTTGAATCAATAAGAAGAACAAAGTAAGTTTAAGAGAGCACTAATTCATAGTGTTCTTCTCTTAAACCGATTCCTTCTTAAACCCGTTCTTTTCTAGCAAGAAGAACGTGTGTTTCTTCCGGTGTGGTGTGGATCACCTTTGGAGAATCCATACGTTTGGATTTCGTGAGCATTCCAGAGAAGGAACAACGCAAGTAGCCGGGAGCATACGCTAAATAATCAAAGGTCACGGTTTATTACGCTTTGATTGATTTAATATACATCTATGCCCTATGTGTTTAAATATATGTTTATAATACTTACACATCCTACATCGAACGCCCGATTGAGCACCCAAGGGTACACCCCTTGGGATTCGTATTTTAAATTAGATTTGATTTAATTTACGCTATTTCCTCGCTTTCTCGCTTCCGCTCGCGCTCCCGGGCGGATCCGCTTATCCTTCAGTTTTAACCTAGGAGTATATATAGAGGAGGAATCCTATTTCTCTTCAAACTCCAACTTTAGAAGCTTGGTTTGACAATGATTTTGACCCAATCAAAGTCCTAGTCAAACTAGGCTTAGATTAGTCAAACCAATCTTGCCCATTGATCTCTCCTCTTTAATCTCAACCATCCATTTATTTTACGAAATATTTAAATCCTATTTTAATAATCCATGGGTCTTTTAAATACATGAAATAAATAATAATATTTACTTTAAGCCCACTTAATTTATTCCAATAAATCTAATTTATTTATTTAGTTAATTCCTCTTAATCCAATTACAGGAATAAACATCCCAAAAGAGAGAGAACCGATTAAATACAATTTAAATCGGCAAAATTGCACTTTTTGTCCCATAGGATAGCGCCATTCTCACATTTGGTCCCGCGCTTTTGGTCGTCGACACTTTTGGTCCCAAAGTCCTAATTTTTTGACACTTATGGTCCCAGGCCGTTAACTTTAACGGAAAACGGCACGTGATTGAACACGTGCCGTTAGTCAATGCAAGTAAATGGTTATTCTGCCGTTAGTTGCTGCATTTAGGAGGGAAAAATTGGTTCCAAATGCACATGTTACTCCCTTTTTCCCTATTTAATCCCATAAAAAGCCAAAAACTTCTCCTTTGACAATAAAAACTACCCCAACATTCATTTTTCTCAGTTTTAGCAGGTGAAAAAATGTCACAAACCTCTAAAAATACTATAAAATATTAAAACAAAAATTTTTGAATAATAAGAGAGTGTTTGGGTTAGGCCCAATTTCTATTGAGTAATTACACGAAATGTTTGAATAATAAATTTTGATTTCTTAGCGAGAACTAGTGAAAGTATCGTACGAGAACGCTTTGATACCCTAAATAAAAAATGCAAAAGCATCTATATTATATAACTACATGTGTATATTATAAAGAATGATGGCGTTATTTTATTGACGAGAAATCAATAAATGTGGGCGAAATATTAGAAAAATGACCTCATACCACGATTAAAACATGTACTAGGCATTGGGTGAGTTGGGGGTTGAATTTTATATTTCTAATTATATTGCATTTATATTCTATTTAATATATATTTGCCATTGTACAAATATTTTTTTAAATAAAATAGATAATGTAATTCTTTTTTATATGTGATGTTTATATATTAAATGCGATAGAAAATACAAAAAGATTTTTTTTTAATATTTCTAGCATTTTCAGAGGTTTGTGACATTTTTTCACATGCTAAAACAGAGAAAAATGAATGTTGGGGTAGTTTTTTATTGTCAAAGGAGAAAATAAGATTTTTTTAGCTTTTTATGAGTATAAATAGAGAAAAATGGAGTAAAATGTGGATTTGGCGCCAATTTTTTCCTCCTAAATGCAGCAGCTAACGGCAGAAGACCGTTTACTTGCGTTGACTAACGGCACATGTTCAATCACGTGCCGTTTTCCGTTAAAGTTAACGGCTTGGGACCATAAGTGTCAAAAAATTAGGGCTTTGGGACCAAAAGTATTGTCGACCAAAAGCGCGGGACCAAATGTGAGAATGACCCTATCCTATGGGACCAAAACTGTAATTTTGCCATTTAAATCATTCAAACTCTCTAAATTAATTCCAAATAAAATACCTTTGATGCGTGCGGATTGTGTGTGACACTTTTCAGCTAGACTTGGCCGAATTTCCAACCATCCTATGACAGGAATTCATCCATCACAATGGGTGGTTGTCTAGCAACGGTCCATAACACTAGAGACTAGGTGAATGATTATGGTGTGAACATTTAGGCTCTTTAGGACGTCTATCCTTCTACCTACAATATCACTGCTTAAAGTCTAGGGCATTGAAATGTAGGTACCCACTTTCGATCTAAGCCTTGCCTCGTCCATACTAAATGTCATAGGGGTCCTACCCTTTGTTCAGTTATTGTGGCCACAGATTTATCAGGGATGAGTCTCAGAGTAAAGTGAGATACCACCGTCAGCCTTCTGACAGGAGATGGATCCTCTCTTGGGACCTACTGTCACACTACACAACTTGACTGCACTAGATAGGGCTTATGACTACCGAGTGACTACGACTTGGCAGCCACTGGCCATACCTAAGATACAGGCATGGTGTGCAGGTGATCTCAGTAATCCCTCAAGTCCAAGCATCAAGTTGTACTGTTGGAACCGGGAATACAAGCCATACCTGAATAGCCCTACTCAAGCTCTTCCATATGACGGTTCCCACGAGTCACTTCGGTCAGCAGCCACATAGCTGGTTGACCCACTAACGCTACATGGACGAGTCTTGTCACTTGTTGATGAAACGCGACTGCAGATGCTTAGTGCAAGTCTTAGATGGATTCTCGATGCCCTATCTCGAGATTCCTTGACTTGGAGAATTTCAGACCGATCCAGAGAAACTGATTTTATGAACCACCATCCAATGCACTGTTCCAGTTTCCTCGAATGTGATTTCGGTCTGTGGGCTTTGCTTGTGCAGTGAACAGTTAATATAAAGCAGTAAAGTGAACACAGACAAAGTATTAAGCCAAATGAACATCACTTTCTTATTCATTATAATTGAAAACTCTAAAATTGTTCAGACATAGGTTACATTAGCCTAATTAGATTGGTTTCATGGTCACCTATTCTAACACTCGAGTATTAAGCATAGAAGCCTACTTAAGGATGGAAACCGACGCCCAATTCCATACCCTAGACTATGGCGGGGAGATGGTAGACGAAAGGACCATACCCGTACGGAATCGGCGCCTAAATGTTCACGCCAACATTCACCTAGTCTCTAGTGCCATGGACTGTTGCTAGACAGCGACCCATGGTAATGGGCTCCTGTTGGACACGAGCCCAAGTCTAGCTGAGGGTGAACCTAAAGGGTCACACACAAAACACCGAGAAGGTGGAGAAATTGACTTGGAGTCAATTTCGGAGGATAATAAGTAATTGGATTACTTAAGGGATTCTCCATTGAATGGACGGGCCTATATTGTATCGGGCCCTCATTTAATCGGTAAATGAGATTTATCGGTTGATGTAGAGAGTCGAAAGATTGGGTCTTCTAATTCGATTAAAAGATCAATGGGAATTATTTTTGTGGACCTTGAATTGAATGTGATTTAATTTTGGGTTCGTTGTAATTGGATTACAATGAAATCCGGTCTGTTGAATTTTGGCCCAAGATGTGTGTTAATTCCACTTTTGGAATGAGAAGAAGTTGGCCTTCTTCACAATATAGGTATGGCCAACAATTACCACTCTTGGAGAGGGAAAAATCGCCAATACATGGCCTTGATGAGGTTGACTTGTCTCTTTTGGTAAGGAACAAATCAATTCCAATCAAGCCTCTCTCTTTTGGTATGATTAGATCATACCTTATGAGATGGTAGGCTTGATTGATGAATTAGTGGGATTGATTGGGATGTATCTAGACATCCTTGGATGAACCTAGACACAATCCAATAATCATATTAATTTTGTGTATATATGAGTATATATAGTCATCAATGCAAGAGAATTCATTTTCATCTTTTTCTAGGAAAAATAAGAAAGCACACTTCACTCTCTCCTCTAATTTTTGGCCCCTCGATGCTCATACACATATCCCCTTTGTTCTTCATTTGATTTTGGATCATTTGGAAGAACAAAGCAAGTTTAAGAAAAAGACACTAATTTAATAGTGTTTCTAATTTCTTGAACCGAGTCCTCTAGATCTGTTTTTCTGTAGCAAGAAAAATGTGCATCTCTTCTGGTGTGGTGTGGACTACTCTAGAGAGTTCATACGTTTGAAAATTTGTGAGCATTTATGGAGAGGAACAATGTTAGTAGCCGTACAAGCGATATAACTACAAAGATAATTTCAGTTTTACGCTTTCGTAGTTTACTTTTCATCTCTATGCTCTATGTGAAACCAAGGGTACACCCCTTGGGATTTTGTGATAATTTCTTTAAATTTGTGCCATTTTCAACTCTCACGCTTCCGCTCGTGCTCCCGGGCGGATCCGCTTGACCCTTCAAGTTATACCAGAGCCCGATTCGATGTAAGGAGCATAGATCTATGTGCTTGGTATGTACAACTTGCTCTTACGGCTTTATGAGAATGCATGTATGTATGAATATAAGAATGAATGTGCTTGTTCATTTGTTTGAATTTGATGGACATTATACGTGCGATTTCAAAATTGGTTCTTAAAAAAATTGCATGTTTATTTTCAATTTATTTTATGTATATTAATGTGATGAAAATGAGAAACCGAAAACAAAAAAAAGGGATGGACAGTAGCGGCAGCAATTGGCTGCCGTCCCTACCGGCCAGCCACTGGCGGGCGGGCGTGCACGGGCTCATGCCTGCGCGGAGCCTGGCCAGCGTGCCTGTCAGCTTGCGTGTTGGCAGGGACGGCTGTGTACATTGCGTCGCCCACAGGCGGGCGCCTGCGCGCGCACGTCATGTCCACGAGCGCTGCGCACTGTGCACAAGCGTGCAGGCTGCTGGCCGGGCCAGCGCTGCACAGGGGTGCGTGCGCACATGCATAGGCCTGTGCGGGCGGTCGGCCAGTAGGTATAAGGGCTAGGCCATTTTGTGTCGATTTTCGATGTTCTTCTAAAAATTAGATTTTTTGGTGATTTCTGCACATTTTCTGAAAATGAATTAATTTTACATATTTGATTTTGTATATTCAATGGATGCATTGTATATGATGTCTATTAAATTTAAAATTTTAATCTTGCACATTAGTTATATATTTATACCTTGTTATGTTGGACATCAGTTGGATATTTTGAATATTTGTGATTAAGCATGATTATTTGGTATAATTGTGTTATGTGTGTTGATGCATTGGATCAACATGGGATGATAACAAGAGCCCTAGACCTTATTATGAAAGAATGGTATTTATTTATATTTCTGTCGGGTGGGGCCTGCGTGGCTCTTGTTTTGGGACTATCATCTTCGGTTTTTCTAGCCTCAGGATGTTAAGGGTTGTTCATTTCCATTCCATGTATTACTTTCATATGTAATGAGAGTAGCTAGTTTTGGTGAGGGTTATTTTTTATAATAATAACAAGCCCATGGAGTCAGAGGTCCAAGGTGTACCATCAAGGCTTAAAACAAGAAGAGCCACAAGGCCTATTGGAATGACCATGGGTTTATCACTATTATAATAGTGTAGGACCACCCTAGACAGACCATAGACTCACTGCGAGCTCAGTCGGTCGCATAGATTGGGCTTGTGATCATTTTAACAGGGGTATACTATGTTTTACTATATGCGGCATATTTATTTAACACTTTATCAATATTGGATATTTATGCATACTAAAACACTTAATATGATGAGGTCTGGGTCATTATCAAATTCTCATTTGGTTGGACCAAATTAAATATTAGGCCTAGAATGGACTCGGATCAAAATGGTATTTTGATCTGTCCAAGCCTTCCATCCACAATAATGTGGTGAGGAAGCTACCACTACCCAAGGGTGGTCTCACGAGTCGTGGCACACTTGGACTAGGGAAAAACTGTACCATTGTTGTGAACAAAGAGATTGCACTTGTTTCCCTATCTCACGAGTCGTGGGGGGCGATAGTTGAGGCATGATTTTGTTGATGGGTCGGGCCCAACACTGAGTAACATGGTTCACTTGGAGTCCTCAAAACCATGCGAATCGGCAAGGCAAAATATCTTGGGAACCTCATTGGATGAAAATGATACTGGATAAATTCCATGAGGTTTTCTTCATGTGAATCGTAAAAGCGGGGCATGAATATTACGCTTATAGATCCCGAGCCCATTAGGAAATAGTTTCCCGAAACCCCACTTGAGAGTGGTGGACTTCACGCCTAAAAGACCATGTCTTCAACTTGAATAATAATATTACTATCATTTGCTAATTTCTACTTTACATTTTATAAATGTAGATATGTCTAAGAATCCTTTTACCATGGTACTTGAGACTAATAATTTTAACGGAACGAACTACTCGGACTGGCTAAGAAACCTGAGGATTGTCCTCGATTTTGAGAACCAAGGCTACGTCTTGGACGAGCCGCCACCGAGCGACTTGCCGGAGGAGTCCACGCTAGAAGAACGTTTGACATTTGAGAAATGGCATGAGGACAACCAGAAAGTACGCAGTATCATATTGGCTTCGATGTCTAACGACATCCAGAAGCAATATGCGAGGCTGGACAACTTCTCCGCCATAATGCTCCGCATGAACGAGGTTTATGCGGTTCCGAACATGTATATTAGATATGCCGCCACAAAAGCATTCTTTGGCACCAAGCTAGCTGAAGGATTGTCTGTACAAAGTCATGGGGTCAAGATGTTTTTCCTAGTGCTCGAGGACCTTAAAGCTGGGCTTAATAATGACACGTACATTGACGGGATTCTCCAGTTGCTTCCTCTGTCTTATGACCCGTTTGTTGTAAACTACAACATGAACGGACTTGAGAAGTCTATTCATGAGTTGATCAACATGCTGGTGCAATACGAGGCAACGACCCACAAGTCGGCGCCGGCGGTAATGATAGGAGAGGCTCGACCTCCAAGGCGAATGGCAAGAGGGTCGGACACTAGAAGAGGAAGAAGGGAAAGACGGTTGCGGCCCCTGCTTGCGGTCCTGGCGCCCCTGTTGCCCCTATTGCCCCAGTGGGAATGGGCAAAGGGAAAAGGAAGGCCTGTGGTTCTCAGCGGTCCAAGGCAAATGATGTCTACATGCATTGCCAAGGAAAGGGGCTTTGGAAGAGGGAGTGCCCACAACTCCTCTCCAGTCCAGGTATGTTTGTGGTTGAAGTAAACATGACTAATTATTCTTCATGGGTACTGGATACCGAGTGTGGTGCTCAGAAGTTCAATGATTTGCAAGTACTCTAAAGAAGCAAGTAGTGAACTTCAAGCCCAAGGAAAGTTGGGTGGTAGTAGGTTTAGCAAATGTGAGACCAACATCATGGATAATATCTTCGACAATTTATGTTAATTGACAGAAGTTCGTGCAGAGGACCTAGCAATCTCCAAGCTAAGAAAATACTTGGCATACCGAAGGTCCTTAATAGCAAACAGATCATCCAAGTATTACTTGACTTCAATGATGAAAGATTCTGAAGGACCCACATACACAAGTAGGACAATAATACCCACAATATCAAACTTGGCAAATAGACAATGGTCATGTTAAGGTTACGTAAAACCAAAGAGAAGCAACTTATTTGTAAACTCTTGGTTCCGTTGTCTAAATGCTTGTTTCAAGCTAGATAAAGACCTCCTGAGCTTACAAACCTGCCCGACTGATACCTAATAGTTCTCAGGAGCACATATATATATATATATTTATATATATATATACGTCTTCATCTAAGTAACTATGCAAGAAAGCATCGTTAATATCAATTTGATGTATGGGCCAATCATCACCTGATGCTACAGCCGAGAGAACTCTCACTATCACTGCCTTAGCAACAGGGAAGAAACTCTCTATGTAATCAACCCCTCCACTTGGTTATAACCTTTGGCAACCAGCCTAGCCTTATATCTATCTACTGTCCCATCTGGTGTATGTTTAATCTTATACACCTACTTGCATCCTATAGCTCTTTTACCCTTTGGAAGATCAGTAACTACCCAAGTCTCATTATTTTCTAGAGTTGTAATTTTTTTTTTTTTTTTGCATTGCTTGCTGCCACTAATTAAATCTTTAGCTTGAGCATAAGTCCTAGGTTCTTGTACTGTAGATAAAGAAGCCACATAAGCTATGTGTGATGGTGCAAAACTGAAGGATGGGGCAGTATGGAAATAAAGAATTACAGACAAAATCATTAAGCCACTAAGGTTTATGTGATTACCTGGTGGACTTTCTCAAAGCCACTGAAAGAAAATCCGGTGGATCGTCCCGGGAATTGCGCGAATGCGGAAGCGCGGTAAAAATAAACGTATTAAAATAAAAGGCACGCTTTTAATTTAAAGAACACGCTCAAGGGGTGTGTCCTTGAGGTTCCCGGGCGTTCGGTGTATCTCATGATCATAAAACAATTAAATAAATCATGGAGGCCATAGAGTTAAAAATAAAGAGGGACGAAATCTTAAACGAGACCTACCCGTTGTCGTTTTCGTCTTCAACTGCTACTCGCGTTGTTCCCCTTTTTGCACCAAGACCTCGTTCTTGAGATCCTCCAAATCGTGACACACGATCCACCCACGTATCTTGCACGTCGTGCTAGCAACGAACAAGTATTATTTTTGGAGTGGGCGAATCAATAACTCGTTATCAATTAACGGTATTGGTTCGTCTAAGTTCTTGATGTTCCAAGAACAAAAAGAACTAAGAAAAATGTTTTCTTGCTAGAGAAAGAGAGAGGGGGCGGACGAGAGGTAGGAGAGCGAGAGTGTGTGTTGTGTGTGTTTTTTCAAGAATCATCATCCCTTAAATGTTGGAAGCTAGGGGTTTATATAGAGGAAGAGTTTAATCCTCTTTAAACTCAAACTCTAAGTAACCTAATTTGACTAGGATTTTGACCTAGTCAAAGTCCTAGTCAAACTACTGTTTGACCTAGTCAAACGAATCCTAGCCTTCCATCTCCTCTTTCCATCTCGACCGTTGATTTTAATTTAATGGAATATTTAAATCCTATTAAATATTCCAAAAGGCTAAATAAATATAATATAATAAATTAATATTATAATTTATTCTTAAGCCTATTAAATCAACCCTTTTAATAAATCCTATTTATTAATTTAATTCCTTTTATCAAATAGAAGGAATTAATTTCTCCAAGAAAATATAGGACCCGATTAAATCTAATTTAATCATTCCTTTACTCCAATATTTAATTCCAAATTAAATACTAAGTGTGTGTGTGGACAGTGTGTGACTCTTTAGGTTCACCATTCAGCTAGACTTGGTCGGATTCCTAGAACCCGTCCGTTACCATGGGTGGCCATCTAGCAACGGTCCATGGCACTAGAGACTAGCTGAAAAATTCGGGATGAACATTTAGGTTCTAACAGTACACTTGTCCTTCTGTCTTCGGTCTCATCACTTAGGGTCTAGGGCACGGAAGATGCAGGTACCCATTTTGGACCTAAGTGTCGGTCTGTCCTCACTAAACGCCGCAAGGGAAACCTTTTCCCTTCTGTTCAGTCACTGTGGGCACAGATTTTAGGGACAAGACACAGAGCATATATATGAGACTCAACTGTCAACACCTTTTGACAGGAGACAGATCCTTTCTTGGAAACTACTGTCACTTTGTACACCCGAGCTGCACTAGACATGGCTTATGACTACTCAAGAGTATTTTGGCAATCTCTCACCATATCTAAGATACAGCCCTGATGCACAGGTAAACTCAGCAGTTCCTCAAGTCAAAGGACTTGGCCTGTACCGTTGGAACTAGGAATACACGTCATACCTTGCTGACCATACTCAAGGTCCTCCGTAAGACGGTTCCCGCGAGTCACCTCAGTCAGCTGCTTCCTAGCATGCTGACCCACTAACACTGCTTAGACGACCTTCGTCACCCGTCGATGAAATACGACAGCAGATGCTTAGTGCAAGTCTCAAAGGGAATCCCGGTACCCATTTTCGGGATTCCTTTACTTGGAGATTTCCGGACTGATTCGGTAAGACTGATTTCATGGACCTACCTCCAAGCGTAGTCCCAGTCCCCGAAATTGTTTCTCAGTCCGTGGGCTTTGTTTGCGTAGTGAACAGAAATGTAAATGCAGATAAGTGAACGTAAACAAAGTATTGCCATATGAATTTTCACTTTTTTATTCATACATATTTTATCAAATACCAAAGAATTGTCTAGACATAGGTTACATATTCCTGCCAAAATTGGCTTACATGGTCACTTATTCTAACAATCTCCCACTTGACCTTTAAAGCCAATTGCCCATATGCTTAATCCCCATCTTCTCAAGATGTTGCGTATGAGCGCTCTGCGACATAGGCTTTGTCAGCGGGTCTGCTGTGTTGTCTGCCGAGTTGACTCGGTCCATTCGGACGTCACCTCTTCCTACCATTTCTCTAAGAAGATGGTAGCTTCTAAGAATATGTTTGGAACGGTGATGAGATCTCGGTTCCTTTGCTTGCGCTATAGCGCCGTTGTTATCACAGAAGATGACAACGGGCTCGGCGATGCTAGGCACCACACCCAACTCTTGGATGTAGTTTCTCATCCAAACCGCTTCCTTAGCAGCTTCTGAAGCTGCTATGTATTCAGCCTCTGGGGTGGAGTCAGCAATGGTTGCTTGCTTGGAACTTTTCCAAGCTACTACTCCTCCATTGAGTTTGAATACGTACCCCGATTGAGACTTGGCATCATCGTCATCAGACTGGAAGCTAGCGTCGCTAAAGCCTTCCAGAATTAGTTCTCCATTACCATAGACTAGGAACATTTCCTTAGTCCTTCTCAGGTACTTAAGGATGCCCTTAACAACATTCCAATGTGCCTCTCCTGCGCAGGACTGATATCTGCTTGTTACGCTCAAAGCGTATGCAATGTCAGGCCTAGTGCAGTGGACCGCATATTGTATGCTACCTACGGCGGAGGCATAGGGGATGACCTTCATCCTTTCAAGTTCCTCATCAGTCTGTGGGGACTGTTTCTTGGATAACTTGATCCCATGCCTCATTGGAAGGAATCCTCGTTTGGAGTTGTCCATTCAATATCTCTTTAGGACTTTCTCCATATACGAGTTTTGGGTGAGTCCTAACATCCTTTTAGATCTGTCCCTGACAATCTGGATGCCTAGGATGTAGGAGGCTTCACCCAAGTCCTTCATGGAAAAACTAGGTTGACAACCATGCTTTTGTGTTTCCTAACATTCTGACGTCATTACCAATGAGCAGAATGTCATCCACATAAAGCACTAGGAACACTATTGAGCTCCCACTGACCTTCTTGTATACACAAGGGTCGGATTCATTTTTGATGAAGTCATATCCCCGTATTACTTCATCAAATCGAATGTTCCAACTTCGGGAGGCTTGTTTGAGGCCATAGATGGACTTCTGGAGGCGACAGACTTTCTGTTCTTCTCCAGTGACCGTGAAACCCTTCGGCTGATCCATATAGATCTCTTCTTCAACGAAACCGTTGAGGAAGGCCGTTTTCACGTCCATCTGCCATATCACATAGTCATACCATGCTGCTATGGCGAGCAGAATTCGAATGGACTTAGCCATGGCTACAGGCGAGTAGGTATCCTCAAAATCGACCCCGGGTCGTTGAGTGTATCCCTTAGCTACAAGCCTAGCCTTAAAGGTTGTGACTTCTCCATCAACGCCAAGTTTGCGCTTGTAGACCCACTTACAGCCCACTGGCTTAACACCTTTCGGTGGATCTACGAGACTCCAAACTTGGTTTTCGCTCATGGAGTCCATTTCGGCTTTCATGGCCTCAAGCCATTTCCCGGAGTCGATGTCAGACATCGCTTCTCCATAAGTCTTAGGATCGTTATCCAAAAGATCGGTCGCACCTAGAAAGCCATATCTCATTGGAGGTCTGGACTCTCTAGTGGACCTACGGAGAACGGGAACGTCAGTGGTGACTGTGGGCGCTGACTGTATCGGAGCCGGTGGTTCAGGAACCGTGGCTGGCTGTTCCTGAGGCTGTCCTTCATGCCTAGCATGTTGGACTTCTCGAGGTTGGTCAGCCCTTCGGCTGTCTATCCTGAATCCTCTAAGTGAGGGTTCCGCGGCTTCTTCCGATGGCTGGATTCCATCACTTGATTCCTCAAGGATCAGCTCATCAGGTTGGATATCCTCCGGGAAGCCTTGCTCCAAGAATACTGCATTTCTTGAAACAAACACCTTTTGTTCCAAGGGGTCATAAAAGTAATAACCCGCAGTTTCTTTAGGGTATCCAACGAACCTGCATAAGCTAGACCTAGATTCTAACTTATCTCCCACTAACCTCTTGACGTATGCGGGACTACCCCATAATTTCAAGTAGTTGTAGGATGCAGGCTTGCCGTGCCATATCTCATATGGCGTTTGGGTCAATGTGCTAGTAGGCGCCAAATTCAATAATTTGGCCGCCGTTTCTAGTGCATAGCCCCAAAACGATAAGGGCAATTTGGTAAAACTCATCATGGACCGAACCATGTCCAACAGGGTTCGATTCCTCCTTTCAGAAACACCATTTAACTGCGGTGTTCCTGGAGGTGTCCATTCTGATATTATACCATGTTTTTAGATAGTCTAGGAACTTCGTACTAACGTATTCACCGCCTCGGTCCGACCGAAGGATTTTAATTTTGCAGTTGGTTTGGTTCTCCACTTCAAGTCTGAATTCTTTAAACCTCTCAAGAGCTTCAGACTTGTACCTCATCAGGTAAACATAACCATACCGTGAATGATCATCGGTGAAGGTTATGAAGTAGGAGAACCCACCTCGAGCCTGCATCCTTAGTGGTCCACATACGTCTGTATGGACCAAGTCCAACAGACCTGTGGCAAGCCTGCTTTGTCCTACAAAGGGCCTCTTGGTCATTTTCCCTCTTAGACAGGACTCACAAGTTGGTAGATCGTTCAAGTCCCCAACCTCTAGGTTCTTTGAGTCTACCAACCTTTTCATCCTATCTTGGGATATGTGACCTAGCCTAGCGTGCCACAGATGTGCGTTCCCGTTATTATCTAATTTTCGTTTGTGTTGTGCATTGAGGACGAAATTCGTTTGTTGCAAGATATAGAGTCCGTTATGTAATGTACCAAGTAGATGAGCAATTCCACACCTCATCAAATAAAAGCAATTTTTATTGATTCTAAACTCAAAACCACTATTGTCCAACAATGGAATGGAAATGATGTTTTTAATCATACTGGGTACAAAATAAACTTGTTCTAAATCTATGCTAATATTATCACTAATCACTAGAGTGGCGGATCCTACTGCTTCTGCCGAGATGGCCTTGCCATTCCCAAGCTTCAGGATCATGTCCCCGCTACCCAGTTTTCTGCTTCTTTTCAACACCTGCAAGTCATTGCAAATGTGAGCTCCACAGCCGGTATCTAATACCCAAGAGGCAGAACTAGTGACCATATTAACCTCAATCACATATATACCTTGGTTCGAGAAGAGTTTGGGGCACTCTCTCTTCTAATGCCCTTTCTCACGGCAGTTGATACATATGTCATATGCCTTTGACTGTTGCTTGGAGACAACCTTTCCCTTTCCTTTGCCTTTCCCCTCTTTGGCAATGGGAACACTCTTAGTGTTCGTAGCTGCTTTGACGGCCTTTCCCTTCCCTTTCTTCTTTTTCCAACGTCCGGCACCCTTGCCTTTCGTATTAGAAGTTGAAGCACCTCCAAACAATACCGAAGGCGTGGACTTCTTAGTCGTTGCCTCGTATTGCACCAACATATTGATCAACTTATGAATGCCTTTCTCAAGTGCGTTCATGTTGTAGTTGACGATAAATTGGTCAAAGGAGGGTGGGAGTGACTGAAGGATCACATCTATGTACGTTTCATTATCGAGACCTGCCTTTAGGTCCTCGAGCTTTTCCACCATGGTAAGCATTTTAACCCCGTGCTCTTGTACAGAGGATCCTTCTGTCATTTTAGTTCCAAAGAACGCCTTGGTCGCGACATACCTAGTATGCCGGTCCGGGACCGCATAGCAATCCTTTAGGCGAGCCATAATGGAAGGGACATCGTCTAGCCTTTCATACTGCTTCTGAATCTCATTGGTCATCGAAGCAAGTATGATGCTACGAACCTTTCGGTTATCCTTATGCCAAGTCTCGAACGTCTCACGTTCTTCTGGCGTGGATCCTTCCGGTAAGGTCCTAGGGAGAGGCTCGTCCATGACGTAGCCTTGGTTCTCGTAATCTAGGACTATCCTGAGATTTCGCAACCAGTCGTTGTAGTTTGTTCCATTGAATTTGTTTGTCTCAAGAATGGTGGAAAGTGGGTTCTTAGACATTTTTAAATCTACATTTTAGAAAACAGCGCGTGATCAGCAGAAAATAAAAGACGGTGGTTTGATAAAATAATTAAATGCATGGACTTTAGTCATTTAATCCTCCCACTATTTATACGAAAACACGGTACTCTCAAACGTGATTTTCGGGAAATCCTTTCCAAGTGGGCTTGGGATCCACAGCAATTTTTCCCATACCCCGCTTTTACGATTCGCATGGAAAAGATCCTGTGGGAGGTATTCCATACCATTCTCGTTCCACGAGATTCCCAAGATTATTGCCTCACCCTTTCACATGATCCCGAGGACTCCAAGCGAATCATGTTAATTGGGCGTTAGACCCAACCCAATCGACCGAGCCACGGACCCACTGGTACCCCCACGACTTGTGAGACAGGTAGCAGCAGCCCGCTTTTCGTTCATGACATAATGCAGCTTCCTTTAAGTACAATAACGAGCCACGACTCGTGAGACCACGCTATTGACCTAAAGCAGCTTCCTCACTATGCCATGGATTGGAAGGCATGGACAAACTCCTAGAGTTTATGTCCACTTTGTCTAGGGTCTAATATTTTGACATTGGTCCAACCAATGTGAGAGTAAGTAATGACCGAGATCTCAAATAAATATCTACACATACATCCATAATGCGTAAATAAACCATTCATAGCAGTTATACGATAAATAAATAATCCATTCATCCATCATCATAACCACATGCAAAATTAAAGCCTAGCACGCCCCTGTTGGATGATCACGAGCCCGAATCCTATGCGATCCACTGAGCCCGCAGTGGATCTATGGTCAATCTAGGGTTGGTCCTATACTATTACATTAATAGTAACCCAATCATCATGCTGATGGGCCTTGGTCTCTTTTTCTCTTTCTTCACTTCATGGAAAACACCAAGGGGCCTCCCGTCTGGGCTCTCCATGTGGTCCTTCCTTCTTCTCCACCAATTACAAAAAGGAAACCTCACTCCTAGTCTACTCTCATTACATATTAAAAAATAGAAACCCCAGCGAAAACCCGGGGGGAGTACATAAGGAGGGAGATAGAATGCCTTATTATTCCAAGGCAACTAGAAAGAGAGAAGGAGAAAGCAGTAAAAGAGGCACACAGGCCCAACAGAAAATAAACCATACATCCGGTCTTAGGGCTCGCGATCATCCATTTCCATCCAACACACATAATCACATGATCCAATCACATAATTACATAATACCAACAACATATGATTTCCAATCATAAATATCCAAAATAATTAATGAATATGAGCAAAACGTGTGAAAAATAAAACGCAAATATCGGCAATAATATTTTCTTATTTTAGGAAAACCTTTCCTCATTATTTTAAGTAAAATAACCCCGGGATTCCGAATCCAATTTATTTTACTCCTAAAATAATGTCTTTAGAAAAATAGGCATAATTGAACCAAAAACGATTTTTTCAGAATTAATTCAGAATTTGAAACCCTAGCAGCAGCAGCTGCTGCCGCCGCCGCCGCCGGCGGCTCGCCGGCACGCGCGCAGGGCAGCAGGCTCAGCCGGCACTGCCTCGCCGGCACTGCCTGGCCGGGCGCCCGCGCGCAGGCCCCTTGCCTGCGTGCGCGCGCGCCTGGCCGGCAGCGCGCTGCGCGGCCCGGCATGCCGGCAGGCCGCCGCGCGCGCAGGCTCCCCTGCCTTGCGCGCGCGCTGGCCTGCTGGCTGCCGGCCGTGCCGTGCGCAGTGCGTGCGCAGACGCGCACTGGGCACGCCTGCCGGGCGCGCGCGCGCGCAGACTCCTTCGTCTGCGTGCGCGCGCGCTTGGTGGCGCCGCCCAGAACCCGTCCGCGCGCGGACTTGTAGGCACGCGGCCTTGCGCGCGCCTGCCTGGCGCGCGCGCGCGCTGCCTTCCTTGCTGCGCGCTGCCCCCGCGCGGCCGGCTGGGCGGGCGCGCGCAGGCCTCCCTTGCCTGCGCGCGTCTGCCCTGCCGGCAGCGTGCGGCTGCGCGCGGCCAGCCCTCTCGGCTGGCCGGCTGCGTCGTTTCTCGTTTTCCGTTCAATTTTTTTTTCACCCCGTTTCGCCAGAAAAACAGAAAATCACCAACATTCATAAATTCACACGAATCAAAAATAAAATCGACATGCTTAAAATCAAGAACAATCAAGATTTAATAAAAAACATGCCAATTTCACGTTTCATGCTAATAACGCACATAAACCCTAGGCCTATACACCGAAACGGGCTCTGATACCATAGAAAGAAAATCCGGTGGATCGTCCCGGGAATTACGCGAATGCGGAAGCGCGGTAAAAATAAACGTATTAAAATAAAAGGCATGCTTTTAATTTAAAGAACACGCTCAAGGGGTGTGCCCTTGAGGTTCCCGGGCGTTCGGTGTATCTCATGATCATAAAATAATTAAATAAATCATGGAGGCCATAGAGTTAAAAATAAAGAGGGACGAAATCTTAAACGAGACCTACCCGTTGTCGTTTTCGTCTTCAACTGCTACTCGCGTTGTTCCCCGTTTTGCACCAAGACCTCGTTCTTGAGATCCTCCAAATCGTGACACACGATCCACCCACGTATCTTGCACGTCGTGCTAGCAACGAACAAGTATTATTTTTGGAGTGGACGAATCAATAACTCGTTATCAATTAACGGTATTGGTTCGTCTAAGTTCTTGATGTTCCAAGAACAAAAAGAACTAAGAAAAATGTTTTCTTGCTAGAGAAAGAGAGAGGGGGCGGACGAGAGGTAGGAGAGCGAGAGTGTGTGTTGTGTGTGTTTTTCAAGAATCATCATCCCTTAAATGTTGGAAGCTAGGGGTTTATATAGAGGAAGAGTTTAATCCTCTTTAAACTCAAACTCTAAGTAACCTAATTTGACTAGGATTTTGACCTAGTCAAAGTCCTAGTCAAACTACTGTTTGACCTAGTCAAACGAATCCTAGCCTTCCATCTCCCCTTTCCATCTTGACCGTTGATTTTAATTTAATGGAATATTTAAATCCTATTAAATATTCCAAAAGGCTAAATAAATATAATATAATAAATTAATATTATAATTTATTCTTAAGCCTATTAAATCAACCCTTTTAATAAATCCTATTTATTAATTTAATTCCTTTTATCAAATAGAAGGAATTAATTTCTCCAAGAAAATATAGGACCCGATTAAATCTAATTTAATCATTCCTTTACTCCAATATTTAATTCCAAATTAAATACTAAGTGTGTGTGTGGACAGTGTGTGACTCTTTAGGTTCACCATTCAGCTAGACTTGGTCGGATTCCTAGAACCCGTCCGTTACCATGGGTGGCCATCTAGCAACGGTCCATGGCACTAGAGACTAGCTGAAAAATTCGGGGATGAACATTTAGGTTCTAACAGTACACTTGTCCTTCTGTCTTCGGTCTCATCACTTAGGGTCTAGGGCACGGAAGATGCAGGTACCCATTTTGGACCTAAGTGTCGGTCTGTCCTCACTAAACGCCGCAAGAGAAACCTTTTCCCTTCTGTTCAGTCACTGTGGCCACAGATTTTAGGGACAAGACACAGAGCATATATGAGACTCAACTGTCAACACCTTTTGACAAGAGACAGATCCTTTCTTGGAAACTACTGTCACTTTGTACACCCGAGCTGCACTAGACATGGCTTATGACTACTCAAGAGTATTTTGGCAATCTCTCACCATATCTAAGATACAGCCCTGATGCACAGGTAAACTCAGCAGTTCCTCAAGTCAAAGGACTTGGCCTGTACCGTTGGAACCGGGAATACACGTCATACCTTGCTGACCATACTCAAGGTCCTCCGTAAGACGGTTCCCGCGAGTCACCTCAGTCAGCTGCTTCCTAGCATGCTGACCCACTAACACTGCTTAGACGACCTTCGTCACCCGTCGATGAAATACGACAGCAGATGCTTAGTGCAAGTCTCAAAGGGAATCCCGGTATCCATTTTCGGGATTCCTTGACTTGGAGATTTCCGGACTGATTTGGTAAGACTGATTTCATGGACCTACCTCCAAGCGTAGTCCCAGTCCCCGAAATTATTTCTCAGTCCGTGGGCTTTGTTTGCGTAGTGAACAGAAATGTAAATGCAGATAAGTGAACGTAAACAAAGTATTGCCATATGAATTTTCACTTCTTTATTCATACATATTTTATCAAATACCAAAGAATTGTCTAGACATAGGTTACATATTCCTGCCAAAATTGGCTTACATGGTCACCTATTCTAACAGCCACTAGGGGAGAAGTAACTCGAGCAAAGGAATCAGGAAGGGAACTATGGTTTGCAGCAATGATAGGAATTGAAGTAGGATGTATGACAAATAGAGGAGAAGAGGGTTCTAGAGACTTAACACTCTCAAAGTTATGAGATTCTATAGGTAAAGGAAGAGGACAAGTTTCTATTATTTCTGAATGAGCTTTGTAAGGGAATATAGTTTCATGGAAAGTCACATCGCTTAACACAAGAATGGATTTCTGTTCAATGTCATAAAACTTGTAGACTTTCTGCCCTTGAATGTAGCCAAGAAGTATACATTTGGATGCTCTTAGTTCAGTTTTGATTTGTCTGGACTCACAGTAGAAGCAAAGCAGAGGAAACCAAAGGTTTTAAGATTCATGTAAGATGGGGGTACTGTGATATAGCATCTCATGAGGAGATTTCCAATCCAAGCTAGAAGAAGGTAAACAGTTGATGATGTAAGTGGCTGTTAGAATTGATTCACCCCCAAAATGTGTAGGGGATTCAAACATCCAAGCTCTAGCCACATGAAGTAAATGTTTATGTTTTTTTTTCTACAACACCATTTTGTTGTGGTGTTTAGACACAAGACTTTTGGTGGATAATACCAAGATTGTTGAATAGAGCCTGGCAAGAAGAATAGAGAAATTCTGACCCATTATTAGTTTTAGTGGACTTAACTCTGGCAGTAAATTGAGTTTCAATTTATTTCAGGAATTTAGAAAGGAGATGTATGGTTTGGGATTTATGGCGCATGAGAAGGGTCCAAGTGGCTCTAGAATGATCATCCACTATAGTCAAAACATAGTGACAACTAGACAAAGAAAACTGCTTGTATAGTCCCCATATGTCCATGTGCAATAGTTCAAAAGGTGATATGTACATGATTTGCTCAAAGAAAATGGCGTTCTTGATTGCTTTGCAAGAGGAAAAATAGAATAAATTGTATTTTTATTACATCTTGCAGAACTCAATACAGAGATGTGATCAAAGACATTAGAGGAAGGGTGGCTAAGTCTGCTATGCCACAATTCATAGTATTGCATTCAGAGGTGAAGTATGTAAACTGTATTTAGCATTTATAGAATGGGAGAAAGAGCTCATGTCTAGATAATAGAGCTTTCCCACTTGATTCCCTATTGTCAAGACCTCCTTAGTCTTCTAGTCCTGCAATAGGAAAATAGAACCATGAAATTCAAATCTAACAAGAAAGGACTTACAAAGTTGGGAAACTGACAGGAGGTTATGCTGAAAGCTAGGAATGAGAAGGACATTTTCAAGGACGAATGTTAGGGAACGTTTAACAGGGCCTACTTGAGTAGCTTTGCTATGCTACCATCAAGTAGATGAATGGTGGTACTAGTCCTGATAGAGGTTAATGATGAAACAGTTTTGCATCACCACACATGTGATCTGTGCCTCAAGTGTCTACAATCCATAAATTAGAACTATGGTTGCATAGACTAGAATCATTTAAAGCCATACCTGCCATCTCATGAAGGCCGGCAAAGTGTACTTTTATTTGATAAGGAGCTCCCTTATTCTATACCATTTTGAAATCCTTCAGTAGGTCTGAAAGTAACAATCCAGTCTTTTCAGTAACAATCCTCTTTTGTTCTACTTCAGAAACAACATATGGTCTCCATTTATTTCCACCTCTCTTCCTTTCTTTACTCAAATCTTTTTACCAATTCGGAACTCCATTGATTTTAAAGCAAGTCTCTCTTGTATGTCCAGGCTTATCGCAATTATCACAGATCAGATGCTTCTTGTCACCATTCCCCTTCCTTTTCAGAAAGCTTTTATATTCCACATTCCATTTCTAATCCATATTTCTCTCTTGTATGCCTTGTTAACATGTGGTAGCGGATCCATCACCAACACCTGGTTCCTCACATTGTCAAATGACTCATTTAATCCCATCAGAAATTGGATTAATTGAGTTTCATCATTCTTATCAATGCTCACGTTGTTACAACCACAAACGCACAATCCACATGAACATGTAGCCAGAGGCCTCAAGCTAAGCAACTCACCCTGTAGTTGGTTGTGATTAGTGTAATATGTGACTACACTAAGATTTCCCTATGCCATAGATGAAATCTCTCTCTCGGTATCTAATATAATAGTGGACCATTACACTCGCCATAGCATGCTTCAAGTTCTAACCACGAAGCTCATGTGAGCTTGTATATAGAAATGCATTCACTATATCTTTGGATATAGTATGCAAAATCCGAGTCAACACCATGTTGTCTGCTATCTTCCACTACATTTTTTTTTTTTTAGGAAAAGCCGCCTGTGCCTAGGCGGGGGGTTTGGCGGACCCCTACCTGTTTATTACCAAAAAAATTCAGTTTGTGTACAATTGGAAAGCTGTAAACGAGGAGTACTTACTCCCTCTACAAGTCAGAATCAACCCTATTGAGAAAACAGTAAACAAGGAGTACTTACTCCCTTTACAAGTCAAATCCATCCTACCAAAGAAATAAGATCCTAATCAAACAATCATTACTTACTCATCTCCTGTTGTGCGCTCCTCTCTGCGCCCTAGATTGTCAACCAGACCTCTCATCCTCGACGAAGGTAAGGGGTACCCAGTCTATCAAGTCTAATGATGCCGCGTAGCACTCCCGTGATATCTCCCTGGTGCAATACCCTAGTCATCTGTAGGGTGGCGGTTTCCTTCGCAAGATGATTAGCCGCCCCATTCGCCTCCCTAAAGATGTGCCTAACATCCGACCCTAGCACCTGTTGGATCCGTAGAATACGCATGATTAAATGTTGCACCTCCCACTTCCCTAAAGCACGAGACTGTAAAAGCTGGATCACTGTCGTTGTATCCACCTCAACTACTATGGGGGCCAAGCCGTGTGCCAGGGCAAGCTCCAAACCGCGCCAGACGGTAGTGAGCTCTGCAATCACACTAGTCGTTGTGCCCAATACATACTGATATGCGAGGCGCACCTGTCCAGTTGCGTCCCGAATAATGCCTGCCGCCCCTGCCCGCCCTGGGTTCCCAAGGGAGGACCCGTTTGAATTAAACTTGAACCAAGCCAGAGAGGGGGTACGCCAACCCACCACTTTGGGGGCTCGAGGTCCTGTCGGTCTGAATATTAAGCCCATCGCCAAAGTTCGGTGCAGATCACCCTTCCACTGTATGCTCGTCATGACCCGTGCTGCATATAGTGTCCAAGGATGATGCTGAACCTCAATGATAATGCCGTCGGCCGAGAAATGCACCCCCGATACTTCCCAGCATTCCGCTGCGTCCATGTAAATCATAGGATCAAGAATGGCACCAGTGCACGAACATGCGAATCCGAGTGGAACGGGGTGGAGTATCGCCAAAAGTGTACCATACGAGTAAGGTCCCCCGTTTCACAAAGCTGAAGCCCAAAGAGGTCGGCAAAGTGCTGCCACACGCCCTGCACTACTGGTCCCTCGGCAAATAGGTGCGGAATCGTCTCCTCTGCCTCACAACATTGACACTTAGACGGAAAGCTAAACCCTTTCTACTTCATCTGTGCATCCACTGGGATCCGATCCTGGGAAAGCCGCCACAAGAATACAGACATCGTCGGCCGTAAGGATGGATGCCAGATATCTATCAACAACTGCCGCTGATGTGATGCCACCCGGATGGCCTCCCAGGCCGATCTCATCGAGAACTTCCCCTCACTGGAGCCCGTCTACACAATCTTGTCCCCCTGACCTGTTGAAATCGGAATTTGACAAATAGCATGTGCAATGTGTGTTGGGACTGTTCTAAAGATATTTGGAACATTCCATTCACCCTCATGCCAATAATATCGTACCGACTCCATGGTGTCGGCTTCCTTCTGAACGAGCTGAGCTAGGGGCTTCTCACCAAACCAATTATCATGCCAAAAAGACACTGACCCATGGCCTAAAGTCCAGAAGATGAACGGCTCTGCTACATCCCGAATGCGAAACAAGCGGTGCCAAATGGGGGAATGATTTCGATTATAAGGTACTAAAGTAGGGTGCAGATTCCTACAGTACCCGGCCATGCAAAAATTCCGCCCACAAAGATGATTTGTGTCTAAATCGCCACCATAGTTTGATGGAGAAGGCCGAACATAATCTGCTAAACTCCGAACTCCTAATCCACCTTCTACCACCGAAAAACATGCTTTTTTTCCAAGAAGACCAATGGATTTGCCGGCTTCCATTGTACGAGCCCCAAAAAAGCCATTGAATATTCGGTCAATGGCTATCAAGACAGACTTAGGTGCGTGAATCCCCTGAAGTAGGTGTAATGGCATGGCCTGAAACATACTTCTAATCAAGGCCAACCTCCCTCCATGAGAGAGGTTCGTCATTGCCCACCCCTGGAGCAGACTTCGCAATCGGGAAATGATCGGATCAGACAAACACGCATTCTTATTACCCTTGTACAGGGAGACTCCTAAATATGTGACTGAGAGGTATTTCAGTCGATATCCCATAACATTCTACACCGACTGCATCTGTAAGGACGACACCTGCCGACCAACAATAAAAGAACTCTTCCCGACGTTGATCAGCTGTCCCGACACTCGCTCATATGCTCGCAAGAAATCCCGGAGTAACTCCATGTTGTCCCTGTAGATGTTAGTAAAAATCATCATATCATCAGCGTAGGCTAGATGAGATTCCCGAACCTGACCCGGCGCCTGGTAATACATCGACGGATGTGCTGAAAAAAGTTTGTCCAGACCCCGTGATAGTAATCAGCAGCAAGCACAAATAGCGCCGGAGAGAGAGGATCCCCATGCCATAAGCCTTGGGTTGAATGAAAGAACCCCGCATGCTCTCCATTCACTAAAATCGAAAACCACCAATTCGAGATAGCGTTAGCCACCAAGTCAATCCAGCATTGTGGGAAACCCTTCCGTCGCAAAACCTAATAAAGGAATTCCCAACTGACACGATCATAGGCCTTGGCCATATCAAGCTTGAATACCACATTGGCCTACGGACGACGAGACTCCAATGAATAGATCAACTCCTGTGCTAGAAGGACTTTGTCGCTCAATAATCGTCCTGGGCAAAACCACTCTGAGAGAGCGACAACACCTTCGGCAAGACACGCC
Organism: Sesamum alatum; assembly: GCA_034509735.1. Classification (NCBI taxonomy): domain Eukaryota; kingdom Viridiplantae; phylum Streptophyta; class Magnoliopsida; order Lamiales; family Pedaliaceae; genus Sesamum; species Sesamum alatum. The sequence continues at coordinate 4,415,487 of JACGWO010000011.1, read as the reverse complement.
TGAGCCTAATAGTCATCAGCTTCGTGCAGATTTTGTTCGTTACATTACACAAGCTGATCGACCGGTACTCACTCCAAGAAGTCGGGCTGGCAGTCTTCGGTATGAGAGAGATGGTGGTAGTAGTGAAACTTTTAGGCATCTCCGCACCACGAAAGAACTCAGTCACTGCTCCGAAGACATCCTCAGCAATGAAGTCCCAACACGTGTGATAGAACATCGCCCCAAACCCATCCGGCCCAACCACACTATTTGGCTCGATACAAAAAAACCGTTTCTCGGACCTCCTCCCGTGTTGGCATCTCGCACAAGAACCTCCTATCGTCATCTTCCACTACTTGGTGCATCAGTTCCTTGCACAGGTTTTGTGCATGAACCATCAATAAAACCTAATTTGTCTCTACCTTCTAGTGCTATATGCATTGATCTATTCCAGGAGAGCTAGTTGTTTCCATTGTTAGAATAGGTGACCAAAACGTCAATCGGATTGACAGTTTTAGGAACTATTCAACAATCCCTGTTGAAAGTAATATTGTCTTAATGAATATGGTAATTGTTCATCATTGGCATATGTATCAGTTGTTCTTACTAATTACGTTAAATGGTGCTTTAACGTCATAACAGATGTCCACAGACCAATTGGACAACCGATGCAGTTAAGTCGTGCATTGGATGGTGGCTATGAAACCAACTGATAAGGGTTGGGTCTAAAATATTCCAAGTCGAGGACCTCGAGACTGCGCATCGAGAGTCTTATAGAGACTTGCACTAAACGTCGTAGTCATCGGATGAGTGTCATGTTTCATTGGTGATAGACGTTGGACGTCTATGTGATCTTAGTGGGTTGGTTGATTGGTTGTCGAACCAACTAAACTGGCTCTCGAAGAATCGTCATATCAAAGCCTTGGAGCTTGGTCGGTATGACTTGAATTCTCCGGTTTCGATGGTACGGGAGTAGTCTTTAGACTTGAGGAACCATTACAATCATGTGCACACAATGGTTGTATCTTGGATCTAGCGAGAGGTGACCGCATCACGGGCATGTTCATTACAAACCTTGTTCAGTGCAATCAGAATGTGCAGCAAGGACGGTGGGTTTCAAGAAGAGGATCCGTCCCCTATCAGTATGTGACAGCGCTATCTCCTATGCACTTAGAGACGCGTTCATGCCACTTATGAATATGTGGCCATAATTATTGATCGAATGGAAAATGGTTTTCTATGTCGAACAATGAAGCAAATGCAGTTGCGAGTACTAAGCATAGATGCATAGTCCAAGATGGGAATCGACACCTAATTCCATGCCCTAGACTAAAGTCGGGAGATGGTAGGACGGAAGGACCGTACCTGTATGGGACTCGGAAGCCTAAATGTTCATACCAAACATTCACCTAATCTCTAGTGTCATGGACCGTTGCTAGACGGCCACCTATGGTAACGGACGTTCTTGATAAATAGTTAATCAAGAACAATCAATTAAATTAGATTTAATTGATCAATTGTGTTAGACACAAGCCTAACTCTAGCTGAGGATGAACCTAAAGAGTCACACACAAATAACCGAGGAGGTGGAGGAATTAATTTAGAATTATTTTCGAAAGATGGAAATTAATTTGATTGGTTAAATTAATTGCAGAGAATATAAATAATTGAATTATTTATTTGTGTGATAGTCCATTGGATGGACGGCCCAGTATTGTATTGGGCCCACACTAAGTAATAAATAGAATTTATTAATTAAAGAGAATTAGGGACTTAGGTCTTTTAATTGGCTCAAAGACTATTGGGCATAATTTATTGGACCTTGAATTAAATTAGATTTAATTCATGGGATTTATTGGTATTATTTTAATAGGATTATAATAAGGCTCGATCCATTAAATTATGACCCGAGAGACAAGTTGACGTCCACTTTTGGAAAGGGAAGAGTTGGATTGTTCCCATAAGTGAGAGGGTGGATTTTTGCTCTTGAAAGAGAGCATAAAATCGATGATGTGGCCTATTTGAGATTTGTTTCTTTTTTAAAGAAACAAGCCAACCCCAATCAATATTTGCTCACTTGGTATGATTTGATCATACCTTGTGAGTATATACTTGATTGATGGTTGATTGGAAATGTATTTAGACATGTCTTGAATGTATCTAGACACATTTCCTTAATCCCATTAATTATGTATATATATATATATGTATATACATAATTCATCCAAGTAATGAGTCTCATTATTTATTTTCTAACAAGAAGAATATACTTACTCTTGCTTTCACAAAAATCAGCCTCTCTCTAACTCTCCCTCTCCCTCTCTTAGTTCTTCTTTCATTTAGGATCATTTGAAGAACAAGAGAAGATTAAGGAATACACTAACCAAAGTGTGATTCACCTTCTCACCTTCAGATCTCAAATTTTGTGTGAATCCATTTGAAGCTCCTGTCGAAGATTCTACAATTTCAAAATGCACGTAATGACCAAACCTATGGTGAAACAAAAATTCAACACTCGTGATATGCATAGACCATCAAAATGATGGCTCTAATACCATGTTAATAACTGACCAACAATCAGCAAGCAATGCCATGGAATATTTCTGCAAGAAAATTTTGTATATTTCTCACTCAAAAGTATGCCAACGGCCAGCTTTACAAAAGGAAAAAGGTTGTACATCTATGTATATTATAAAAGTGTGAATGATTTGCCTTGCTTTATTTTTTTCCTTTTTTTGGGTTGCCAATTATATCCCATTCTTACAACAGCAGATTATAAATTTATGTGTACAAATAAGTAATTTTAAAATTATTTTTTATAATTATAGTTGTTAATTACTGACATAGTTGAATTGAGATAGAATCCTAACAATAATAAATTACAATAAATAGTTTTACTCAAAACTAACTAATTAAATAAAAGTGGTTAAAAATTCTTAATACTTACTAGGAAAGTATATAGGCGATATAATTAGGAGACGATACGATTTAGAAACTTGAAGAAGCATCTCTTTGAAAGAAACAGAAGCAATCCGTGGATAATTTATCATTAATTTAATATCAGTTAAATTTTATAATAAGATGTTATAAAAAAAATATGAGTAGCTTGAGATCTTTTAATTCTTTTTATTTTTTGTGATGATTAAAAATATAAAATTTCATTAAAATATAAGTTTATATGTTAAAAGATAATTTCCTGGGGTACCTAATTAAATAGTATAATACCACAAGTTCAACGAAAATAAAGTTCAATTAGAAACAAGTAGTTTAAATAAATTTATGTTAAAAATTAATTATTTATGAAAAACAAAGTTAGAATAAGATCACTTCATAAGCGGTATGATAATTAATTGTCTTTATAATATTAATTATAAAATCAAAATATTATTATTCAAAATTTATTTTATGAATTAAATTAGTCTATGATTTATGTGATGTTTAACGCACTTATAATTACTTGCTCTATTAAAATTCTATTGCATCAATTTCAATAATAGGTAATTTAATTTTTGTACATTTATATTTTTAATTCTACTCTAACTTAATAGGATTAGTCAATGATTTTTATGTTTGTTCCATTCAATTCATTTCATCAAATCTTATTCGCCAATTTAAATTATTTTCCACCAACATGAGGAATAAAATAAAAATTAAATAGATAATTTCAAGAAAATTATATTATAAACAAATTTATAATTGATAGTTATATAAGAGTAAAAAAAAATTATTTTTTCCTGATTTGCGCAACTAGGAAAAAGATTAAAACCTTATTTCAATAGTGAAGCAAATTTAAAATATGGATTAATTTAAATGATACTTTTTCTTATAAATATAGCAATGTTAAAACGTAAAGTAATTAATTAATATAATCTTTTGGTTATTATATAAGTAGTTTAGACTACCATTTAATTAGATTTAGGGTTAATTACACTTAGACCCCCTCTGAAAATGCATAATTACACTTTCCCCCAAAGAAGTTTTGAAATTACACATACACCCCCTTTGAAAATTCTCTGTTTACACCTAAGCTCCATTCGTTACAGTTCTGATGGAAAATGTTCATTTCAACAAAAATAATTACATAAATTTTTAATTTTACCTTTCGTTTAACATTCTCGTGTAATAATTTTGTACTTATAAGGAAAAATTATAATAATATTGGTCTCACTCTATATGTATATATTACACTTATCCTCTTATAAGTATAAAAATATACACGAAAATGTTAAATAATAGAAAAAATTAAAAAATTTTGTAATTATTTTTGTTGGCGTGAACATTTTTCGTCTAAACTTTAACGGATGGAGGTCAAGTGTAAACAGAGAATTTTTGGAGGGGGGTGTAAGTGTAATTATGCATTTTCAGAGGGGGTATAAGTCTAATTAACCCTTAGATTTATAATCATGTAAAAAGCTAAATGATAAATATAATTTATTATGTATAATAAATCATATTTTCATATTATCACTACAAAAAAATAGGGCTATAGCAATGGAAATTAGATTTATAATCATGTAAAAAATTAAATGACAAATATAATTTATTATGTATAATAAATCATATTTTCATATTATCACTACAAAAAAATAGGTTATAGCAATGGACATTTTGCAACGGATCGGTCCGTTGCAAATTTGCGACGGCTTTTGGTAAGATTACGGATCTGATTTTTTTTTACGTTATCGTTGCAACTTCTGTTGCAAAATAACGATGATATTTTGCAACAGATTATCTGTTGCAAAATTCGGCCAACTTTAAGATGTCCCACATTCAACATAAGTAGTTGCAAAAGTCGTGGCAAAATATTGCAACGACAAATTCCGTTGCAAACTTCCAACAGTTTTTGCAATGGAAATTTTTGTTGCATACTTTGCAACGAAGATTATAGTTACATCCGTTGCAAAAAATTTGCAACGGACTTTGCAACGAAAATGTGTCGTTGCAAAGTAAATATTGTGATGCAACAAATTTAGCGACAGATATGTTTCCATTGCAAAACTTGCCAACAATTTTGCAACGGTATTGCAACGACCTATGAAGTCGTTGCAATCCGTACATACAGCTGTACGCATTAATTATTGAGCCATTGGATTTGCAAGGGTTTTGCAACGAATCCGTCTGTTGCAATATGTTTGTGACAGCAGTAATCTACTATCTTGAAATTCTTTATGTTTTGCAACGGATTTTGCAACGGATATATCATTCGTCCGTGCAAATCCATTGCAAAAAGCGTAATATAAGAAAACCTTCATTCTATTTCACACTTGATGTCATGTAAATAGAGAAGAATGTATTTGACAATATATTTAACACAATAATGAACATCAAGGGAAAAGACAAGGATAATTTGAATGCAAGGAAAGATGTTGGGATCATTTATAACCGACAAGAAATTGCTGTGAATGAAGACCAATCGGGAAGCATGGCTAAAGCAGTATATGTTAGAATAGGTGACCGTGAAGCCAATCTGATTGGGCTAATGTAACCTATGTCTGAACAATTTCAATGTTTTAATAAATTGTAATGAATAAGAAAGTGATATTCATTTGGCCTCATACTTTGTTTGTGTTCACTTACTGCGTTACATTAACTGTTCATTGCACAAGCAAAGCCCACAGACCAAAAACACATTCCGGGAAATTGGAACTACGTATTGGATGGTGGTTCATGAAATCAGTTTCTTTGGATCGGTCTAAAATACTCGAAGTCGAGGAATCTCGAGATAGGGTATCGAGAATCCATGTGAGACTTTCACTAAGCATTTGCAATCGCATTTCATCGACAAGTGACGAGGCTCGTCCATACAATGTTAGTGGGTCAGCCAGCTAGGTGGTTGGTGACTGAGATGACTCGTAGGGAACTGTCATATGGAAGACCTTGAGTGAGGTCAGTTAGGTATGACATATATTCCCGGTTCCAACCGTAAGAATTGATCCTTGGACTTGAGGGACTACTGAGATCACCTACATACCATGCTTGTATCTTAGGTATGGCGAAAGGCTGCCAAGTCGAGTAACTCGGTAGTCATAAGCCCTATCTAGTGCAGTCAAGATGTATAGCGGGACTGTAGGTCCTAAGAGAGGATCCATCTCCTGTTAGAAGGTTGACGATAATATCTCACTTTACTCTGAAGCTCGTCCCTAATAAATTTGTGGCTACAGTAACTAAACAAATAGGAAGGACCCCTGTGACATTTAGTATGGACGAGGCAAGGCTTAGGTCGAGAATGGGTATCTACAGTTCCATGCCCTAGACTCTAAGCAGTGAGATTGTAGGGGAAAGGATAAATGTATTAAAGAGCCTAAATGTTCACACCATAAACAATCACCTAGTCTCTAGTGCCATGGATCGTTGCTAGACGGCCACCCATGGTGACGGACGAATCCTGTGATAAGATGGTTGGGAATTCGGCCAAGTCTACCTGAGGCTGAATCTAAAGAGTCACACACAATCCGCACGCATCAAAGGTATTTAATTTGGAATTAATTTAGAGAGGAGCGATTTAAATTAGATTTAATCGATTCCCTTTCTTTTCTTGATGTTGATTCCTTTAATTGGATTAAGAGGAATTAACTAATAAATAAATTAGATTTATTAGAATAAATTACGCTTAAAATAAATATTATTATTTATTTAAAAGCCCCATGGATTATTTAAATAGAATTTAAATATTCCATAATTAAATGGATGGATGAGATTAAAGAGGAGAGATCAAGGGCCTAAATTAGTTTGACTAATCCAAGCCTAGTTTGACTAGGACGTTGACTTAAATCCTAGTCAAATCAAGCTTCTAAAGTTGGAGTTTGAAGAGGAATACGATTCCCCTTCTATAACTAGGTCCAAATCCTAGTCAAACCAAACTTCTAAAGTTGGAGTTTGAAGAGGAATACGATTCCCCTTCTATAAATACTCCTAGGTCAAGATTTTAGATAGATGATGTTGATCAAGAAACACCACGCATACACACACACACACACACTACTCGACTCTCTCCTTTACTCGTCCACCACCCCTCTCCCGAGGAAAGGTTTTGGTTCCTTGTTTCAGACAAGTGAACCTTAAGGAGGATTGATCACGTTAACTCATAACGTTTGGTCAATCTGTCCTCTCTAAAAATATATATTTGATTTTTTGCTAGCACAAGGATCAAGATACGTGGGCGGATTGCGTGTACGATTTAGAGGGTCTCTTGTTCGAGATCTTGGTGCAAAACGTGGAACAACGCGAGTAGCGGTTTGAAGACAAAAATACAACCGGGTAGGTTGTTTTGTTGATGTCTTCGATTCTTATGCCCTATGGCCTGCATGATTTGCATGTTTTATTTAGTCATGAGATATCCGAATGCCCGAGAGGTTCAAGGGAACACGCCTTGAACATATTATTTACAATTATGTTTGAGCATGTTTGAAATTTGTATTTTATTTTATATCGCGCTCCTCCCGGGACGATCCACACGCCTTTCCTAGGCTTTCAGTGTATACATTGGATAAACATCAAAAGAGAAAAATATTTGAGTGAATTAAATGTTTGAGGTTCCCAGATGGATATACTTCTAATCCTAGTTGATGTGTTGACTTAAATGAATTGAAGATGCATGGGATGAAGAGTCATGACTGTCATGTCTTCATGGAGAGACTCATACTGATAACATTTAGAGAAATGTTGCCAGAATTTGTTTGGAGTGCATTGATAGAAGTGAGCTTCTTGTTTCAAGCCATAAGCTCCGCTACACTGGATATAAATAAAATAAAGGAATTGGATGAGAGTCTAGCTATAATCATATGTAATTTGGAGAAAATATTTCCCCCGGATTATTTGATTCAATGGAGCATCTCTTGGTTCACTTACCGTACGAGGCTCGAGTAGGAGGTCCAGTGCAATATAGGTATTATGCTTATTTTTGAAATTTTTTAAAATATGCATAATTTTTGCTTAAGTATCTAATTTTTAATTATCCACTATATTTTGCACCGATGCATTATTTTACAATAGGTTCCTCCATACTTTGAAGAAAAAGGTGAAGAACAAAGCTTCTGTAGAGGCTTCAATTTGTGAAGCCTACATTGTTGAGAAAATCTCGACGTTTGCTACGCATTATTTTTAACCCAATGTTATTTGCAAAAGGCGTAGACCTGTGAGGAATGACGATGGTTTAAACAATAAAGGAGTTGAACACATTTTCATTTCAATCATCCCGAAAGTTCCTACGGTGCCTCAAAAATGAGCTACAACACTGGTAAAGAAAGACATGTTGCTGAGACTCATATAGTAGCCAATTATCCAGAAGCGCAACCATACTATGAGTAAGTATTAAATATGTTTATTTGCTAAATACATAAATATCTTTACATTATTAATTAAAATATATTCATTACTATTGTAGGACCTTTTTACATGATTTGTATGAGCGGCATGATGTTGACACAGTTGACATTGATGGCATAGTTGCAATGCAATTTCTTCCATGGTTCAAAACTTACGTAAGTTTTTTACAAGTTTTTGCTTATCTATATTGTAAATGCAGAACTGTTGAAACGGCCCAATATGTTCAATTTTATTTTTATGTAATAGCTTACAGATCCTAGTAATCAAATTACTGATCCGATTTTGAAGATGCTTGTATGGGGTCCATCACAACGGGTACTTACATGGCCAGCGTATTTTGTTAATGGACACAATTTCCACACTTTAACCTATGGAGAAGGGAAGAATACTATGAACAACGGGGTCTGTGTGAGAAGCTCTAGTTACACAGACTCTGACACTGATTTTTTTGGATGGTTGGATGAGGTAATACAGTTTGAATAAAAATTTGAACATCAAAATATGCATGTTGTTTTGTTTTAGTGGATGGGTTGATCCTACCAAAGAAGTGAAGATTCACCCGAAGTATCACTTGGTTGATGTAAATCACATTCGTCTGTACCAGAAAGATGAGTCGTTTATCTTAGCACAACAAGCTATCCAAGTAACCTACACTCAATATCATAGTTTAAGAAGAGATAAAGTTGATTGGATGGTTGTATGAGAACAAAAGCTAGCCGAACTGTTGAGTCAATGTTGATTTATGTTGCATTTCAGGAGGATGAAGTCGAATCCGTTCCAGTAGTTACTATTGAAAATGAAATTCAACCTCTAGATGACATCAACAGTACACAAATTTTTGTTGATGAGGATAGTGAAATGAAAGATGATGAAGAGAAAGAAGACAGTTTGGAAGAATACGAAACGACTGATGATGAATAAGCACTTAGACAAGATGATAATGATGATTATTAACTTATCATAATGTATTTTGATGATTTTTATCATGATATTTTATCTCATTTACTAAATTGAAGAGCATATCTTTGTTAGAATAGGTGACCAGAAAGCCAATAGGTTTGGCGATTTGTAACCTATCTGACAACTTGATGTAAATGTAATATTATTATGTGATGAATAAGATGAGTATTCGTCACCAATGGTACCTTCTTTGTTGCGCTCATCTTACATTTGTTAAAATGGTGTTTAACTTATATCGCAACAAAGCCCACAGACCATGGATAACAACTCGTGCAGTTGGGCCACGCATTGGATGGTGGTCATAAAACCAACTGATTAAGAGTCGGGTCTGAAACGTTCCAAGTCGAGGACCTCGAGACAGGGCATCGAGAGTCCTATTGAGACTTGCGTCAAGAATCGTGTTCATTGGATGAGTGCCGTGTTTCATCGGCGACAGGCGTGGGACGCCTACACGATCTTGATGGGTTGGTCGACTGGGGTCGAGCCGACTGGACTGACTCCCGGGAATCATCATATGGAAGCCTTGGAGGCTTGGTCGGTATGATTGGTTTTCCCCGGTTCCGATAGTACGGGAGTAATCCTCAGACTTGAGGGATCATGACAGTCGCGTGCACAGGACGGCTGTATCTTGGATCTGGCGAGAGGTAATCATTCTGTAAGATGATTATCATAAGCCTTGTCCAGTGCAGTCAGAATGTGTAGCGAGGACGGTGGATTCCAAGAAGAGGATCCTATGCACTCGGAGACACGTTCATGCTGTTTGAAGCTGTGGCCATAGTGGTTGGTCGAACAGGGAATGGTTTCCTGTGTCGATGCAATGAAGCATACGTGGTCTCGAGTATTAAGCATAGATGCCTAGTCAAGGATGGGAACCGACGCCCAATTCCATACCCTAGACTAAGGCCGGGAGACGGTAGACGGAAGGATCGTACCCGTACGGAATCGGCGCCTAAATGTTCACGCCAATTCACCTAGTCTCTAGTGCCATGGACCGTTGCTAGACGGCCACCCATGGTAACGGGCCCTTGTGGGACACGGGCCCAAGTCTAGCTGAGGGTGAACCTAAAGGGTCACACACAAATCACCGAGGAGGTTGAGAGATCGACTCGGAGTCAATCTCGAAGGATAAAATAAGTGATTGGATTACTTAAAGGAAAGTCCATTGGATGGACGGGCCGATATTGTATCGGGCTTTCATTTAATCGGTAAATTGGATTTTCGATTAAATATGAAAAGTTGAGATGTTGAGACGTTGGATCTTTTAATTGGATTAAAAGATCAACGGGAATAATTTAAATGGACATTAAATTGGATTTAATATTGGGTTCGTCGTAATTGGATTACGATAAAACCCGGTCCGTTAAATTATACCCGAGAGGAGAAATAATTCCTAATTTGGAATGGGAAGAAGTTGGACTTCTTTCCTTAATTAAACATGGCAGACACGCTCCCTTGGAGGAAGCAAAATCAGCCATGTTTCATGCTAGGTGGTATGTTGACTTATCTCTTTTGAAAAGAGACAAATCAACTCCAATCAAGCTCTTCCCTTTTGGTATGATTTGATCATACCATAAATTTTGGTAGGCTTGATTGAAGAATTGATGGTGATTGATTGGAATGAATCTAGACATCCTTGGATGAACCTAGACACATTCCAATAATCACATTAATTATGTATATATATTAGAATATACAACACCAAGCATAAGTGATTCATTATTCATCTTTTTCTAGGAAAAAGAGAAGACAAAAATCCTCTCCTCTCTCTCAATTTTCGTGCTCCCTCTCTCTCTTACACTTGTGTTCTTCACTTGATTTTGAATCAAGAAGAAGAACAAAGTAAGTTTAAGAGAACACTAATTCATAGTGTTCTTCTCTTAAACCGATTCCTTCCTAGATCCGCTTGTCCTTCAATCTTAAATTATTTATCTCATATCATTTTAAAAATATTTATTAATTATAAAATATTTTATCTCATTATTAATTAAAAATATATCTTAAATAATTTATCCCATTTAATTTTAAAAATAATTATTAATTTAAAATTATTTTATCTCATTTACTATTGAATAGTATAGCTCAAATTATTATCTCATTTAATGTTAAAAATAATTATTAATTTTAAAAATATTTTATCTCTTTTACTATACACTTTCCCTCCCCTTTTTTACATAACTCTAATCCCCCTCCCCCCCCCTTCCCCCCTCCCTCCCCATTTTTCATAACCTAATTTTTACCCCCTTTCCCTCCCTCTTTTCCCCGTCCCCCCTTCCCCATTCATTTTCTACAACAACACAATCCCCCCTCCTCCTTTTCTCTCCTCTTTTCGTGCCTGTTGCCACCATCGGCGAGGTTCTCCCCTCCTCCTTTCCTCTCCCCTTCTCTTTCTCCTCTTTTCTTTCTTCTATTCTTTTTTCAGTTTTTCTCTCCTTTTTTTAGATTTGCTGCCGCCCACCGAGGTTCTCCGCTCCTCCTTTCCTCTCCTCTTCTCTTTCTCCTCTGTTCTTTCTTTTATTCTTTTCAGTTTTTCTCTCCTTTTTTCAGATTGCCATGTTAGAATAGGTTACCGTCAAGCCAATTAATTGGCTCTTTGTAAACTATTCTAAACAATCTTTTTCAATAATATGTTAATTTAAGAAATGTTCTTTGGCCATCTTCACCATATGCTTTAAACATTATATTTATATGAGCATTTGGTTGAAGCCCTTAGATCAATTATGCTACGGGGTTGGCTCGCGCATATGATGGCGACCATGAAACCAACCTCTATGGTTTGATTTAAAATATTCCAAGTCGATGAATCGGTCGAGACAGGGCATCGACTATTCCTTAAAGACTTGTACTAAGTGATGCGTTCATATGATGAATGTCGAGTTTCATAGACAGAGACGTATGACGTCTGCGCACTTTAGTGGGTGCTTGATAAAGAGTTATCAAGTTCACTGAATTAACTCGCAGGAGTTGTCATATGGAAGCCCTATATGGCATGATCGGTATGACTAGAACTCCTAGGTCACAATAGTGCACTAACTAGTCCTTAGACTTGAGGTTCCACAGTAACCTTGTGCATAGGATGACTATGACTTGATCATGTCTAATGTGGTCTCAGGTTTCATCCTGGATCACTATACGGTCATGTTTCAGATATAGTTGAAGCATGTATGGAGGTTGGTGAGTTCCAAGATAGGATCTGTTACTTATCATGAGATGATAACGAACCTCCTATGTTGTCTACAGTATGCATTCCTCGAAGCCTATGACCATGGTTGTTGATCAAATAGGAGAAAAGATTTTTCTAATATTAATAAATTGAAAGCATAATTTGAAGACTTGATACATAGACATCAAAGTCGATAATGGGAACCATGCCCTAGACTTTGATCGGGAGGTTAGTAGCGGAGGGACCGTATCTGCATGGTACGCGTAGCTCACAGATTCACACAATAATTCACCTATTCTCTAATGCCATGGACCATTGCTAGATCCCACCCATGGTGACGGGTACCCTCCAATTAAGGAGTTAATTGAAGGTGATTAATTATGATAAGATCTAATTAATCTAATGCAAGTAAGTTGCTAATTAAATTGTATATGTGATACAAGCCCAAGTTTAGCTGAGTAGTGAACCTAAAGGGTCACACACAAATTCATGATGGAATTATTGGAATTAATTTATAGAATTAATTATGTAGAATAAATAAATTAATTTAAGGAGTTAAATTAATTGATTGAAATGATTTATGAAATCATTTCATGGGAATATGAAATAATATGATGATTTAATTTGCAGTCTAAATTCACAAGCATTAATTTGATTAAGTGAGAATTGTAATAGATTAATTAAGATTAATCTATTTGAGCTTGAAAATCAATTAATTAGATTAATTGATTTGGGTTTATATTTAATTAAACAATTAAATATCATGGGCTAAATAATTAGTTGGGAATAAATTAAAATTGGACTTAGTCCAATTAAGAATTAAGATAAAGCCCAAGACCTTAGCCAAAGCCCATAAGCCCACAAGACAAGATTCATTGAACATAGACATGAGTTGTTTTCATCTTTAGATGAAAAGGAAAATATGAGTCATGTTAAAGCTTGTTTATAAAGAAGAGAAGTGTAAAAGGAGAAAAGATGAGTCATTGTAGCACCCCCTACAGGATTACGTTTTAATATCACTAATTATAATACATCCTCTATAATTAAACCCATTTTACAAGAAATTTATATTAAAACCAATAAATCGTGAGGTACAAATTCAAATAAAAATCTAATATCTCATTAGTTATGTAGCTAAAGATCTCAACCCAAGATATCACTGCTGACCCACTTAATAAGTTTGCCAGCACCGCTTATGATCCAATTCAGCTAGTCATTGTGACTTATATCCTGAAAAATATTGGCAAGGGATGAGCTGCCTACTCAATAACTATGGCTAATCGACCTATATACATGCATACACACATGCCATGCCATAAACCAATGGATATTCGATATATATATATATATATATAATCACAACAAAGATATAAATTAATCAATACCAGAATCATGCTTCAATCCACAACGCAATATCTGAACTTAATTTGATATTCTTAGGGCCTTGCTTAACTCTAATAGGAGTACATCAGTCAATGGTTCTGCCGGCCATCATCATCTCAACCAATGTCATGTCATATACAGCATAGGATACCCGTCGAATGTGATACCCCCACACTATCTGAGTGTGTAGCAATATCAGCACAGGACATCACAACATCCCCACACCACCCCAGTGTGTAGCTATCAACACAGGATATTCCCCACTTCCCGGAATACCCCGGTACCCTACGCACCATGGTACCTAGCTTATATTCATTTTTCTCATATCACATCACCATCAATGACGTCATCATAAACCATTGACTATATCCCCCAACTAAGTAAGTCATCTCGTTATCTCAATTTAACGATATACTCATAATTGACTTCTTCATTCATTCCACTCCATGCAACAATAGAATATAATATAAGACAATCATCTATCAATCTTTGTAATACATATTAGTCGCAAATAAACACATAACGACAACGTCACAAAAAAACACGTAATCCAAATAAACATTTACAGATATCAATCGTGTTTACAAAAAACAACTATACCCATATATACTTATATATATAGATCCAATTAACTATACTTACCTTAAATTCCAAAATGAACATGCTAGTAGGAGTTGATTAGTCTTCTACTTTATCCCCTTGTCCTATATTACGCTATAATATGTATAATCAATATATATTGAATTTAATGTAAAGTAAGAATGAAATTACTAAATATATGCGTATATTTTATACCAATATTTTAGTATTTTATTTATATTAAAATTCAAACCTCCATTCCTTTTTCGTCTAAATATTAGACACTATAAACTTCCCCCGTATACATCTAATTTATCAATTAACTCATAAGAGCTTATTTTATCAAACCCCTCATATTTTTATAACTATCGTTCTCTATAACTTCCCTAAATGAAATTATTACAAAAATCTCATATTCCTTTCTAATAAATACTATATTTTTCAAATTTAATTTCGTAGTATTTCTCAAACAAAATTTTCTATTATTCCTATTAATTTATGCCAATTCTTCATTATTATAATAATTATTCAGACACTAGTACATATAATAATGTCTTTAGTTAATAAACTCAATTCATTTGAGTAAATCAATTATAACAATGGCTAAATTTAATAGATTACATAATTTTAATTATTGGTAATAATATCCCCGTTCTAATTAAATATATACCATAACACTAATGTGAATAAATGCTCAACTTTATTAACTTTCCTGTTAAATAGTAAATCGGATAGTAAAAAGCATATTTAATAAATGCACTAATCAAATAATATAATTATACAAATTAATATAAATTTCGAAAATAAATTTTTTACCTCTGTCGCCGAATGCCTCTTCATTTATTTTTAATATGTGTGTCTGGTAGTGTGTGTTTGTGTAATGGTGTGTGTGTGTGTGTTTTTTTTTTTATACTATATATATAGATAGATAGAGAAATGATGGGAGGGGTGGTCCTCCCAATTCATCCTCACCCTTCCCTTTTTTTTAATAATTTTAATTAAAATTACAATTTATTCCCCAACTTCATTATATATATAATTTGACCACAAATATTCTATAAAGCTCCAATTTAGTCCCTTCAAGTTTTAATGTATTTAAAATTTGAATCTATAACTTATAATTAAATTTATATTTTCTTAATAATTACTAATTAGCCTCTCAATTAAGTATAAAAATCTATGGACGTCACAATTCTCCCCTCCTAATAAAAATTTCGTCCTCGAAATTTAATGAACATATTCGTTTCATGAAATAAATAGAAGAACTTATCTTTCATGCTTTCCTCAACTTCTCATGTGACTTCTTTTGAAAAATGATGACTCCACTCTAATTTCAACATTAATATCTCATTGTTTCTCAATCTCTTTACACCCTTATCCGAGCTTCCTATTGGTTATTTTACATACATTAATTCCTCTAAAATTTCTATATTCGGTTCACGCACAGCTTGTCTATAAATTCATCGGTATAATAGTAGCATCCAAACCTGGAATACGTCATCAATCTGTGATAATTCCAATAGTAATGCTGATCGCTACACTAGTGGTCCAATATTTTTGAAATTTTGTACGAGCCAATATACCTCGGACTTAATTTCCTTATTCACCAAATCTCAAGATTTCTTTCCACGGGATACCTTTAGAAAAACTTTCTTACCTATCTTATACTTGACCTCTCTTTGGTGTTTATCAAAGTAAATTTTTCTATCATTCTTATCCTATTTTCAAATACTTCATAACTATTTGTGTCTGGTCTATAATTTCTTATACCAATTCAAAATCTACTAGTGGTTGTAATCCCTTAATATCCCACACTATTTGACATCAATATCTCATACAAAGGCTTCCTATATGGCCATACTTATGCCAGAATGATATCTATCATTACATATATCCCATCAGTGGTAGGTGATCACCCAAATTTTTCCTTAAACTCCATTGTACAAGCTCTTATCATATCTTCTAGGGTCTGAATCATCCTTCCCAAATATCCACCTATTTGAGGATGCAATAGTATACTGAAATATAACTCCGTTTTAATGCTTTTTGTAAAATCTCAAAAATATGAAATACATCGAGGATCTCTATTAGGCACTGCAGAAATAAAAACACCATGTAATCTTACAATGTATAAGAATTACAACTCACCTAAATTTCTCCAAAGAATCACCTTATTGTATAGGTTAATAATGAGCTTACTTCGTCAGTCTATCCACAAATACTTAAATATCATCATGTTTCTTGAAGGTACCTAGCTTATATCTTATATGGGTTAATTACACTTGGACCCCCTCTGAAAATGTGAAATTCCACTTTCCCCCAGAAAGGTTTTGAAATTACACTTACACCCCCTCCAAAAATTCATCGTTTACACCTGACCTTCGTTCGTTGAAGTCTCGACGGGAAGTGCTACCATTGGCAAAAATAATTACATAATTTTCAATTTTGTTTCTCATTTAACTTTTTTCATGTATATTTTTGTGCTTATAAGGGGATAAATGCAATATATACATATGAAGTGAGGTTAACATTATTACATTTTTCCCCTTATAAGTACAAAATTATACATGGAAATGTTAAATGGGAGGCAAAATTGATAAATTATGTAATTATTTTTGTTGACGTCAAATTTTTCGTCGAAACCTTGACGGAAGAAGGTCAGGTGTAAATGGTGAATTTTCAGAGGGGGTGTAAATGTAATTTTGAAACTTCTTTGGGGGAAAGTGTAATTTCACATTTTCAGAGGGGGTCCAAGTGTAATTAACGCTATTTTATATTTATTCAGGTATGGACAAAAGTTAAAGCTTACTTGCTAGTGCTTGGTATCTCTTTTGCCAATATCTAAATTCTTTCATAATAGTCAACACCACACACGCCACATACGTTTATTTCCACATACACACTATATCTCCCAAGAATTTTTATTAAATTGGCAGTCAATATTCAACCCAAACATGTAATATTATTACAACACTAAAGGGACCTATACCCACAAAATCAAGTGATCTAATTCCTTGGGTCAGTACTTTAATTACAGTAAATTGTATACTAATTGGCCGTCCAACAGTGATTTATAATAATTTTAGTACTATTCACATCGAAAGTCCCAAAATAACTTAAGCTTCTGGACAACTATTCCATCCATTATGCCTTTACTTACTTATAAATTAAGTATCTAGTCACAACTCCTGCTACATCTTTTCTCATCGTCTACCACTAGTAGGAGGATTCTAGATTTCAAAGTACCAGGATACCTAATAGGTATATTGTATACTTTATATATGATCTCATCATGTAACTCATCCATATCATGTACACAATCTCGCCCCACATTCACTATGACCCCATCCGTCCTTATTAATAATGAGACTTTTTTATCCTAATCTATTTTCTCTAACCTTCTAATAAGAAAGGACACAACTGGATCTTTATAGTTCCATCACTACTTATTTCTACTACCTATCAAGTTTCAAGATATTCTTGAAAGAAATCGGTGGATCGTCCCGGGAATTGCGCGAATGCGGAAGCGCGATAAAAATAATCATACAAAAATTAAAGCATGCTTTAAATTTAAAAGTACACGCTCAAGGGGTGTGCCCTTGAGGTTCCCGGGCGTTCGGTGTATCTCATGATCATATAACGTGTAAAGAAATCATGGAGGCCATAGAGTTGAAAATTAAAGAGGGACGAAAAAGTAAAACGAGACCTACCCGTTGTCGTTTTCGTCTTCAACGGCTACTCGCGTTGTTCCCCGTTTTGCACCGAGATCTCGTTCTTGAGACCCTCCAAATCGTGACACACGATCCACCCACGTATCTTGCATGTCGTGCTAGCAACGAACAAGTGTATGATTTTTGGAGTGGACGAATCAACAACACGTTATCAATTAACGGTATTGGTTCGTCTAAGTTCTAATGTTCCAAGAACAAAAAGAACTAAAAAAATATTTCTTCTTGGAGAGAGAGAGAGAGGGGCGGACGAGAGGTATGGAGAGGGGAGAGTGTGTGTTGTGTGTGTTTTCAAGAATCATCATCCTCCAATTGTTTGGAGGCTAGAGGTTTATATAGAGGAGGAGTTTAATCCTCTTTAAACTCCAACTCTAAGAACTCTAATTTGACTAGGATTTTGACCTAGTCAAAGTCCTAGTCAAACTAGTGTTTGACCTAGTCAAACGAATCCTAGCCTTCCATCTCCCCTTTCCATCTCAACCGTTGATTTTAATTTAATGGAATATTTAAATCCCATTAAATATTCCAAAAGGCTAAAAGAATAAATATAATATAATAAATAAATATTATTATTTATTCTAAGCCCATTTAAATCAACCCTTTAATAAATCCTATTTATTAATTTAATTCCCTTTATCAAATAGAAGGAATTAATTTCTCCAAGAAAATACAGGACCCGATTAAATCTAATTTAATCATTCCTTTACTCCAATATTTAATTCCAAATCAAATACTAAGTGTGTGTGGATAGTGTGTCACTCTTTAAGTTCACCATTCAGCTAGACTTGGTCGGATTCCTAGAATCCGCCCGTTACCATGGGTGGCCATCTAGCAACGGTCCATGGCACTAGAGACTAGGTGAAATATTCGGGGATGAACATTCAGGCTCTAACAGTACACTTGTCCTTCTGTCTTCGGTCTCATCACTTAGAGTCTAGGGCACGGAAAATGCAGGTACCCATTTTGGACCTAAGTGTCGGTCTGTCCTTACTAAACGCCGCAAGGGAAACCTTTCCCTTCTGTTTAGTTACTGTGGCCACAGATTTCAGGGACAAGACACAGAGCATACATGAGACTCAATTGTCAATACCTTTTGACAGGAGACAGATCCTTTCTTGGAAACTACTGTCACTTTGTACACCCGAGCTGCACTAGACATGGCTTATGACTACTCAAGAGTATTTTGGTAATCTCTCACCATATCTAAGATACAGACCTGATGCACAGGTAAACTCAGCAGTTCCTCAAGTCAAAGGACTTGGCCTGTACCGTTGGAACCGGGAATACACGTCATACCTTGCTGACCATACTCAAGGTCCTCCGTAAGACGGTTCCCGTGAGTCACCTCAGTCAGCTGCTTCCTAGCATGCTGACCCACTAACACTGCTTAGACGACCTTCGTCACCCGTCGATGAAATACGACAGCAGATGCTTAGTGCAAGTCTCAAAGGGAATCCCGTTACCCATTTTCGGGATTCCTTGACTTGGAGATTTCCGGACTGATTCGGCGAGACTGATTTCATGGACCTACCTCCAAGCGTAGTCCCAGTCCCCGAAATCGTTTCTCAGTCCGTGGGCTTTGTTTGCGTAGTGAACAGAAATGTAAATGCAGATAAGTGAACGTAAACAAAGTATTGCAATATGAATTTTCACTTCTTTATTCATAAATGTTTTATCAAATACCAAAGAATTGTCTAGACATATGTTATATATTCCTGCCAAAATTGGCTTACATGGTCACCTATTCTAACAATCTCCCACTTGACCTTTAAAGCCAATTGCCCATATGCTTAATCCCCATCTTCTCAAGATGTTGCGTATAAGCGCTCTATGACATAGGCTTTGTCAGCGGGTCTGCTGTGTTGTCTGCCGAGTTGACTCGGTCCATCCGGACGTCACCTCTTCCTACCATTTCTCTAAGAAGATGGTAGCGTCTAAGAATGTGCTTGGAACGGTGATGAGATCTCGGTTCCTTTGCTTGCGCTATAGCGCCGTTGTTATCACAGAAGATGACAACAGGCTCGGCGATGCTAGGCACCACACCCAACTCTTAGATGTAGTTTCTCATCCAAACCGCTTCCTTGGCAGCTTCTGAAGCTGCTATGTATTCAGCCTCAGTGGTGGAGTCAGCAATGGTTACTTGCTTGGAACTTTTCCAAGCTACTACTCCTCCATTGAGTTTGAATACGTACCCCGATTGAGACTTGGCATCATCGTCATCAGACTGGAAGCTAGCGTCGCTAAAGCCTTCCAGAATTAGTTCTCCATTGCCACAGACTAGGAACATGTCCTTAGTCCTCCTTAGGTACTTAAGGATGCCCTTAACAACATTCCAATGTGCCTCTCCTGCGCAGGACTGATATCTGCTTGTTACGCTCAAAGCGTATGCAATGTCAGGCCTAGTGCAGTGGACCGCATATTGTATGCTACCTACGGCAGAAGCATAGGGGATGACCTTAATCCTTTCAAGTTCCTCATCAGTCTGTGGGGACTGTTTCTTGGATAACGTCATTACCAATGAGCAGAATGTCATCCACATAAAGCACTAGGAACACTATTGAGCTCCCACTGACCTTCTTGTATACACAAGGGTCGGATTCATTTTTGATGAAGTCATAACCCCGTATTACTTCATCAAAGCGAATGTTCCAACTTCGGGAGGCTTGTTTGAGGCCATAGATGGACTTCTGGAGACGACAGACTTTCTGCTCTTCTCCAGTGACCGTGAAACCCTGCGGCTGATCCATATAGATCTTTTCTTCAACGAAACCGTTGAGGAAGGCCGTTTTCACGTCCATCTGCCATATCTCATAGTCATACCATGCTGCTATGGCGAGCAGGATCCGAATGGACTTAGCCATGGCTACTGGCGAGTAGGTATCCTCAAAATCGACCCCGGGTCGTTGAGTGTATCCCTTAGCTACAAGCCTAGCCTTAAAGGTTGTGACTTCTCCATCAACGCCAAGTTTGCGCTTGTAGACCCACTTACAGCCGACTGGCTTAACACCTTTCGGTGGATCTACAAGACTCCAAACTTGGTTCTCGCTCATGGAGTCCATTTCGGCTTTCATGGCCTCAAGCCATTACCCGGAGTCGATGTCAGACATCGCTTCTCCATACATCTTAGGATCGTTATCCAAAAGATCGGTGGCACCTAGAAAGCCATATCTCACTGGAGGTCTGGACTCTCTAGTGGACCTACGGAGAACGGGAACGTCAGTGGTGACTGTGGGCGCTGACTGTATCGGAGCCGGCGGTTCAGGAACCGGGACTGGCTGTTCCTGAGGCTGTCCTTCATGCCTAGCATGTTGGACTTCTCGAGGTTGGTCAGCCCTTCTGCTGTCTATCCTGAATCCTCTAAGTGAGGGTTCCGCGGCTGTGTCTGATGGCTGGATTCCATCACTTGATTCCTCAAGGATCAGCTCATCAGGTTGGATATCCTCCGGGAAGCCTTGCTCCAAGAATACTGCATTTCTTGAAACAAACACCTTTTGTTCCAAGGGGTCATAAAAGTAATAACCCGCAGTTTCTTTAGGGTATCCAACGAACCTGCATAAGCTAGACCTAGATTCTAACTTATCTCCCACTAACCTCTTGACGTATGCGGGGCTACCCCACACTTTCAAGTAGTTGTAGGATGCAGGCTTGCCGTGCCATATCTCATATGGCGTTTGGGTCAATGTACTAGTAGGCGCTAAATTCAATAATTTGGCCGTCGTTTCTAGTGCATAGCCCCAAAACGATAAGGGCAATTTGGTAAAACTCATCATGGACCGAACCATGTCCAACAGGGTTCGATTCCTCCTTTCAGAGACACCATTTAACTGCGGTGTTCCTGGAGGTGTCCATTATGATATTATACCATGTTCTTTTAGATAATCTAGGAACTCCGTACTAAGGTATTCACCGCCTCGGTCCGACCGAAGGATTTTAATTTTGCAGTTGGTTTGGTTCTCCACTTCAAGTCTGAATTCTTTAAACCTCTCAAGAGCTTCAGACTTGTACCTCATCAGGTAAACATAACCATACAGTGAATGATCATCGGTGAAGGTTATGAAGTATGAGAACCCACCTCGGGCCTGCATCCTTAGTGGTCCACATACGTCTGTATGGACCAAGTCCAACAGACCTGTGGCAAGCCTGTTTTGTCCTACAAAAGGCTTCTTGGTCATTTTCCCTCTTAGACAGGACTCACAAGTTGGTAGATCGCTCAAGTCCCCAACCTCTAGGTTCTTTGAGTCTACCAACCTTTTCATCCTATCTTGGGATGCGCGACCTAGTAGACTTGTGGCAAGCCTGTTTTGTCCTACAAGGGGCTTCTGGGTCATTTTCCTTCTTTAGACAAGATTCACAAGTTGGTAGCTCACTCAAGTCCCCTACCTTTAGGTTTCTTGAATCCACCAATCTTTCCATCCTGTCTTGGGATATGTGACCTAGCCTTGCGTGCCACAGTCGTGCGTTCCCGTTTATTATCTGTTTTACGTTTGGAGAGGAGTTTTGGGGTTACTCCCTCTTCCAATGCCCTTTCTCACGGCTATTGATACATATGCCCTCGACTGTTGCTTGGAGACAACCTTTCCCTTTCCTTTGCCTTTCCCCTCTTTGGCAATGGGAACACTCTTAGTGTTCGTAGCTGCTTTGACGGCCTTTCCCTTCCCTTTCTTCTTCTTCCAACGTCCGGCACCCTTGCCTTTCGTATTAGAAGTCGAAGCACCTCCAAACAATACCGAAGGCATGGACTTCTTAGTCGTTGCCTCGTATTGCACCAACATATTGATCAACTCATAAATGCCCTTCTCAAGTGCGTTCATGTTGTAGTTGACGATAAATTGGTTAAAGGAGGGTGGGAGTGACTGAAGGGCTTGTGTAGACTTGGAAGGCATGATGCAACAAAACCACTAATATTACGTGAGAATTTCCGAGGTCCTATTCGAGCTAGGAAGGCTCCAGTAAAACAAGAAAAGGGAACAATATTTGGTGGCAAAATGTTACTGCCATTTTCCATTGCTTTCGTGAAACATAAATACATGTACTTATTTCATGAGTTTCTGCCAAGTGTCTTCTATGTATTTTGCTATAGATTTTCTAGTAATAGAATTTGTCCTCATTCTAACCCCTTCTCTATTTCAAATAATAGTCTTTAAACTTGGCGGACTTGGATGAGTGGCGAATGGGCCTTCGACCAGTTGGGCTGCTGGGTGATGGGGCGATGGGCTTCTACTGTGTTGGAGTTGGGCCTTCATCTTGGCTGGGCCTGCCCAGATTCTTCATACTTGTATCAACAAGCCCACTGATTTTAGAAATTATAAGTTCATGTTCAGTTACACCATGGACTTTTCAAGATGTAAAGTCCAAAATCATTTAGTTATAAAAATTAGATATAAAAGAACAAACTTCAATATATGTATATATATATATAAAAAGAAATATTTAGTAGTCCTAATTGCTTTAAAATATTTACTACTTAAAGAATGAAAATATATCCAACTAAAAATTTTAAATATACAAATAATATTTCAACGCAATTAAATTGCTACAAAATCTTTAATATTTTAAGAAAATTTTATTTACTATAGCACAATAACATTTAAAATATATAACACATGAATAATATATAAAATACTAATCTATATTTAAACCTTTATTAAGTACTACTTTTAATAATAAATAAAAGTTTATTATAAAGGAATAAAGTTCAATTAAAAAGAAAACTAATCAGTAGTCCTAAATTAATGGTTATGATAAACTGCTTAGAAAATGAATAATATATCCAACTAAAAAAATAAATGTGCATATAAATTTCAACGCAATTATTTTGCTAGACGAAATCTTAATTATTTTAGATAAATTTTAATATATTGTGGCACATTAAAATATAAAATAAATATTTTTTTGTATTGTAAATGTAGCTAAGCGAGCTGTGAACAGCCAACAAATGAAATGGACATGAATATATATAGATATAATATAATCTAAAATTAAGTCTATCTACACATATTAACGAATGTATATCAAGATTTAATTACGAATAAAAATGATCAATCTTATTAAATTAGAAGTGTTGTTGAAAAAATTAAAAGAGTGACTTCTATCTAATTGATTTTATGTCAATAATAGGTGAAAAATACCATCCCCACATTGCGATTAAAGAAGAGGCGAAAAATATAATTTTTAGCGATAATATTTCAAAATTTAGAAGTTAATAAAACATGTAAATAATAATACTTTGGCAATATTTAAAAGTTGATAGTTAGATATAATTAATATACTTTATAGGACTTTGCAAGACAAATATACTAGGGTCCAATTAAATTATATTTGTATTAATAATAATTAATTTCAAATCATTCAATATTGTCAATAAATTAAAACTAAATAATATTCAAGATGCAGTCGTAAAGAAAAAATACAACATACACAGAGACAAAACAAAAAGTAAAAGAAATTTTAGAAAATAGTAAATAGGTATAATAAAACATACAATAAATTGATCAATATTTTTTAAACTAGATTTTTAAAATAAGGAGATTTGACTAATATTTAATTTTACTCTAACATTTGGATTTTTTAATCTTATTACATTTATTTTCGTATTAATTGATTTGATACAATATAATGAAATATAATTATTAGTAAATAAGAAATGTAAAATTTCAATTTCGACGAATATTATTTTATTTAATAGTATCAACTAAATTTGAAAAGTGAATTACAAATAATAAAATTAAATAATTTTTTTATCAATTAAAATAATTATTGTCAACTTATTTAGATTTATAATCGCATAATACTAATGTTTCAATGACAAAAACATAAATAATATAATAAATTTAATATTTTATAACTAACTATAAATGATATATTTACCTCTAAAAATATATTTTTACACGTGCATCCTACGTCATACTTCCTAAGTCCTATAGTCCTAGTCCGAGTCCTAGTATGTATAAAAGTATGAATTATCTAAAAAGTTTCTTTCATTTTTTTATTCGACTAAATTAACCTTTTGTAATATTATTTTTTTTAAGAATAAAAATGTAAATAGTATACTTTAATTCCTATTAATTACTTTTCACATTACACATACTTTTATTAATTACTTTTCACATATTCATATTTATTCCTATTAATTTTTTTTTACATTACACTTATTTACTCATCATTGTTTTGTATATTATACTCATAATATAATTATACAACATAATTAGTTATTAAATTGGCTTTAAATATGTAAATTATAACATAAATTTAGCTATTAAGAGAGAAGTAATTGGCCAAACATAAGATTATAAGTTTGGTGGTGATGGTGTGAGATTTGGGAAAGAAATAGTCTAAGCACGTTTTCAAATCGTAACAAGGAAATGCAAACGAAGACAAGAATAAAGAAAGTAAGGTTTCTATTATTCATCAAAAGGTATCCAAAAAATGAGATTCACCCCCTATTTATAGTAAATCCTTGTGGGTGAAATTACAATGTTGTCCCTCAACTTCCCTCAATCCTACGGCCTAGATTAACTGCCGAGGGCATTTTCATCACTTCACGTCCCCCACTTTCTTTGCAACTTCCCCTTGGTAACTTCCTTCAACCTCCCTCCAACTTCCATCCATGGCCTTAATGTAATTATCTAGAAATCATGAGGGCCTTTTCGTAAATTCCCTTACTTAGCTTCTTATCCATATCAGTAGCCTCCCAACTTTCAAACGTTTCCTTGGAAATTTGGAAGTTCTAACAGGTAAGTTGACTCTGATTCCACTTCTTCCTTTTAGTAGTGGATAAGTTGATTTTGAATAGGCTTCTTCTTTTCAACAATAATTCCATTCGGCTTAGAAGTCTCTTTCTTCTAGGTCTCTTCTTCAAACAAGTCCTATTTCCGTTGGGATCTTTTCTTTTATTTTTCCTTCTTGGGCTAAGACTTTTCCTTCCCTATATAAATTGGTGGTGTCATCCTTAATTCTCCATCGTGCTCCATCTTTCCTTGTTGTCTTCTTTGTCTTCAAGAAAAAGAAATGTCGAAGCGTCTTGGCTCGGGTATTTAGTTCATCATCTCTTTCCCTACTACACCTATATTTTCGTTCTTCCTCTTTGTGTCTCCAAAAAACATCCCCATACTTAGTCCGAATCAACAAAAAAAAGAAAGACTCTGTTTTTATTTCCGAGAAGAAACTTTCACGTCATGTCGAGCAATGTCGGGAATACGTGGGGGAGAGTATCGACGCCGAGTCGGGGCCGAGGGATGCCCCGACCTGGTGCTGGTCGAGGCAGTCCGCCTCGACCAGAATCTGGCTGAGGTGCTGATTCTCGGCCAAACCCCGACCGAGGTGCTGATCCTCGGCCGGACCCCGGCCGAGGAGCGTCTTCTTCACCTCCTTCCGCTTCTCTTATTCATCTGGATATCGTGGACTTTGATCATGAAGTGATTGAAGCGATCCGGAATCTTCCTACTTGTCCGTCGCCTTCCCCAAATCCTTCCTTCGAGTCGAGCTCTCAAGAAACTCCTCCACTCTTATCTCCTCTTGCAATTGACCTTGTTGATTCCGATTTAGACGGAACTGAATCCTCTTCAGCCCCCCACTCCAAGTCCCGTGTCGTATTATGGATGTTGAAAATTGTCATAGTAGTGTGAGTCCTGAAGAGTTCCGTCTTCTTGAAGCCAGTGTCAATGCCTCTTCTGAGTTCACCCTCTTGTTGCCTAGTGTTGACGATAGGATCAAGTTCCCTCCTCCTGGGTTCTTCACAGTGTACCTATCGTTCTTTACCTCTGGTCTTACACTTCCTCCACATCCTCTACTACTTAAGATCATCACCTGCACTACTTTAAGCATCAGCGAATTCACCCCCAACTCCCTCGTAAGTAGGGGGTTCCTCCAACGCTTTGAAGAACTTGATTTGACCCCTTCTCTTGAGGCCTTCTATTCCTTATTTACTGTTAGAAAGGTGCCCAACGACTCCTACTTCTATTCTATCCCCGTGGGGGTTGCAAAATTCTTGAGGCGGTGATTCCTCAAAGGATCCTTTTAAAGAAAATTTCCTATTCGTAAAAGACTTGGCTTGGGGATTAGCAACCCCTTAGGGGGAGTCATCCTTTGTTCCCGACCCCGTTCCTGACCTTCGTCTATCCTTCATTGGGGTTGGGCTGTTCGATCAACTTTTTGACGTCAAAACTTTAGGACCTGCTGGTATCTAATTATAACTTTTGTGCTATCTACTTGCTTTGTAAAAAAATTTTCGACACTATATCATTTTTTTGCTGATTCCTTGCTTGCAGGAAAGAAAATCTTCACTCTGAGTGTCTCATCTCCAATCTCCACTGGGATAACGGCTTCCGTCCCGTAGACCAGACTAAACGGGGTTTCCCCCGTGCTTCGACGTGGGGTTAGGACTCCCGAAAGCTCTTCTACCCAATTACCTTTGGCCTCTTCTAGTCTCGTCTTCAAATTCTGGAGAATTATTCGGTTGGTCACTTCCGCTTGGCCATTAGACTGGGGAGTTGCCACCGAGGTGTAGTATTATTTTATCTTCAGCTCCTAACACCATTGGCGAAACTTGGACCCCTGGAACTGCGTACCATTGTCCATCACGAAGGCTCTGGGAATACCGAAGCGACATATGATATTCTTCCACACAAACCTTATAACTTCTTTCTCCGTGATCCTGCTTAATGCCTCTGCTTCCACCCACTTCGAGAAATAGTCTACCGCCACGAGCAAGTACTCTTGTTGGCCTGTTGCTCGGGGGAGTTTCCCCACTATATCCATCCCCCACTGATCAAATGGGCAAGGAATCTGCAAGGGCTGCATATCCGCTGCTGGAACGTGAGTGACATTAGCATGCTCTTGGCACTTTCGGCATTTCTTCACTAAGTCTCCGGCGTCCGCCTGCATGGTTGGCAAAAAGTATCCTTGCCTCAAGGTCTTGAGCGCCAAGGCTCTTCCTCCGGAATGGTTGCCGCAACTCCCTTCGTGAATTTTCCTCAGGACGTACTCCGCCTTGTCCTTGCTTATGCATTTGAGATATGGCTGCGAAAATTCTCTTTGGTACAATTCTCCGCCGATCAAGATAAACCTAGCTGCTCTTGTGCGAATTGCCCTCGCTTGCTTAGGATCCTGGGGCACTTCTCCGGATTTTAGATATGCTTCTAGCTCCTCCATCCACCCTGATGAAGCTCCTTTTGCCATCAAGACTTCATTCTCCTCTTCATTCACGTCAGGGTACTCTTGGTTCAACAAGGTTATCTTCCTATTCTTCAGGGGAGCCAACGAGCTGGCCAACTTAGCAAGTTTATCTGCTTCCTCATTTTCAGCCCTCAGAATTTGTTCTAAGGTGAATGTGTCAAATTTCTTCCTCACTGCCTGGATTCTTGTCAAGTACTTGGCCATTTGCTCTCCCTTGGCCTCGAACTCCCTGTTTACTTGCTTGACCACCAATTGGGAATCACTGTATACCCTCACGTGCTTTGCCTCGGCCGCAAAGGCCAACTTTCCCCCTGCAATGAGGGCTTCGTACTCTGCTTCATTATTTGAGGCGTCAAAACCAACGCGGATGGCATAACGTAATGTGTCCCGATACTGGCTCTCAATCAGTATTCCTGCTCCGTCACCTTGAGACGTAGATGAGCCGTCAAGAAACATCCTCCAACACCTCTTCTCTTGCATTCCTTTTTCCTCCGTCAATTCAGAGATAAAATCTGCCAACGCTTGTGCCTTGATCGCAGGCCTAGTTGATATTCGATTCCATGTTCACTCAACTCTACCGACCACTTTACCATTCTCCCAGATGTGTTGGGATCTGCTAGTACCCTCTTCAAGGGTTGATTTGTCAATACCACCACAGGGTGTGACTGAAAATAAGGACACAACTTCCTTGCTGTGGTTATCAAGGCCAAGGCCACCTTCTCTATTTGGGTGTATCTCTCTTCTGGCCCTTGCAGGGCCTCGCTAGCATAGTATATTGGTTGATGTTCGCGCCCTTCTTCTCTCACGAGAACCGACCTTACCGCGCCTTCTGAAACTGATAGGTATACTAACAAGGTCTCCCCAGGTTCCGGCTTTGTCAACAGGGGTGGTGAAGTAAGATACTTTTTCAAATCCTCAAAGGCAGCTTGACATTACTCCATCCAAGAAAAGCCTTCCACCTTTCTTAACACCTTGAAGAACGGGAGTCCTCGTTCTGAGGATTTCGAAAAACGATTAAGTGCCGCCATCCATCCCCTCAACTTCTGGACTTCTTTTATCGTCTGGGGAGATTGCATCTTCATGATAGCCTCAATTTTCTCCGGATTCGCCTCTATCCCCCTCTGAGAAACCATGAACCCTAGGAACTTTCCTCCCTGAACTCCGAAAGTGCATTTCGTGGGATTCAGCTTCATCCCATACTTCTCCAATGTGCAAAAGCATTCCTTAAGATCTTTCACATGGTCTTCCCTCCTACGGCTCTTGACCAGCATATCATCTATATACACCTCCATGTTCCTTCCTATCTGCTCTCGGAATATGCCATTTACCAACCTCTGATACGTGGCCCCCGCATTTTTTAGCCCGAACGGCATCACTCTGTTGCAGTATATATGCCTTGCTCCGTCACGAAACTCATCTTTTCTTGGTCCTCGCGCGCTAATCGAATATGATTATACCCTTGAAATGCATCCAGAAAACTCATCAACTCGCATCCTGAAGTTGAATCAATGAGCGCATCAATCCTAGGCAAGGGGTATGAGTCTTTGGGGCAGGCTCGATTCAAGTCAGTGAAGTCTATACATATCCTCCACTTTCCGTTGCTCTTTGGAACTAGGACCACATTTGCCAACCACTCTGGGTAATATACTGGTCGAATATAGTCGACTTGAAGTAGTTTCTCGACTTCCTCGCCAATTATCTTGTTCCTCTCTACCCCGAACGTCCTTCTTTTCTGCTTTACAGGTTTCGCCTTTGGGTCCACATTAAGTTTATGGACCATGACCTCGGGGTCTATTTCTTTCATATCTGGCAACTCCCATGCAAATGCCTCTACTGATCCTTGTAAAAAATCAACAATGACATGCTCCATCTGCGTGCTTAGCAACGACCCGATTTTCAGCACCTTCTTGGAATTGCCCAGGAGTTCCACCATTTTGATCTCTTTGAAGGCCTCCATTCTTTCCTCTTCAACTTTCCTCTTTTTGGCCTCTCTCCGGGTCTATCCTCTTTGCTCCTCTTGGGAGCTTCTTTTGTCTGGATCATCAAGGTATCCCCCAAGAGATTCCTTTGTTAAAATCAAATTTCTACTGCCCTCGCCCTTCCCCTCAGGGACATCTATTGACTTCTTTAGTATACTGGCATAACATTCTCTAGCTTACTTCCTGTCCCCCACCACCTCTCCTACGCCTTCAGGTGTTGGGAATTTTACCTTCATGTGGTAGGTGGATATCACAGCCTAGAAGAGGTTCAAACTCGGTCTTTCCAAGATCGCATTGTAAGTAGAAGGTGCGTCCACTACCAAAAATTTCACAAACTTTGTCACGCGCCTGGGGTATGTCCTGATCGAAATTGGCAACGTGGCCTCCCCTAATGGTACTACTACATCTCCGCTAAAGCTGGTTAGGGGGGTATTGACGGGCGTAAGTTGCACATTGTCGATCCTCATTTGAGAAAAACCTTTGTAAAAAAGTGATGTCTGCTGAACTCCCACTGTCTATTAAAATCTTCCTTACCCAAAAATTTGATATTGAGGCTGCCACAACAATCGCATCATTGCAGAAGGGAAGACTCCCCTCCAAGTCTTGATCGTTGAATGTTATCTCCCCCGTGGGGTGTTCTCGAGGTACCTCCTTGACCTCCCTACAGGCAACCTGGTTGGCAACGTTCCCTGCTGCTCTGGCGGCCGCCTTCCTAGCTCGCCCGGAGTCCCCTCCAGCTGGTCCTCCCGAAATGACCCCAATTACACCAGCGGTTGGAAGGTTATCTTTTTTCTCTCGATCTGCCTCATCCTTATCCCCCATCTCAAGACGGGGCGTCGTTTGCTTACTTTCACGAGTGACCTTTCGAGGTCCTTGCTTCATCTTTACCACAAATTCCTTCAGGTAACCTCTGCTGATGAGTTTCTCAATTTCATTCCTCAAATGGTGGCATTCCTCAGTGTTGTGGCCTCGATCCTTGTGAAAGGGGCAGTACTTGTCAGATTTCATCCTCTGAGGATTGTCCTTCATTGGATAGGGCCATCTCACAAGCCCTTGTTGTTCAGCCACGGCGAGAACTTGA
>JACGWO010000011.1:4304414-4383640 GCA_034509735.1 Sesamum alatum | reverse complement strand
GTCCACACTAAACGCCGCGAGGGAACCCTTCCCTTCTGTTCAGTCACTGTGTGGCCACAGTTTTTAGGGACAAGACCTAGAGCATACATGAGACTCAACTGTCAAAACCTATTGATAGGAGACAGATCCTTTCTTGGAAACTACTGTCACTTTGTACATCAGAACTGCACTAGACATGGCTTATGACTACCAAATGGAATTCTGGCAATCTCTCACCATATCTAAGATACAATCCTGATGTACAGGTAAACTCAGTAATTCCTCAAGTCAAAGGACTTTACCTGTACCGTTGGAACCGGGAATACACGTCATACCTAGCAGACCATACTCAAGGTCCTCCGTAAGACGGTTCCCGCGAGTCACCTCAGTCAGCTGCGTCCTAGCAGGCTAACCCACTAACACTGCTTAGACGATCCTCGTCACCCGTCGATGAAACACGACAGCAGATGCTTAGTGCAAGTCTCAAATGGAATCCCGGTACCCACTTTCGGGATTCCTTGACTTGGAGATTTCCGGACTGATTCGGGAAGACTGATTTCATGGACCTACCTCCAAGCGTAGTCCCAGTCCCCGAAATCGAATCTCAGTCCGTGGCTCTGTTTGCGTAGTGAACAGATATGGAAAAATAGGTGCAAGTGAACACAAACAAAGTAATGCCAAATGAAAATTCACTTCTTTATTCATTAATGATTTATAAAACACCTATAATTGTCTAGACATAGGTTACATATACCCGCCAAAATTGGCTTACATGGTCACCTATTCTAACATGTGGGCGCTGACTGTATCGGAGCCGGTGGTTCAGGAACCGGGGCTGGCTGTTCCTGAAGCTGTCCTTCATGCCTAGCATGTTGGACTTCTCGAGGTTGGTCAGCCCTTCGGCTGTTAATCCTGAATCCTCTAAGTGAGGGTTCCGCGACTTCTTCTTGATGGCTGGATTCCATCACTTGATTCCTCAAGGATCAGCTCATCAGGTTGGATATCCTCCGGAAGCCTTGCTCCAGAATACTGCATTTTCTTGAAACAAACACCTTTTGTTCCAAGGGGTCATAAAAGTAATAACCCGCAGTTTTCTTTAGGGTAATCCAACGAACCATGCATAAGCTAGACTTAGACTCTAACTTGTCTCCCACTAACCTCTTGACGTATTGCGGGGCTAACCCCACACCGGCTTTCAAGTAGTTGTAGGATGCAGGCTTGCCGTGCCATATCTCATATGGCGTTTGGGTCAATGTGCTAGTAGCGCCAAATTCAATAATTTGGCCGCCGTTTCTAGTGCATAGCCCCAAAACGATAAGGGCAATTTGGTAAAACTCATCATGGACCGAACCATGTCCAACAGGGTTCGTTCCTTCTTTCAGAGACACCATTTAACTGCGGTGTTCCTGGAGGTGTCCATTTCTGATACTATACCATGTTCTTTTAGATAATTTAGGAACTCCGTACTAAGGTATTCACCGCCTCGGTCCGACCGAAGGATTTTAATTTTGCAGTTGGTTTGGTTTTCCACTTCAAGTCTGAATTCTTTAAACCTCTCAAGAGCTTCAGACTTGTACCTCATCAGGTAAACATAACCATACCGTGAATGATCATCGGTGAAGGTTATGAAGTAGGAGAACCCACCTCGGGCCTGCGTCCTTAGTGGTCCACATACGTCTGTATAGACCAAGTCCAATAGACCTGTGGCAAGCCTGCTTTTGTCCTACAAAGGGCCTCTGTTGGTCATTTTCCCTCTTAGACAGGACTCACAAGTTGGTAGATCGCTCAAGTCCCCAACCTCTAGGTTCGTAGAGTCTACCAACCTTTTCATCCTATCTTGGGATATGTGACCTAGCCTAGCGTGCCACAGACGTGCGTTCCCGTTATTATCTAATTTTCGTTTGTGTTGTGCATTGAGGACGAAATTCATTTGTTGCAAGATATAGAGTCCGTTATGTAATGTACCAAGTAGATGAGCAATTCCACACCTCATCAAATAAAAGCAATTTTTATTGATCCTAAACTCATAACCACTATTGCCAACAATGGAATGGAAATGATGTTTTTAATCATACTGGGTACAAAATAAACTTGTTCTAAATCTATGCTAATATTATCACTAATCACTAGAGTGGCGGATCCTACTGCTTCTGCCGAGATGGCCTTGCCATTCCCAAGCTTCAGGATCATGTCCCCGTTACCCAGTTTTCTGCTTCTTTTCAACACCTGCAAGTCATTGCAAATGTGAGCTCCACAGCCAGGTATCTAATACCCAAGAGGCAGAACTAGTGACCATTATTAACCTCAATCACATTATATACCTTGGTTTCGAGAAGAGTTGGGGGCACTCTCTCTTCAATGCCCTTTCTCACGGCAGTTGATACATATGTCATATGCCTTTGACTGTTGCTTGGAGACAACCTTTCCCTTTCCTTTGCCTTTCCCCTCTTTGGCAATGGGAACACTCTTAGTGTTCGTAGCTGCTTTGACGGCCTTTCCCTTCCCTTTCTTCTTCCAACGTCCGGCACCCTTGCCTTTCGTATTAGAAGTCGAAGCACCTCCAAACAATACCGAAGGCGTGACTTCTTAGTCGTTGCCTCGTATTGCACCAACATATTGATCAACTCATGAATGCCCTTCTCAAGTGCGTTCATGTTGTAGTTGACGATAAAATGGTCAAAGGAGGGTGGGAGTAACTGAAGGATCACATCTATTGTACGTTTCATTATCGAGACCTGCCTTTAGGTCCTCGAGCTTTTTCCACCAGGGTAAGCATTTTAACCCCGTGCTCTTGTACAGAGGATCCTTCTGTCATTTTAGTTCCAAAGAACGCCTTGGTCGCGACATACCTAGTATGCCGGTCCGGACTGCATAGCAATCCTTTAGGCGAGCCATAATGGAAGGACATCGTCTAGCCTTCATACTGCTTCTGAATCTCATTGGTCATCGAAGCAAGTATGATGCTACGGACCTTCAGGTTATCCTTATGTCAAGTCTCGAACGTCTCACGTTCTTCTGGCGTGGATCCTTCCGGTAAGGTCCTAGGGAGAGGGCTCGTCCATGACGTAGCCTGGTTCTCGTAATCTAGGACTATCCTGAGATTGCGCAACCAGTCGTTGTAGTTTGTTCCATTGAATTTGTTTGTCTCAAGAATGGTGGAAAGTGGTTTCTTAGACATTTTTTTAAAATCTACATTTAGAAAACAGCGCGCGATCAGCAGAAAATAAAAGACGGTGGTTTGATAAAATAATTAAATGCATGGACTTTAGTGATTTAATCCTCCCACTATTTATACGGAAACACGGGATACTCTCAAACGTGATTTTCGGGAAATCCTTTCCAAGTGGGCTTGGGATCCACAGCGATTTTTTCCATACCCCGCTTTTACGATTCGCATGGAAAAGATCCTATGGGAGGTATTCCATACCATTCTCGTTCCACGAGATTCCCAAGAATATTGCCTCACCCTTTCACATGATCCCCGAGGACTCCAAGCGAATCATGCTAAATGGGCGTTAGACCCAACCCAATCGACCGAGCCACGGACCCACTGGTACCCCCACGACTCGTGAGACAGGTAGCAGCAGGCCCGCTTTTCGTTCATGTGACATAATGCAGCTTCCTTTAAGTACAATAACGTGCCACGACTCGTGAGACCATGCTATTGACCTAAAGCAGCTTCCTCATTATGCCATGGATTGGAAGGCATGGACAAACTCCTAGAGTTCATGTCCACTTTGTCTAGGGTCTAATATTTTGACATTGGTCCAACCAATGTGAGAGTAAGTAATGACCGAGATCTCAAAATAAATATCTACACATACATCCATAATGCGTAAATAAACCATTCATAGCAGTTATACGATAAATAAATTATCCATTCATCCATCATCATAACCACATGCAAAATTAAAGCCTAGCACGCCCCTGTTGGATGATCACGAGCCCGAATCCTATGCGATCCACTGAGCCCGCAGTGGATCTATGGTCAATCTAGGGTTAGTCCATATACTATTACATTAATAGTAACCCAATCATCATGCTGATGGGCCTTCGTCTCTTTTTCTCTTTTCTTCACTTCATGGAAAACACCAAGGGGCCTCCCGTCTGGGCTCTCCATGTGGTCCTTCCTTCTTCTTCACCAATTACAAAAAAGGAAACCTCACTCCTAGTCTACTCTCATTACATATTAAAAAATTAGAAACCCCAGCGAAAAACCCGGGGGAGTACATAAGGAGGGAGGTAGAATGCCTTATTATTCCAAGGCAACTAGAAAGAGAGAAGGAGAAAGCAGTAAAGAGGCACACAGGCCCAACAGAAAAAAACCATACATCCGGTCTTAGGGCTCGCGATCATCCATTTTCATCCAACACACATAATCACATGATCCAATCACATAATTACATAATACCAACAACATATGATTTCCAATCATAAATATCCAAAATAATTAATGAATATGTTCACAACGTGTGAAAAATAAAACACAAATATTGGTAATAATATTTTCTTGTTTTAGGAAAACCTTTCCTCATTATTTTAAGTAAAATAACCCCGGGATTCCGAATCCAATTTATTTTATTCCTAAAATAATGTCTTTAGAAAAAATAGGCATAATTGAACCAAAAAATGATTTTTCAGAATTAATTCAAAATTAAAACTGAGAATAATTAAAAAATAAAAGAAAATTACTGGCAGCAGCAGCTGCCGCCGCCGGCGGCGGCTCGCCGGCACGCGCGCAGGCCCCTTGCCTCCGTGCGCGCGCGCCTGGCCGGCAGCGCGCTGCGTGGCCTGGCATGCCGGCAGGCCGCCGCGCGCGCAGGCTCCCCTGCCTTGCGCGCGCGCTGGCCTGCTGGCTGCCGGCCGTGCCATGCGCAGTGCGCGCGCAGACGCACACTGGGCACGCCTGCCGGGCGCGTGCGCGCAGACTCCTTCGTCTGTGTGCGCGCGCCTGCGCGCAGCCTTCCTGGCTGCGCGCTGCCCCCGCGCGGCCGGCTGGGCGGGTGCGCGCAGGCCTCCCTTGCCTGCGCGCGTCTGCCCTGCCGGCAGCGTGCGGCTGCGCGCGGCCAGCCCTCCCGGCTGGCCGGCTGCGTCGTTTCTCGTTTCTGTTCAATTTCCACCCCGTTTCCCAAGAAAAACATAAAATCACCAACATTCATAAATTCACACGAATCAAAAGCAATAAAATTGACATACTTGAAATCAAGAACAATCAAGATTTAATAAAAAACATGCCAATTTCACGTTTCATGCTTATAACGCACATAAACCCTAGGCCTATACACCGAACCGGGCTCTGATACCACTGAAAGAAATCCGGTGGATCGTCCCGGGAATTGCGCGAATGCGGAAGCGCGGTAAAATAAACATATTAAATAAAAGGCATGCTTTTAATTATTTTAAAGAACACGCTCAAAGGGTGTGCCCTTGAGGTTCCCGGGCGTTCGGTGTATCTCATGATCATAAACAATTAAATATATCATGGAGGCTATAGAGTTGAAAAATAAAGAGGGACGAAAATCTTAAACGAGACCTACTCGTTGTCATTTTCGTCTTCAACTGCTACTCGCGTTGTTCCCCGTTTTGCACCAAGACCTCGTTCTTGAGATCCTCC
The DNA here is from genome assembly GCA_034509735.1 of Sesamum alatum. Taxonomy (NCBI): domain Eukaryota; kingdom Viridiplantae; phylum Streptophyta; class Magnoliopsida; order Lamiales; family Pedaliaceae; genus Sesamum; species Sesamum alatum. Next base: position 4,378,047 of record JACGWO010000011.1, on the reverse strand, counting down.
AAATCGTGACACACGATCCACCCACGTATCTTGCACGTCGTGCTAGCAATGAACAAGTATTATTTTTGGAGTGGACGAATCAATAACTCGTTATCAATTAACGGTATTGGTTCGTCTAAGTTCTTAATGTTCCAAGAACAAAAAAGAACTAAGGAAAAATATTTTCTTGCTAGAGAAAGAGAGAGGGGGCGGACGAGAGGTAGGAGAGGGAGAGTGTGTGTTGTGTGTGTTTTTCAAGAATCATCAATCTCACAAATGTTGGAAGCTAGGGGTTTATATAGAGGAAGAGTTTAATCCTCTTTAAACTCAAACTCTAAGTAACCTAAATTGACTAGGATTTTGACCTAGTCAAAGTCCTAGTCAAACTAGTGTTTGACCTAGTCAAACGAATCCTAGCCTTCCATCTCCCCTTTCCATCTCAACCGTTGATTTTTAATTTAATGGAATATTTAAATCCTATTAAATATTCCAAAAGGCTAAAAGAATAAATATAATATAATAAATAAATATTATAATTTATTCTAAAGCTCATTAAATCAACCCTTTTAATAAATTCTATTTATTAATTTAATTCCCTTTATCAAATAGAAGGAATTAATTTCTCCAAGAAAATATAGGACCCGATTAAATCTAATTTAATCATTCCTTTACTCCAATATTTAATTCTAAATTAAATACTAAGTGTGTGTGGATAGTGTGTGACTCTTTAGGTTCACCATTCAGCTAGACTTGGTCGGATTCCTAGAATCCATCCGTTACCATGGGTGGCCATCTAGCAACAGTCCATGGCACTAGAGACTAGGTGAAATATTCGGGGATGAACATTTAGGCTCTAACAGTACACTTGTCCTTCTGTCTTCGGTCTCATCACTTAGGGTCTAGGGCACGGAAAATGCAGGTACCCATTTTGGACCTAAGTGTCGGTCTGTCCTCACCAAACGCCGCAAGGGAAACCTTTTCCCTTCTGTTCAGTCACTGTGGCCACAGATTTCAGGGACAAGACACAGAGCATATATGAGACTCAACTGTCAACACCTTTTGACAGGAGACAGATCCTTTCTTGGAAAACTACTTTCACTTTGTACACCCGAGCTGCACTAGACATGGCTTATGACTACTCAAGAGTATTTTGGCAATCTCTCACCATATCTAAGATATAGACCTGATGTACAGGTAAATTCATTTTAATTTTAAATTATATATTAAGTACTTATTGTGTTTTGAAATTTAACTTATTTATAATTTTATTTATTTATTCTTAAAGCATATGTTTGCTTTAAGGTAGCTTTTTTTTATTTCACCTTGCCACTTAATGAAATACTATTATTTTTTATTTTTATTTAGTAATTATTTAGCTTATTTATTTTTATTTTAAAGCACCTATTTATTATTTATTTTTAAGCACATATTTATTGTTTACCTTTATCCAAAATATTCACTTATTCTTTTACATAATTAGTTAGTAAAAAAGTTCACATTTATTTGTATATTCAATACATTTCTATATTTTTATACTTAGTGTTAACTTTAAGTTTTGGATTGTTTAGTTGATTTATTTTATCTTTCAAATTTTCAATTATTTATAAATTTATGTTTTTAAATTTATTAAGAGTACAATTCTCTCATGCCTTTGCCACGGAGTACGCACTAGTTATAAAATAAATATTATAAACATGCATTAAGAATCTTGTTAAATTATAATTACTTACAAAAAATTAATAACAGGCAGATCCTTAAGTAATCAGCTAATAGTGGACAATTCTTTGTACCAATTTCCCCTTTCGTAAATCTTATGAACTTCATTATCATAAGTCGGGACTATTTATCAGCTATGCCATAATACCTAAGCAAGTATTCTCACTGTTAGAATAGGTGACCATGTAAGTCAATTTTTGGCAGGAATATGTAACTTATGTCTAGACAATTTTTTGGTATTTGATAAAAATATTTATGAATAAAGAAGTGAAAATTCATATGGCAATACTTTGTTTACGTTCACTTATCTGCATTTACATTTCTGTTCACTATGCAAACAAAGCCCACGGACTGAGAAACGATTTTGGGGACTGGGACTACGCTTGGAGGTAGGTCCATGAAATCAGTCTTACCGAATCAGTCCGAAAATCTCCAAGTCAAGGAATCCCGAAAATGGGGTACCGGGATTCCCTTTGAGACTTGCACTAAGCATCTGCTGTCGTATTTCATCGACGGGTGACGAAGGTCGTCTAAGCAGTGTTAGTGGGTCAGCATGCTAGGAAGCAGCTGACTGAGGTGACTCGCGGGAACTGTCTTACGGAGGACCTTGAGTATGGTCAACAAGGTATGACGTGTATTCCTGGTTCCAACGGTACAGGCCAAGTCCTTTGACTTGAGGAACTGCTGAGTTTACCTGTGCATCAGGTCTGTATCTTAGATATGGTGGGAGATTGCCAAAATACTCTTGAGTAGTCATAAGCCATGTCTAGTGCAGCTCGGGTGCACAAAGTGACAGTAGTTTCCAAGAAAGGATCTGTCTCCTGTCAAAAGGCATTGACAGTTGAGTCTCATGTATGCTCTGTGTCTTGTCTCTGAAATCTATGGCCACAGTAACTGAACAGAAGGGAAGGTTTCCCTTGCGGCGTTTAGTAAGGACAAACCAACACTTAGGTCCAAAATGGGTACCTGCATTTTCCGTGCCCTAGACCCTAAGTGATGAGACCGAAGACAGAAGGACAAGTGTACTGTTAGAACCTAAATGTTCATCCCCAATTATTTCACCTAGTCTCTAGTGCCATGGACCGTTGCTAGATGGCCACCCATGGTAACGGGCTGATTCTAGGAATCCGACCAAGTCTAGCTGAATGGTGAACCTAAAGAGTCACACACTATCCACACACACTTAGTATTTAATTTGGAATTAAATATTGGAGTAAAGGAATGATTAAATTAGATTTAATCGGGTCCTATATTTTCTTGGAGAAATTAATTCCTTCTATTTGATAAAGGGAATTAAATTAATAAATAGGATTTATTAAAGGGTTGATTTAATGGGCTTAGAAGAAATATTAATATTTATTTATTATATTATAATTATTCTTTTAGCCTTTTGGAATATTTAATGGGATTTAAATATTCCATTAAATTAAAATCAACGGTTGAGATGGAAAGGGAGATGGAAGGCTAGGATTTGTTTGACTAGGTCAAACACTAGTTTGCTAGGACTTTGACTAGGTCAAAATCCTAGTCAAATTATAGTTCTTAGAGTAGGAGTTTAAAGAGGATTAAACTCCTCCTCTATAAATACCTCTAGCTTCCAACCTTTTGAAGTATGATGATTCTTGAAATCACACACACAACACACACTCATCTCCCCTCTCCTCACCTCTCGTCCGCCCCTCTCTCTCTCTAACAAGAAAATATTTTTCTTAGTTCTTTTGTTCTTGGAACATTAGAACTTAGATGAATCAATACCGTTAATTGATAACGTGTTGTTGATTCATCCACTCCAAAAACAAATACTTGTTCGTTGCTAGCAAGACGTGCAAGATACGTGGGTGGATCGTGTGTGTCACGATTTGGAGGGTCTCAAGAACGAGATCTCGGTGCAAAACGGGGAACAACGCGAGTAGCCGTTGAAGACGAAAACGACAACGGGTAGGTCTCGTTTTACTTTTTTCGTCCCTCTTTAATTTTCAACTCTATGGCCTCCATGATTTCTTTACATGTTATATGATCATGAGATACACCGAACGCCCGGAAACCTCAAGGGCACACCCCTTGAGAGTGTTCTTTTAAATTTAAAGCATGTTTTAATTTTTGTATGTTTATTTTTATCGCGCTTCCGCATTCGCGCAATTACTTACATAAACTTCCTTTGAAACTTGATCTACCCAAGCATTCTTCTTGTTATTATATCGAGTTTTTTTCCATGTAGCAGTTCGTGTTGGCTCTTGCTCAGTTTCAGGATCTCGCTCGATAAAATTTAAAGGAATCAAATAAGAATATTATTTAGGATTAAATACAAAAGAATCTAAAAGAATTAACTTACATCTTCGTAGCAGTATCGGGCAATAGATTTCGTTCCACAAGTATGAGCCATCTTCAACTTCTTGCGATTCTCTTTGTTTCTATCACTAATTTTCTGCATTTAGATGTTATTTGCATTAAGATTCAATATGATAATAAGAAAACCTCGACAACAGGGGCTAGACTATTAGATTTTGATCATTAGATGTTGAGATTAAGTGCCAAAGGAAGATGAAATTTTCGCAACATACGAACCTAATTAATAAGATCTTCCCAAGATTACCAAACACCACAAACTTTCATTTGGCACATTTTATCATCACAAGGACCTATGATTGTCTTGTATATTGGCATCTGCTACACTAGCAAAAAGGGCATGCATGCACAAGTCTAAGTTCCATGCTTCTCCAAACAAGTAGTCATTATCAAGACATATAACTGATATCAACAACTGAACCAAAAGAATTGAAGACGTTATGAGCGTTTTTTTTGTTTTGCGAACCTTAGAATATACTATTGTATTAGTCCCAACTTGTTGTTCTCGTTGTTGGCTCCCTTAAGTGGTAGGGCACAATGTCATGCTACAAATTAGTCAAAACCATGTGATTCTTACTCTTGTCATACCTCTATCATTCCTTCATTAACAATCAAGATAAAAATACATATGATAAGTAATGTCTACATACCTTAAACCCATCGCTTCCAAAATAGTTGATCAATTTTCTCCCAATCCTCTTGACTTACTCCATTTTGGGGCTTGTGCAATATATCCTCGTCATGTTTGTTTTCAAGGTAATGCAAATGTAACTTGTGTCGATGACTACAATATTGACGATTCAATTGCTCAAAAAACTATCTTCTTGACTTTCGAAATTGTCTTGGAGATTAAACTTTTTGTTGTTCATGTACAAAAGAAAACATTAATATTTAACATTTGTGCACTATGTAAAATTATTTTAAACAAAAGTTCATTACTTTCATTGCCAACCACATCTTCTTCTTGTTATCTGTGGGAATGTCCCTCCAATTGGACTATTGAAGCGGTGCATGTTGCTTAAGGACAACACAAACCTCATGCTTAAAGTCCTTTGCATTATCGCCGACAACCCGCCTTCGTCTTGGATGAATAGTAACTTCTAGCTTTTCCATCTTACGCTTTTTCTTTTCAACTGAAACACCTTTTGTTATCCCTCTTCCTTTCTTGTTAGATGTCACTACACCAAAATCAGTTGGATTCTCATAAGCTAATTTTAAAAATAAAATAATCAGTACAATAAGAAATAGTAATATCAATTTATTAAATTATTATAAAACTATCAGTAATCATACCAATCCGCTCTGAATTAGTTAACTCCATTGGTTGATTTTAAAATAGTAATTGATTTAAATTGATAATTGTTTAGATTTCCACCAATAAAATATAGGAAGTAAAAGAAACCAAACTAATCATACTAATTGTTGAGACATTTTGTCAAACATCTCATAGGCATATTCAAACAATAGCACATTATACAAATTTTCTATTCTTAATTTCAGAAACAATAACAAAAACATAGAAAGTCAACAAATTTCAAGGCTTGTATACCAATTGAAAGTGAAATTATGAATGGAGATAACAATAATTGTAATAACAATTGTTAAACCCAAACAATGGAAATAGGAACTTCATCATTCTTTCATAATTTCCTTTATCAAAAACAGAATTTGAGCAGTTTTTCAAGCAGCAAAAAACGATTCTAAATTGATCTTACCCGTGAGAGATTAATCACTACTTAACACTCATGAAAATCTGTCCTTTTTCCTTTTCTTATTCTCTGGTTGATTGTTGCCGAGCTATGTCCGAAATTTGAGTGCTTCTTGTTTTCCTCTTGACCGGTTGTTGCGTACTCTCTCGTTCCCTTTTTTCTTTTCTCTATGTTTCTGAGAAAGATATATAGAAGAACAGGGAAAGAGAAACAATGAAAGAGAGAAAGGAAGGGGAGAAAGACATAAAGTTGTCGTGACTATGGTCTTCTTTCTCTACTTCTAATAGGAAAATTAATTTTAAGTGAAAAATAGAAAATAATAATTCTATTTTTTTATTTTTTGAATTACTTAATAATAGAAGGATAAAGAGATATACTGTAAAATTTTATGTTGACTATATTGGTTAACACTAACATTAATTTGAGGCTATTTAGATAATACTAAGGTATTTATTTTATTTGATTATTATAATATAAGCTAAAATACTCCAATACTTGCGAATTAGAAATTTGATTTGCTTTGACATCCTTGTAAGATAAGACCTATTTTTAAATATAAGTTTTGCTATAAAATTAATATTCCCACATTCAGAGTGCGATTTAAATCAATTTGATGAAATAGAATATTTTTGATTGCCTGTTTTTAAATTAAGTTTTTAGTTGATATGTTTAAAAAAATTTAAAATTTGAATCATTAAGAGTGAATAAAAATTTTTAAGCATTTAAATATATATTTCATATTTTTTAAAATTTAATAATTTAAATCATTAAAATCACTTTCAGATCTAATTACTATAAATAAAATGATATAGTCCAACCTTCTGAGGTAGGTCTTCATTTTAGCTTCTAATTAAATTTATTTTAGCAAAATTTTAGCATGCATAAAATGTCTACAAATATTCAATTGCTTTTAACTTCTCATTGAAATATCGTTTATACAAGAGCAAAGATATTTTCTTAGTGGTGATGACTATTTTCATTACTAATAATGTTAACATTTTAGCCTCAACTTTTTTATTTTGACACTAAAGTTTTCTCTTTATATAGTTATAGTTTAAGTATCGTCACTATTTTTATTAGTTCTAGTGACAATTATTTTCATCACAAATGATATGCACTCTCTAGTCACGACTTATTATTGACACTAAAAGTTTTCCTTACCAATTAGTGATAATTTAAATATTATCACTATTTGACTTAGTAATAGTGACAACTTTTATTTACCGCCAAAGACGAAAAATGGCGGCAAACTTTTTGTGGCAACAATTAGTGACAACAATCTAACTTGTCACTAATGTTATCCAGTTCCAAAATTTAGTGATACACCCAACTATTGTCACTAAATCATTGCTTTTAGTGATAGATTTATCATTGTCACTAAAATTTTTGTCACAAAAAATAATTTTTTTTGTAGTGTCTCCGAGTGCATAGGAGATACCTCTGTCACATACTGACAGGGGACGGATCCTCTTCTTGGAATCCATCGTCCTCGCTACACATTCCGACTGCACTGGACAAGGCTTATGATGATCATCTTACAGAATGATCACCTCTCGCCAGATCCAAGATACAACCGTCATGTGCACGCGACTGCCATGATCCCTCAAGTCTGATGATTACTACCGTACTATCGAAATCGGGGAAAACCAATCATACCAACCAAGCCCCCAAGGCTTCCATATGATAATCCCCGCGAGTCAGTCCAGTCGGCTTGACCCAAGTCGACCAACCCATCAAGATCGTGTAGGCGTCCCACGCCTGTCGCCGATGAAACACGGCACTCATCCAAAAAAGAGGGATGGCCCCTCACCTTAATATCTTGTTTGAAAGAGGGGGATTGCCCCTCACGTTGACATTTTATCCAGAAAAGAGGGATGAACCCTCACCTTAATATCTTGTTTGAAAGAGGGGGATTACCCCTCACGTTGATATTTTATCCAAAAAAGAGGGGGGTTGCCCTTCACCTTGAAATTTAGTTTATTATAAGTATTCAGTTTAATATTTAACTTGTAGGAGGGGGAATGCCCCTTACATTTGAAAGTTAGTTCGAGAAAAAAACAACTTAACATAATAAGCAATAGAGAAACAAAGTTTGATAACGTAATAAAAAGGAACTCCTACGAAGTCCCCATACTACGAAGAACTCCCACAAAGTTCCAATGTGTTCCAACCAAGGGAAGTTCTACAAAGCTTCCGAGGAGCTCAACGGGACGCGTCGCGATGCAGTGCAGCTTGACGCGACGCGGTAGATGACGCGTCGTGGCAGAAGGTGCTTCAAACATGGTGCGATGCAAATTCAACATAGTCACAACAGCCATCGAGTGGGCTAGGACCCCCTTGCCTCCATGGCCACCTACGGAGTTGCAGAGGATGAGTGAGCAAGCAACCTTGTCCTCCTTCCTTGACGAAAGGCGAGAACGGACTCGCTAAGCATGCTTGTAATCACACTAAGCCCTAGCAAAACTTCTCGTTCTGAGGATTGTTGGAAAAACGGGTCACTCTAAAAAAATTTACAACTGTTGAGAGGAAAAGTTAGAAGAACGAGTCCTTAACAACTCACCTAAGAATCAACGAAATATCGGAAGTCTCAAGAGAGAAAGGTACCCCAAGATCCCAAAAACGTCGGAAGAAACCCTCAAAGTGCGTGAAAGAAATAGAGAGCGGAGTGGTTGACGCGCGACATCAAGGTCTAAAACAAGAGCGTGCGCCATCGAAGGGAATCAAGGAGTTTCCAAGATTTTTTAGCTTCAATTTTTGGAAAAATCTAGCATATCAGATGAATGTTCCTAGTGCCATAAACTGAAATCACTTCGTGATCTAAATCGACCACTTCAGCAAGCGAGAGAGGAAGAAGGAGGGGTAACAAGACACCTTTGACTGAAATCTGGCTGAGGCGGGGGGCCACGGCCAGACTCTGGCTGAGGCGTCTCGCCTCGACCATGGCCTCGGCCACATCTAGGCCGAGGCACGCCTCGGCCAGGCCACTATCCCCCAACGACGGACCCCCGACAACGCTTCATTGACATTTTCTTGAAGTGCGTAACATCCTAAAAATCTTTCAGACTGGCAAATTATTTTTGTTTCTTCCAGATTAACGAATGATGACTTTTGGAAGTCGAACAATGAAAACTACTGCAAGGAAAGAGATCAAGAGCCATATACTGGAGCCAACTCGTTTCGACATTTTTCTGGAATGTGGCTGAGACCAAGTAGACAGACCGAACAAAACAAGCGGAAGAAAGTCCGAATACCCCACCAAGTGTATACATAGAAGACAAGGAATCTCAGCAAGGGAAGGAGTTGAACCAAGAGTAGTATCGAAAGAGAAAGAGCCTATATGAAGAAGGGTCCCAAGAAGGAAAAAGAGCTCCAGTAGAAGAAGGATTTGTGCCAAGAGGAATCACAAGAGGAAACGACTCTACATCAAAAGGGAGCATTATCAAGAAGAGGAAGATGAATCAGAATCAAATTATCTTTTAGAACTTTCAAATTTTCTAGAAGCATTTGGAAGTTGGGGGGCTACTGATAGTGCAAGAAATTAGGACTTACGAAAAGGCCCTCAAGATTTTAAGAAAATTACATTAGTGCCATTGGAGGGAAGTTGACGGCGGTTACCTAGAAGAAGTTGCAAAGGGAGTGGGGGACATGAAATGACGAAGCAGCCATCGACAGTTTAATCTAGGCCGTAAGATTGAGGGAAGTTGAGGGATAACATTGTAACTTCACCCCTTGAGATTTACTATAAATATGGGGTGAATCTCATTTTGTAGGACACTTCCTAATAATAAATAGAAATTCTACTTCCTTCTTCTCGTCTTCGCATATCCTTGTTTCAATTCGAGGCAACGTGCTTAGGCTGTTTATTTTCCGAATCTCACACCATCACATATATATATAGTTAGTATATCAAAAATATCGTAAATTTCAAATACGATTACTAAATAATATTTGTATATTTTTTTGTCAATCTTTAAATATTTTCCTTATATTGAAACTTAAATCTCAGTTCATTCCTCGTCTAAACAATTAGACATTATAAGCTTCCCCGGTATATATCTAATTTATCAATTAACTCGTAAGACTTCCTTCTTCTCGTCTTCGCATATCCTTGTTTCAATTCGAGGCAACGTGCTTAGGCTGTTTATTTTCCGAATCTCACACCATCACATATATATATAGTTAGTATATCAAAAATATCGTAAATTTCAAATACGATTACTAAATAATATTTGTATATTTTTTTGTCAATCTTTAAATATTTTCCTTATATTGAAACTTAAATCTCAGTTCATTCCTCGTCTAAACAATTAGACATTATAAGCTTCCCCGGTATATATCTAATTTATCAATTTACTCGTAAGAATTTATTTTATTAAACCCGTCACCTTTTTATAACTATTGTTCTCTATAACATTCCTAAATGAAATACTACAAATATCCCATATTTCATTTCAATAAATATAATATTTCTTAAATACAATTCCCTAATATTTCTCAAATATAATTCTCTACCATTCCTATTAATTTTGTTTTGCCAATTCTTCACTATAATAATAATTATTTAAACAATAGTACATACAATTAGTTATTTGGTTAATAAACCCAATCAATTTGAGTAACCCATCATAACGACCATTAATTCTAATAGGTTAAAATAATTTTAATTTAGTGGCTATAATATTCCAGTCCAATTAAACATATACTCGAACACTAATTTATATAAATACTCAAATTCAATAAATTTTCCGATTAAATAGTAAATCGAATAGTATAAAACATATTTAATAAATGCACTAACTAATAATATAATTATATAGATTAATACAAAATTAACAATTAAAGCTCATCTTTCAATTTTTTTCTCCCGCGTGTGTGTTAATTACTTGTATATATTTGTTATATTATGCTTCCTTCATTAGGAAGTACACCCATATATATATATATATATATATATAAGTATAATATGTAAAATTGGTGAGGCAGCCACGTGCTGCCTCATTTCCAATCATCATCATTTCTCTTTTTTTTTTCTCTTTTTACTTTTATTAAAATTATAATTTAATCCCCAAGTTTTAAATATATATATATATATATATTTTAACCATAAATATTTTATAAAGCTCCAATTTAGTCCCTTCAAGTTTTTATATATATTACAATTTCAACCTATAATTTATAATTAAATTTATACTTTTTTAATAATTACCAATTAGCTCCTCAATTATGAACAAAACTCTATGGATTTCACAATTATGTATGTAATATTCCTATGATTTGTTGATAATTTCTGAAAGTATTGGGTCTATATGAATTATGTTTGCAATATTTGTAATTTTTTATATATTGTTGCAATTCTGAATTTTTTGCACTTATGTGGTTTTTTTTATAAAAAAAAAAATATGTTATAATTTTTTGAAAATTGTGTATTTTTCTGTTATTTTAAGAAAATTTTCTGTTATTTTTTTGGTAATGAAATACGTTGTAAATTCTGAATGTAAGATTTGTCTGGAATTACTTTTTGCCATTTTTGTGATTTACTTGGAATTAGTATTCATTTTCTGTAATTTATGTAATTTTGTGATAATTTTTTTAATTTTCTGCAATTTTTGTAATTTTTTTTTTAATTTCTGTGTAATTTTATGTTACATTCACAGCAATATAGGATGGAATTTCTGAAATACATTTTTAATTTCTGTAATTTTATGCCATTTTTGACATTTTTACTGTAATTTTTGGAATTTCTGTAATTAGTGTTGTAATTAGTGATGGAATTTTCTGTAATTGTTTGAAATTCTGTGAATGTTAATTTCTGTAATTTTCAGTTGTTTTTTTAAAAATGTTTTGAAAAAAAATCTGTAAATTAATTAATTTTTTTGAAACAAAAAAACTGTAAATTCTGTAATGTTTAAAAATTTTATGTAATTTTGATGTATTTTTCTAAATTTTCCGTAATTTGATGTATTTTTCTAGAAAAAAAACCCTGTAAGTTGTGTAATTTTTCTGAAAAAAAAAAAAAGAATGTAAATTCTATAATTTTTAAAAATTTTATGTAATTTTTTCAGTATTTCTGAAATTTTCAGTATTTTTCTGAAAAAAAAATTGTAAATACTATCTTTTTTCTGGAAAAAAAAAAATCTGTACATTTTGTAGTTTTTAAATTTTTATGTAATTTTCTTTGATTTTCTTAGTATAAGGTTCTAGGAAAATAGAAGGATTTAGTGTAATTAAAAAAGAATTTTGGGTTTTAGTATATACTTTCGGAAATAATTTTAGGATTTAGTATACATTGTAGGAAAAAATTTCAAAAAAATTTTGGGATCTAGTATCCATTTATTAGATTAATTTTTGGTACTTAGTATACAATTTTAGGATTTAGTTTGCATAATTATTTTAAAAAATTTAAAAATTATCATTATTTAAATAAATTGATACTTACATTTATTTTTTAAATTCATACCACTAATAATTTTTAAAAAAAAAATTGTAGATCACGTTTGGTCCGGATTTTCCTCCTCGAGGAGGTGGACGTGGTCACGGTCGTGGCTCGGCGGCCACACCGCCGGTGGGTGCTGCTTCCCAGGGTGGGGAAGCAGCATTTCGACCACCCCACCACCACCACCGATAGAGCAGCCAGCTGCCGGACCTGAAAGAAATTGTGGATCGTCCCGGGAAAAGCGCGAATGCGGAAGCGCGGTATAATTAAAATTAAATATGGAATTTAAACATGCTTTTAAATTAAAACACGTTTCAAAGGGTGTGCCTTTGAAATTTCCCGGGCGTTCGGTGTATCACATGAACGAATAACACAAAATAAATCATGGAGGCCATAAGGTTGGAAATTAAAGAGAGGACCAAAAAATTAAAACGAGACCTACCCGTTTTCGTTTTCGTCTTCAACGGCTACAAGCGTTGTTCCCCATTTTGCACCAAGATCTCGTCTTTGAGACCCTCTAAATTGTGACACACGATCCACCCACGTATCTTGCACGTCGTGCTAGCAACGAACAAGTTTATGTTTTTTGGAGTGGATGAATCAATAACACATTATTGATTAATGGTATTGATTCATCAAGTTCTTAATGTTCCAAGAACAAAAAGAACCAAGAAAATATTTCTTGGAGAGGGAGAGAGAATCAGACGAAGAGAGAGGGAGAGAGAATCCGTGTGTGTGTGTTGTAGTGTGTGTGTTGGAGTTTCATCATCATTCAACTTGTAGGATGCTAGGGGTTTATATAGAAGAGGAGTCTAATCCTCTTTAAACTCCTCTTTCAAGAACTCTATTTTGACTAGGATTTTGACCTAGTCAAAGTCCTAGTCAAAGTAGTGTTTTGACCTAGTCAAAACAATCCTAGCCATCCATTTCTCCCATTGATCTCAACCGTTAATTTAATTTAATTTAATGGAATATTTAAAACCTATTTAAATATTTCCAAGAGGCTAAAATAAATATAAATATTATTCAAGCCCATTAAATAAATCCCTTTGATAAATCTAATTTATCAATTTAATTCCTTATATCTAATAGAAGGAATTATTTCTCCAAGAAAAAATAAAAGACCCGATTAAATCCAATTTAATCATTCCTTCACTCCATCCAATATTTAAAGCGATAAATAAATACGCCGCATGCAAAAAAACATACCATACCCCTGTTAGGATGATCACAAGCCCAACCTATGCGACCCACTGAGCCCGCAGTGAGTCTATGGTCTGTCTAGGGTGGTCCTAAATGATTACAATAATAATAAACCTATTGTCATTCCAATGGGCCTTGAAGTGCTTCTTGTTTCACGCCTTGATGCTCCTCCTTGGGGTCTACGACTCCAATTGCTTGTTAAAATTGAAACCTCACCAATCCTATCTACTCTCATTACAACTGAAAGTAATACATCGGTAATAAAAGAAAACAAGCCTTAACATCATGAGGCTGAAAATATGGGAGATGATAGTCCCAAAAAACAAGAGGCACGCAGGCCCCACCCAACAGAAAATAAATGATCATACATTCATCCATACATAAGGTCTAGGGCTCTTGTGATCATCCCATGTTGATTCCATCAACTCACATAACATAATTATTCCAAATAATCATGCATAAATAACCAATGGATATTCCAAATACCCAAGTGATGTGCAATATCACAAAAGCATAAATATACAAATAATATGCAAAATTCAAATTTTAAATTTAATGGACATTTTAAACAATGCATCCAATGCATGTATTAATCCCAAATTAATTAAGCAAATTTAATTCAAGGAATAATCCAATTACCCCAAAATCAAAAATGCAAAATTAATATATTTTCAGAATATTGTGCAGAAAATACAGAAAATCGAATTTTCCGAAAAAAAATCGAAAAACGGCACAAAACGGCCCAGCCGTTGTGCTGGCCGGCCGCCGCGCGCACAGGGCAGCGCGCGCGCGCTATGTGCCGCGCGCTGGCAGCGGCCGGCTGCGCACAGCGCACGCGCGCGCCCCTGCGCGCGCGCCTGTGCGCAGTATCCGCGCGCATGGCGCCCGCCTGCCTGCGGCCGCTGCCGACCGATCCGAAATTTTTTTTTTTACTTCTCAAAACTGTTTCAGCACAATAACATTAATATTATTCTGAAAATAAGCATGCAATTTTAGATCCAATCTAACAAAATTAAGCATGCCAAAAGTCCATTAAATCCAAACAATTGAATCATCATATTATTCATATATTTATGTAATCTAACATGCCAATAAAGCCATTTAAAAGCAAGTAGATCATGCCAAACACATAGATCTATGCCCCTTACATCGAACCGGGCTCTGATACCACTTGAAGGACAAGCGGATCCGCCCAGGAGCGCAAGCGGATCCGCCCGGGAGCGCGAGCGGAAGCGAGAAAAGCGAGAAATTGTGCGTAAATTTAAATCAAATTTAAATATGCGCGAATCCCAAGGGGTGTACCCTTGGGTGCTGAACCGGGCGTTCGATGTAGGATGTGTAAATATTAAAACATATATTTAAACACATAGGGCATAGATATATAAACGGAATCAATCAAAGCGTAATAAACCGTTACCTTTGATTGTTTAGCGTATGCTCCCGGCTACTAGCGCTGTTCCTTCTCCGGAATGCTCACGAAATCCAAACGTATGGATTCTCAAAAGGTGATCCACACCACACCGGAAGAAACACACGTTCTTCTTGCTAGAAAAAGAACGGGTTTAGGAAGGAATCGGTTTAAGAGAAGAACACTATGAATTAGTGTTCTCTTAAACTTACTTTGTTCTTCTTCTTGATTCAAAATCAAGTGAAGAACACAAGCGTAAGAGAGGGAGGGAGCACGAAATTTTGAAAGAGAGGAGAGGATTTTTGTCTTCTCTTTTTCCTAGAAAAAGATGAATAATGAATCACTTATGCTTGGTGTTGTATATTCTAATATATATATACATAATTAATGTGATTATTGGAATGTGTCTAGGTTCATCCAAGGATGTCTAGATTCATTCCAATCAATCACCATCAATTCTTCAATCAAGCCTACCAAAATTTATGGTATGATCAAATCATATCAAAAGGGAAGAGCTTGATTGGAGTTGATTTGTCTCTTTCCAAAAGAGATAATTCAACATACCACCTAGCATGAAACATGGCTGATTTTGCTTCCTCCAAGGGAGCGTGTCGGCCATGTTTAATAGGGAAAGAAGTCCAACTTCTTCTCATTCCAAATTAGGAATTATTTCTCCTCTCTGGTATAATTTAACGGACCGGGTTTTATCGTAATCCAATTACGACGAACCCAATATTAAATCCAATTTAATGTCCACTTAAATTATTCCCGTTGATCTTTTAATCCAATTAAAAGATCCAACGTCTCAATATCTCAACTTTTCATATTTAATCGAAAATCCAATTTACCGATTAAATGAAAGCCCGATACAATATCGGCCCGTCCATCCAATGGACTTTCCCTTAAGTAATCCAATTACTTATTTTATCCTTCGAGATTGACTCTAAGTCGATTTCTCAACCTCCTCGGTGATTTGTGTGTGACCCTTTAGGTTCATCCTCAGCTAGACTTGGGCCCGTGTCCCACAAGGGCCCGTTACCATGGGTGGCCGTCTAGCAACGGTCCATCGCACTAGAGACTAGGTGAATTGGCATGAACATTTTAGGCGCCGATTCCGTACGGGTACGATCCTTCCGTCTACCGTCTCCCGGCCTTAGTCTAGGGTATGGAATTGGCGTCGGTTCCCATCCTTGACTAGGCATCTCTGCTTAATACTCGAGACCACGTATGCTTCATTGTGTCGACACAGGAAACCATAAGCTGTTCGACCAACCACTGTGGCCACAGCTTCAAACAGCATGAACGTGTCTCCGAGTGCATAGGAGATAGCTCTGTCACATACTGACAGGGGACGGATCCTCTTCTTGGAATCCACCGTCCTCGCTACACATTCTGACTGCACTGGACAAGGCTTATAATGATCATCTTACAGAATGATCACCTCTCGCCAGATCCAAGATACAGCCGTCCTGTGCACGTGACTGCCATGATTCCTCAAGTCTGAGGATTACTCCCGTACTATCGAAACCGGGGAAAACTAATTATACCGACCAAGCCTCCAAGGCTTCCATATGATGATCCCCACAAGTCAGTCCAGTCGGCTCGACCCCAGTCGACCAACCCATCAAGATCGTGTAGGCGTCCCACGCTGTCGCCGATGAAACACGGCACTCATCCAATGAACATGACTCTTGACGCAAGTCTCAATAGGACTCTCGATGCCCTATCTCGAGGTCCTCGACTTGGAACGTTTCAGATCCAACTCTTAATCAGTTGGTTTTTATGACCACCATCCAATGCCGTGGCCCAACTGCACGAGTTGTTATCCATGGTCTGTGGGCTTTGTTGCGATATAAGTTAAACACCATTTTAACAAATGTAAGATGAGCGCAACAAAGAAGGTACCATTGGTGACGAATACTCATCTTATTCATCACATAATAATATTACATTCACATCAAGTTGTCGGATACGTTACAAATTGCCAAACCTATTGGCTTTCTGGTCACCTATTCCAACAGGTCCATGAAATCAGTCCCACCGAATCAGTCCGGAAAAACTCCAAGTCCAGGAATCTCAAAAATGGGTACCGAGATTCCCCTTGAGACTTGCACTAAGCATCTATTGTCGTATTTCATCGACGGGTGACGAAGGTTGTCTGAGCAGTGTTAGTGGGTTAGTATGCTAGGGAGCAGCTGACTGAGGTGACTCGCGGGAACCGTCTTAAGGAGGACCTTGAGTAGGGTCAGCAAGGTATGACGTGTATTCCCGGTTCCAACGGTACATGCCAAGTCCTTTGACTTGAGGAACTGCTGAGTTTACCTGTATATCAGGTCTGTATCTTAGATATGGTGAGAGATTGCCAAGAAGCACTTGAGTAGTCATAAGCCATGTCTAGTGTAGCTCTGGTGTACAAAGTGACAGTAGTTTCCAAGAAAGAATCTGTCTCCTGTCAAAAGGCATTGATAGTTGAGTCTTACGTATGCTCTGTGTCTTGTCCCTAAAATCTGTGGCCACAGTACTTGAACAGAAGGGAAGGTTTTCCTTGCGGCGTTTAGTAAGGACAGACCGACACTTAGGTCCAAAATGGGTAACCTGCATTTTCCGTGCCTAAGACCCTAAGTGGTGAGGCCGTAGACAGAAGGACAAGTGTACTGTTAGAGCCTAAAAGTTCATCCCCGAATATTTCACCTAGTCTCTAGTGCCATGGACCGTTGCTAGATGGCCACCCATGTAACGGACGGATTCTAAGAATCCGACCAAGTCTAGCTGAAAGGTGAACCTAAAGAGTCACACACTATCCACACACAAATTTAGTATTTAATTTAAAATTAAATATTGGAGAAAAGGAATGATTAAATTTGATTTAATCGGGTCCTTTATTTTCTTGGAGTATTAATTCCTTCTATTTGATAAAAGGAATTAAATTAATAAATTAGATTTATTAAGGGAATTAATTTAATGGGCTTAGAATACATATTTATATTTATTTTGCCTTTTGGAATATTTAAATAGGTTTTAAATACTCCATTAAATTAAATTAACGGTTGAGATTGAAAGGGAGAGATGGATGGCTAGGATTAATTTGACTAGGTCAAATACTATTTTAACTGGGACTTTGACTAGGTCAAAATCCTAGTCAAAATAGACCTCTTAGAGTTGAGTTTTAAAGAGGATTAAACTCCTCCTCTATATAAACCCTAGCCTCCTACAATTCAAGGATGATGAAATTCCAACACACACACACACACACACACACACTACTCGAGCTCTCTCCTCTCCCTCTCGTCCGCCCTCTTCTCTCTCTCTAGTAAGAAAATATTATTCTTGTTCTCTTGTTCTTGGAACATTAGAACTTAGGAAGATCGATCTTGTTAATTCATAACGCGTGGTTGATCTATCCTCTCCAAAAATAATACTTATTCGTTGCTAGCACGACGTGCAAGATACGTGGGTGGATCGTGTGTCACGATTTTTGAGATCTCAAGAACGAGGTCTTGGTGCAAAACGGAGAACAACGCGAGTAGCCGTTGAAGACGGAAACGACAACAGGTAGGTCTCGGTTTACGTTTTTTGCCCTTTTAATTTTAATCCCTATGGCCTCCATGATTGTTTATATTTATTTAATTCATGAGATACACTGAACACCGGGGAAAGTTCAAGGCACACCCCTTGAACATGTTCTTTAATTATCGTTAAAGCAAGTTTAAATTCCGTATTTTATTTTATACCGCGCTTCGCATTCGCGCTATTTTCCGGACGATCCACAATCTTTCAGATATCGGATGGACAACTCCAGACGAGGATTGATTCCATGAGCATGGGATCAAGTTATCCAAGAAACAGTCCCCGCAAACTGATGAGGAACTTGAAAGGATGAAAGTCATCCCCTATGCTTCTACCGTAGGTAGCATCCAATATGCGGTCCACTGCACTAGGCCTAACATTGCTTACGCTTTGAGCGTAACAAGCAGATATTAGTATTGTGCAGGAGAGGCACATTGGAATGCTTTTAAGACCATCCTTAAGTACCTAAGGAGGAATAAGGAAATATTCTTAGTCTATGGCAATGAGAACTAATCCTGGAAGGCTTTAGCGACACTAGCTTCCAGTCTGATGACGATGATGCCAAGTCTCATCGGGTTACGTATTCAAGCTCAATGGAGGAGTAGTGGCTTGGAAAAGTTCCAAGCAAGCAACCACTGCTGACTGCACCACAGAGGCTGAATACATAGCAGCTTCAGAAGCTGCCAAGGAAGCGGTTTGGATGAGAAACTACATCCAAGAGTTGGGTGTGGTTCCTTGCATCGCCGAGCCCGTTGTCATCTTCTGTGATAACAACGGTGCAATAGCGCAAGCAAAGGAACCAAAATCTCATCACCGTTCCAAACACATTCTTAGACGCTACCATCTTCTTAGAGTAATGGTAGGAAGAGGTGACGTTCGGATGGAGCGAGTCAACTCAGCAGACAGCACAGCAGATCCGCTGACTAAGCCTATGTCGCAGAGCGCTCATACGCAATATCTTGAGAAGATGGGGATTAGACGTATGGGCGATTGGCTTTAAGGTCAAGTGGGAGATTGTTAGCATAGGTGACCATGTAGCCAATCTTGGCAGGCGAAATGTAACTTATGTCTAGACAATTTCAATGTTTTGATAAATTTATTAATGACTAAAGAAGTGAATTCATTTGGCATTACTTTGTTTGTGTTCACTTTATCTGCATTTCATATCTGTTCACTACACAAACAAAGCCCACAGACTAAAAACATATTTCGGGGACTGGGACTACGCTTGGACGTAGGTCCATGAAATCAGTCCCGCCGAATCAGTCCGGAAATCTCCAAGTCAAGGAATCTCGAAAATGGGTACCGAGATTCCCCTTGAGACTTACACTAAGCAGCTGCTGTCGTATTTCATCGACGAGGGACGAGGGTCATCTAAGCAGTGTTAGTGGGTTAGCCTGCTAGGAAGCAGCTGACTGAGGTGACTCGCGGGAACCATCTTACAGAGGACCTTGAGTAGGGTCGGCTAGATATGACGTGTGTTCCCGGTTCCAACGGTACAGGTCGAGTCCTTTGACTTGAAGAACTCCTGAGTTTACCTGTATGTCAGGTATGTATCTTAGATATGGTGAGAGATTGCTTAGAAGCACTTTAATAGTCATAAGCCATGTCTAGTGCAGCTCTGGCGTACACAGTGACAGTAGTTTCCAAGAAAGGATCTGTGTCCTATCAAAGGCATTGACAGTTGAGTCTCACGGATGCTCTATGTCTTGTCCCTAAAATCTGTGGCCACAGTAACTGAACAGAAGGGAAGGTTTCCCTTGCGGCGTTTTGTAAGGACAGACCGACACTTAGGTCCAAAATGGGTACCTGCATTTTCCGTGCCCTAGACCCTAAGTGGTAAGACCGTAGACAGAAGGACGAGTGTACTGTTAGAGCCTAAATGTTCATCCCCGTATATTCACCTAGTCTCTAATGCCATGGACCGTTGCTAGATGGCCACCCATGGTAACGGACGGATTCTAGGAATTCGACCAAGTCTAGTTGAAAGGTGAACCTAAAGAGTCACACACATCCACACACTTAAGTATTTAATTTAGAATTAAATATTGGAGAAAAGGAATGATTAAATTGGATTTAATCGGGTCCTTATTTTCTTGGAGAATTAATTCCTTTTATTTGGTAAAAGGGATTAATCTAATAATTAAATTTATTAGTAAATTAATTTAATATGCCTAGAATAAATATTATATTTATTATATTTATTTATTTGCCTTTGTAATATTTAAATAGGTTTTAAATATTCCTTTAAATTAAATCAATTGGTTGAGATGGAAAGGGAGAGATGGATGGCAGGAATTAATTTGACTAGGTCAAATACTACTTTGACTAGGACTTGACTAGGTCAAAATCCTAGTCAAAATAGTCTTTTTTAGAGTTGGAGTTTAAAAAGGATTAAACTCCTCCTCTATAAATAGTCCTAGCCCCTCACTATTTGAGAAGTGATGATATTCCAACACACACACTCGGCTCTCTCCTCTCTCCCTACTCGTCCGCCCTCTCTCTCTCACAACAAGAAAATAATTTCTTGTTCTTTTGTTCTTAAAACAATTGAACTTAGGAGATTAATACCGTTAATTAATAACGTGTGATTAATTCATCCTCTCCAAAAATACTTGTTCGTTCGTTAGCACGACGTGCAAGATACGTGGGTGGATTGCGTGTTACTGTTTGGAGGGTCTCACATACGAGACTTGGAGCAAATCGGGGAACAACGCGAGTATCAGTTAGAAGACGAAAACGACAATTGGTAGGTTCCGGTTTAAATTTTTGTTTCTCTTTATTTTTAATCCTATGGCCTCCATGATTTCTTTTATGCTTTTGGATTCATGAGATACACCGAACGCCCGGGAACTTCAAGGGTACACCCCTTGAACGTGTTCTTTTATTTTATTAAAAAGCATATTTTAATTTTTGTATTTAATTTTTGTACCGCGCTTCCGCATTCGCGCTATTTCCCGGGACAATCCACAATCTTTCATTAAGTAGTGGACATGATGATCATGTTGAAGGACAAGTGGATCCGCCCAGGAGCGCGAGGGGAAGCGTGAGAATGCAGATATTAAAAAATAAACAAAAGCATAATCATAATTCCCAAGGGGTGTACCCTTGGGTGCTCAACCAGGCGTTCGAGGTAGGATGTATCAACATTAAAAACGGATATTGTACATAGGGCATAGATATGAAACGTAAACAACTAAAGCGTAAAACCAATGATACCTTTGTAGTTTAACTCTTGATCGGCTACAAGCTTTGTTCCTCTCCGGAAACGTTCACCAAGTTCAAAGTGTATGAACTTCTCTAAAGGTGATCCACACGACACCGGAAGTGATCCTCGTTTTCCTTGCTAGAAGAAAACGGATCTAGGGAGGGTTTGATTTAAGAAGATCAACACTATCAATTAGTGTTCTTCTTAAACGTAGTTTGTTCTTCCAATTGATCCTATTTCAATTGGAAGAACACAAGTAAAGAGAGGGAGAGGTGGCCGAGAGTTGCGGGAGAGAGAGGAGGGTAATTTCTCTTCTTCTTTTCCTAGAAAAGATGAATAATGAAGTATACACTCATATATATACATAATTAAAGTGATTATTGGAATGTGTCTAGGTTCCAAGGATGTCTAGATACATCCCAATCAATCCCATCAATTCTTCAATCAAGCCAACCATCTCTTAAGGTATGATTAAATCATACCAAAAGAGAGAGGCTTGATTGGAGTCGATTTGTCTCTTACAAAAAGCGACAAGTCAACCACATCCAGCACATAAAATGGGTCCGAATTTCGCTCCCTCCAAGGTTGTATTTTCGGGCCATGCCTATTTAAGGAAGAAGTCCAACTTCTTCCCATTCCAAAAATGGAATTAACACACCTTCTCGGGTCAAAATTTAATAGACCAGGTTCCACTGTAATCCAATTACAACAAACCTAAAATTAAATCAAATTTAATTTAAGGTCCACTTAAATAATTTCCATTGATCTTTTAATCCAATTAAAAGATCCACCGTCTCAACTTTCTATGTTAATTGATAAATCCTATTTACCGATTAAACGAGGTCCCGATACAATATCGGCCCGTCCATCCAATGGACAATCCCTTAAGTAATCCAATTACTTAATCATCCTCCGGAATTGACTCCAAGTCAATTTCTCCACCTTCTCGGTGATTTGTGTGTGACCCTTTAGGTTCATCCTCAGCTGGACTTGGGCCCGTGTTCAACAAGGGCCCGTTACCATAGGTGGTCGTCTAGCAACGATCTATGGCACTAGAGACTAGGTGAATGTTGGCATAAATATTTAGGCGCCGATTCTGTATGAGTACGGTCCTTCCGTCTACAGTCTCCCGGCCTTAGTCTAGTGTATGGAATTTGGGCGTCGGTTCCCATCCTTGACTAGGGATCTATGCTTAATACTCGAGACTACGCATACCTCATTGCATCGACACAGGAAACTATTTCCTGTTCGACCAACCACTATGGCCAGAGTTTTTAAGCAGTATGAACGTCTCTCCAAGTGCATAGGAGATACTCTGCCACATACTGACAGGGGATTGGATCATCTTCTTGGAATCCACCATCCTCGCTACACATTCTTAGTGCACTGAACAAGGCTTATAATTATCATCTTACAGAATGATCACCTCTCGCCAGATCCAAGATATAGTCGTCCTGTGCACGTAACTGCCATGGTTCCTCAAGTCTGAGGACTACTCCCGTACTATCGGAACTGGAAAAATCCAATCATACTGACCAAGACCCCAAGGCTTCCATATGATGATCCCCGCGAGTAATTTCAGTCGGCTCGACCCCAGTCGACCAACCCATCAAGATCGTGTAGGCGTCCCATGCCTGTCGTCGATGAAGCACGACACTCATCCAATGAACACGACTCTTGATGCAAGTCTCTATAGGACTCTCGATGCCCTGTCTCGAGATCCTCAACTTGGAACGTTGCAGAGCCAACTCTTAATCAAGTGATTTCATGACCACCATCCAATGAGTGGTCCAACTGCATAAGTTGTTAATCGTGGTCTGTGGGTTTTCTTGCGATATATGTAAAATACCATTTTAGCATATGGAAAATGAGCGCAACAAAGAGAATACCAAAGGTAACGAATACTCATTTTATTCATTACATAATATTTCAATACATCAAGTTGTCAAATAGGTTACAAAATGCCAAACCTATTGGCTTTCTGGTCACCTATTCTAACAATCTCCCACTTGACCTAAAGTCAATCACCCATTGACCTCAAACCCTCTTATCCAGATGGTGAGTATGGGCAACTTGCGACACGGGCTTAGCAAGTGGATCTGCTATGTTTTCTGCCGAGCTGACTCGGTCCATCCGAACGTTACCCCTACAAACCATCTCTCTAAGCAGATGGTAGCGTCTAAGAATATGTTTGGATCGTGATGTGATCTCGATTCCTTTGCTAGCGCTATCGCCCTGTTGTTATCGTAGAAGAGAAGTACATGCTTAGCAATGTTAGGTACTACACCCAACCCTTGGATGTAGCTCATAAACCAAACCACCTTCTTAGCGGCTTCTAAAGCCGCTATGTATTCAGACTCCATGGTAGAGTCCGCTATGGTAGCCTGCTTGGAACCCTTCCAAGAAACCATACCACCATTTAGTCTTGACATCATTGTAATCCGACTGGAAGCAGCGTCGCTATAGCCTTCCAGTATCAATTCTCCATCACCGTAGATCAAGATCATGTCTTTAGTCCTTTTCAGGTACTTCAGGATAGTCTTGACCGCACTCCAGTGTCCTTCCGGCACACGACTAATATCAATTGGTCACGCACAAAAGCGAAAGCCACACAGGTCTAGTGCACTAGACAACGTACTGAATGCTACGTAACGCTGAAGCATAGGGGATGCCCGACATCCGTTTAAGCTCCTCATCAGTCTTAGGAGTCTGCTTCTTAGATAACTTAATTCCATGCCTCATAGGATGGAATCCTCGTTTTGAGTTCTCCATATTGAATCTCTTCAAGACTTTCTCAATGTACGAGGGCTGGGTCATTCCGAACATCTTTCTAGATCTATCCCTATAAATTTTGATGCCAAGGATGTAGGATGCCTCGCCCATATCCTTCATGGAAAATTGTGTTGACAACCAAGCTTTAGTGGTTCTCAACATCTCAGCATCATTCCCAATGAGCAAGATGTCATCCATGTAAAGCACCAAAAATGCAACTGAGCTCCCACTGATCTTCTTCTATACACAAGGATCGGACTCGTTCTTGATGAAATTATATTCCCCTATGACTACGTCAAAATGTATGTTCCAGCTTCGGGAAGCTTGTTTGAGGCCATAGATGGACCTTTGGAGACAACAAACCTTCTGATCTTCTCCAACAGATGTGAAACCTTCCAGTTGATCCATATATATCTCTTCCTCTACGAAACCGTTGAGGAAGGCGATTTTCACATCCATCTGTCATATTTCATAGTCATACGATGCTGCTATGGCAAGCAGTATCCGAAAGGACTTAGCCATTGCTACAGGTGAGTAGGTTTCCTCAAAATCGACCTCGGGTCGCTGAGTGTAACCCTTCGCCACAAGCCTGACTTTGAAGGTTGTAACTTCCCGGTCAGCTCCAAGCTTACATTTGTAGACCCATTTACACTCTACGGGTTTTAGCCCTTTGGGTGGGTCCACTAGGGTCCAAAACCTGGTTTGCATCTATCTAGTCCATCTCGGATTTCATGGCCTCAAGCCACTTATCTTGAATCGATGTCCGACATTGCTTCTCCGTACGTCTTTGGATCATTGTCCAACTAACTGGTCAGGTCCCGAAATCCATACCTATCAGGTGGTTGGAATACTCTGGCCGACATACGGAGGACTGGAACATTATCAGTGGGAACTACCGGCTCAGATGTCATTGCTGCCTCATGGGGTACGTCACTTGATTCCTCAAGGAATACCTCATCGTGTTGACTATCCGATGGAAAACTTTTTTCTAGGAAAACTACGTTTCGCGAGACAAAAATCTTTCGCTGGGAGAGATCATAGAAATAATACCCCGCGGTTTCTTTCGGATACTCGATGAACCAGCATAAACTAGACCTGGAGTCCAGTTTATTTCCCACTAATCTCTTGACATATGCGGGGCATCCCCACACTTTCAAGTATTTGTAGAAGGCAGGCTTGCCACGCCATATCTCATATGGCGTTTGGGACAGCTTCTTAGATGGCGCCAAGTTCAAAACTTTGGCCGCTGTCTCAAGAGCGTATCCCCAAAAGGATAAGGGGAGTTCGGTAAAACTCATCATGTATCGGACGATGTCCAACAAGGTTCGATTCCTCCTTTTAGACACACCATTCAACTGTGGTGTTCTAGTAGTGGAGCACTGAGAGATAATCCCATTCTCTTTTAGATAATCAATAAATTCACCACTCAAAATACTCTCCTCATCGGTCCGATCGAAGGGCTTTGATCTTACGACCGATTTGGTTCTCTACTTCAAGTCTGTATTCTTTAAACCTTCCATAGGCTTCAGACTTGTACCTCATCGGGTAAACATAACCATACAGTGAGTGATCATCGGTAAAGGTTATGAAATACGAGCACCCACCTCTAGCATGAGTATTTAGTGGGCCACAGACGTCTGTATGGATCAAATCCAATAGACCGTTGGCTAGTGTACTTTGTCCAACAAAGGGTTTCTTGGTCATCTTTCCCTTCAGACAGGATTCACAAGTCGGTAGGTTGTCCAAATCGTCTATTTCTAGACTCTTTGAGTCCACCAACCTTCTTATCCTATCCTTAGAAATATGACCTAACATCGCATGCCAAATCTGTTTCCGTTTGTGTTCTGCAGTCATAATCCAATTAGATTGTTGAAGTATGTACAGACT
Source organism: Sesamum alatum (assembly GCA_034509735.1). Taxonomy (NCBI): domain Eukaryota; kingdom Viridiplantae; phylum Streptophyta; class Magnoliopsida; order Lamiales; family Pedaliaceae; genus Sesamum; species Sesamum alatum. The sequence goes on along the minus strand of JACGWO010000011.1, from coordinate 4,351,819 downwards.
GTTCACCAATGTACCAAGCAAATGAGAAACACCATCATTTATAATATAAAAATCATTTTTATTGATGGTGAAAGAATATCCCTCCTTATCAAAGACAGGGATTGATACAATATTCTTAATCATTCTAGGTACATAGAAACAGCATTCAGTACAATCCTAACATAACTACTAATGGCTAACTTCAATGATCCTACGGCTTCCGTAACAACGGCCTTGCCATTGCCTAGCCTCAGAATCATCTCATCCTTGGTTAGCCTTCAGCTTTTTTGCAGTGCTTGCAAATCATTGCAGATGTGAGCACCAGACTCGGTATCCAATACCCATGAAGCAGAACTAGTTATCATGTTTACTTCAACCACAAACATACCTGGGTTGGAGAGGAGTTGTGGGCACTCCTTCTTCCAATGCCCCTTTCCTTGGCAATGCATGCAGACATCGTTTGCCTTGGTTCGCTGAGAACCAGGGGCCTTCCCTTTCTTTTTGCCCATTCCCACCGGGGCAACAGGGGCGCCAGGAGCGCGAGCAGGGGCCGCAACCGTCTTCCCTTTTCCCTTCCTCCTCTTCCAGCATCCGGCCCTCTTGCCATTTGACTTGGAGGTTGAAGCCTCTCCTATCACTACCGCCGGCGCCGACTTGTGGGTCGTAGCCTCGTATTGTACCAGCATGTTGATCAACTCATGTATAGACTTCTCAAGTCCGTTCATGTTGTAGTTTACAACAAACGGGTCATAGGACGAAGGAAGCGACTGGAGGATCACGTCAATGTACGTATCATTGTTACGATCAACTTTAAGGTCCTCGAGCTTCTCCACTAGGGAGAGCATCTTAACCCCATAACTCTGTACAGACGATCATTCAGCAAGCTTGGTGTCAAAGAATGCTTTTGTGGCGGCATGTCTAATATGCATGCCCGGAACCGCATAAACCTCGTTCATGTGGAGCATTATGGCGGAGACGTTGTCCAGCCTCTGATATTGCTTCTGGATGTCATTAGACATTGAAGCTAATATGATACTATGTACTTTCCGATTGTCCTCATTGAAGGACAAGCGGATCCGCCCGAGAGCGCGAGCGAAAGAGAGAAAGCGAGAAATTGTGCGTAAATTTAAATCTAATATAAATATGCGAATTCCAAGGGGTGTACCCTTGGGTGCTCAACCGGGAGTTCAATGTAGGATGTGTAAATATTGAAAACATATATTTAAACACATAGGGCATAGATATATAAATGAAATCAATCAAAGCGTAATAAACTGTTACCTTCGATTGTTTAGCGTATGCTCCCGGCTACTAGCGTTTTTCCTTCTCCGAAATGCTCACGAAATCCAAACGTATGGATTCTCCAAAGGTGATCCACATCACGCCGGAAGAAACACACGTTCTTCTTGCTAGAAAAGAACAGGTTTAGGAAAGAATCGATTTAAGAGAAGAACACTATTAATTAGTGTTCTCTTAAACTTACTTTGTTCTTCTTCTTGATTCAAAATCAAGTGAAGAACACAAGTGTAAGAGAGGGAGAGAGCACGAAAATTGAGAGAGAGGAGAGAATTTTTGTCTTCTCTTTTTCCTAGAAAAAGATGAATAATGAATCACTTATACTTGGTGTTGTATATTCTAATATATATTCATAATTAATGTGATTATTGGAATGTGTCTAGGTTCATCCAAGGATGTCTAGATTCATTCCAATCAATCACCATCAATTCTTCAATCAAGCCTACCAAAATTTATGGTATGATCAAATCATACCAAAAGGGAAGAGCTTGATTGGAGTTGATTTGTCTCTTTCCAAAAGAGATAAGCCAACATACCACCTAACATGAAATATGGCTGATTTTGCTTCCTCCATGGGAGCATGTCGGCCATGTTTAATTAAGGGAAGAAGTCCAACTTCTTCCTATTCCAAAATAGGAATTATTTCTCCTCTCGGGTATAATTTAACGGACCGGGTTTTATCGTAATCCAATTACGACGAATCCAACATTTAATCTAATTTAATGTCCATCTAAATTATTCCCGTTGATCTTTTAATCCAATTAAAAGATCCAACGTCTCAATGTCTCAACTTTCCATATTTAATCAAAAATCCAATTTACCGATTAAACGAAAGCCCGATACAAAATCGGCCCGTCCATCCAATGGACTTTCCCTTAAGTAATCTAATTACTTATTTTTATCCTTCGAGATTGAGTCCAAGTCGATCTCTCAACCTACTCGGTGATTTGTGTATGACCCTTTAGGTTCACCCTCAGCTAGACTTGGGCCCGTGTCCCAAGAGGGGGTTACCATGGGTGGCCGTCTAGCAACGGTCCATGGCACTAGAGACTAGGTGAATTGGCGTGAACATTTAGGCGCCGATTCCGTACGGCTACGATCCTTCCGTCTACCGTCTCCCGGCCTTAGTCTAGGGTATGGAATTGGGCGTCGGTTCCCATCCTTGACTAGGCATCTATGCTTAATACTCGAGACCACGTATGCTTCATTGCGTCGACACAGGAAACCATTCCCTATTCGACCAACCACTGTGGCCACAGCTTCAAACAGCATGAACGTATCTCTGAGTGCATAGGAGATACCTCTGTCACATATTGACAGGGGACGGATCCTCTTCTTGGAATCCACCGTCCTCGCTACACATTCTGACTGCACTGGACAAGGCTTATGATAATCATCTTACGGAATGATTACCTCTCACCAGATCCCAGATACAGCCGTCCTGTGCACGCGACTGCCATGATCCCTCAAGTCTGAGGATTACTCCCGTACTATCGGAACCGGGGAAAACCAATCATACCGACCAAGCCTCCAAAGCTTCCATATGATGAACCCCGCGAGTCAGTCCAGTCGGCTCGACCACAGTCGACCAACCCATCAAGATCGTGTAGGCGTCCCACGCCTGTCGCCGATGAAACATGGCACTCATCCAATGAACACGACTCTTGACGCAAGTCTCAATAGGACTCTCGATGCCCTGTCTCGAGGTCCTCGACTTGGAATGTTTCAGACCCAACTCTTAATCAGTTGGTTTCATGACCACCATCCAATGCGTAGTCCAACTGCACGAGTTGTTATCCATGGTCTGTGGGCTTTGTTGCGATATAAGTTAAACACCATTTGAACAAATGTAAGATGAGCGCAACAAAGAAGGTACCATTGGTGACGAATACTCATCTTATTCATCACATAATAATATTACATTTACATCAAGTTGTCAGATAGGTTACAAATCGCCAAACCTATTGGCTTTCTGGTCACCTATTCTAACACTCATGCCATTTCTCGAACGTTAAATATTCTTCTGGTGTGGACCCCTCCGGTAAATCGCTCGGTGGCGGCTCATCCAAGACGTAGCCTTGGTTCTCGAAACTGAGGACAATCCTCAGGTTTCTCAGCCAATTCGAGTAGTTCGTTCCATTAAACTTATTAGTCTCAAGTTCCATGGTCAATGGATTCTTAGACATATCTACATTTATAAAAAATGTAAAGCAGAAATGAACAGATGATAGTAATATTATTGTTCAAGTTGAATACATGGTCTTTTAGTCTTAACCCTCCCACTATTTATACGAAAGTCCACCACTCTCAACTAGAGTTTTGGAAACGATTTCCTAGTGAGCTTGGGATCCACAAGCGGATCTTCATGCCCCGCTTTTACGATTCACATGAAGAAGACCTCATGGGAGATATCCAATATAATTCTCATCCAATGAGATTCCCAAGTTATTTTGCCTCACCTATTCGCATGGTTCCGAGGATTCCAAGCGAACTATGTTACTCAGTGTTGGGCCCGACCCATCAACGAAATCATGCCTCAATTGTCGCCCCCCACGACTCGTGAGACAGGGAAACAATGAGTTCAATCTCTTTGTTCACAACAATGGTGCAACTTTCCCCTAGTCCAAGTGTGCCACGACTCGTGAGACCACACTTGGGTAGTGGTAGCTTCCTCACCATATTGTTGTGGATGGAAGGCTCAGACAGATCAAAATACCATTTTGATCCAAGTCTGTTCTGGGCCTAATATTTAATTTGGTCCAACCAAATGAGAGTTTATCAAATGATTGAGACCTCATCACATTAAGTGTTTTAGCATGCATAAATATCCAATAGTCATTAAAGCATTTAAGTAAATACGCCGCATGCAGAAAACATAGTATACCCCTGTTAGGATGATCACAAGCCTAACCTATGCAACCCACTGAGCCCGCAGTGAGTCTATGGTCTGTCTAGGGCGGCCCTATATTATTACATAAATAATGAACCCATTGTCATTCCAATAGGCCTTGTGGCTATTCTTGTTTCACGTCTTGATATTTCACCTTGGGTCTCCGACTCCATGGGCTTGTCAAAATATAAAACCTCACAAAAAAAAACTATCTACTCTCATTAGAAATGAAAGTAATGCATGGAAATTATACAAACAAGACTTAACATCATGAGGTTGAAAAAGGGGAGATGATAGTCCCAAAACAAGAGGCACACAGGCCCACCCAACAGAATTGTAAGTAAAATGACATACATCAATACACAAGGTGTAGGGCTCTTGTGATCATCCCATGTTGATCCCATCAACGGATATAACACAATTATTTCAAATAATCATGCTTAACCATGCATATTCAAAATATCCAAGTGATGTCCAACATCACAAGGTACAAATATATAAATAACATGCAAAGTTTAAATTTAAAATTTAATAGAGATTACATACAATGCATCCAATGAATATATTAAACCCAAATTAATTAAGCAAATTTGATCTAAGGAAAAATTCAATAATTTCAAAATCAAATGTGCAAAATTAATTCATTTTCAGAATAATGTGTAGAAATCCCAAAAAATCCAATTTTTCAGAAAATGGCAAAAAACAGCACAAAACGGCCCAGCCGTTATGCCAGTCGGCCGCCCGCACGCAAAGGGCTGCGAGCGAATGCGCGCGCAGGCAGCCAGCCTGCGCGCCCTGTACAGCGCTGCCGGGCAGCCAGCAGCTACGCGCCTGTGCACAGCGCACGCACGCGCCTCTGGACGCACGGCCGCACGTGACACAATATACACGGCCGCCCCTGCCTGCACGCACGCTAGTAGGCACGCCGGCCACAGGCGTTCGATGTAGGATGTATCAACATTAAAAACGGATATTGTACATAGGGCACAGATATGAAACGTAAACTACTAAAGCGTAAAACCAATGATGCCTCTGTAGTTTGACTCTTGATCGGCTACAAGCTTTCTTCCTCTCCAGAAATGTTCACCAAGTTCACAGTGCATGAACTTCTCTAAAGGTGATCCACACCACACCGGAAGAGATCCTCGTTTTCCTTGCTAGAAGAAAATAGATCTAGGGAGAGTTTGGTTTAAGAAGATCAACACTATCAATTAGTGTTCTTCTTAAATGTACTTTGTTCTTCCAAATTGATCCAAGATCAAATGAGAAACACAAGTAAAGAGAGGGAGAGGTGGCCGAGATTTGAGGTAGAGAGAGGAGTGTAATTTTTTCTTCTTCTTTTCCTAGAAAAGATGAATAATGATTTCTTAAGGTTTGATGTTTTATATACTCATATATATACATAACTAAAGTGATTATTGGAATGTGTCTAGGTTCATCCAAGGATGTCTAGATACATCCCAATCAATCCCATCAATTCTTCAATCAAGCCTACCATATCTTAAGGTATGATTAAATCATACCAAAAGAGAGAGCCTTGATTGGAGTTGATTTATCTTTTACCAAAAGAGACAAGTCAACCACATCAAGCACAAAACATGGCCGAATTTTGCTCCCACCAAGGTAGCATTTTCGGGCATGCCTATTTAAGGAAGAAGTTCAACTCCTTCCCATTCCAAAAATGGAATTAAGACACCTCTTTGGTCAAAATTTAACGCATGTTCCACTGTAATCACATTACAACAAACCCAAAATTAAATTCAATTTAATTTAAGGTCCACTTAAATAATTCCCATTGATCTTTTAATCTAATTAAAAGATCCAAAGTCTCAACTTTCTATGTTAACCAATAAATCCCATTTACCGATTAAACGAGGGCCCAATACAATAACGGCCCGTCCATCCAATGGACAATGCCTTAAGTAATCCAATTACATAATCATCCTCCGTAATTGACTCCAAGTCAATTTCTCCACCTTCTCGGTGATTTGTGTGTGACCCTTTAGGTTCACCCTCAACTAGACTTGGGCACGTGTCCAACAAGGGCCCGTTACCATGCGTGGCCGTCTAGCAACGGTACAAGGCACTAGAGACTAGGTGAATGTTGGCGTGAACATTTAGGCACCGATTCCATACGGGTACGGTCCTTCTGTCTACCATTTTCCAGCCTTAGTCTAGGGTATGGAATTGGTGTCGGTTCCCATCCTTGACTAGGCATCTATGCTTAATACTCGAGACTACGCATGCCTCATTGCATCGACACAGGAAACCATTTCATGTTCGACCAACCACTGTGGCCACAATTTTAAGCAGCATGAACGTGTCTCTGAGTGCATAGGAGATACCTCTATCACATACTGACAGGGGGCGGATCCTTTTCTTGGAACCTACCGTCCTCTCTACACATTCTGACTGCACTAGACAAGGCTTATAATGATCATCTTATAGAATAGTCACCTCACACCAAATCCAAGATATAGGCGTCCTGTGCACGTGACTGCCATGGTTCCTCAAGTCTGAGGACTACTCCCGTACTTGGAACCGGAGAAATCCAATCATACAGAACAAGCCTCCAAGGCTTCCATATGATGATCCTCGCGAGTCAGTTCAGTCGGCTCGACCCCAGTCGACCAACCCATCAAGATCGTGTAGGCGTCGCATGCCTGTCGTCGATGAAACACGACACTCATCCAATGAACACGACTCTTGATGCAAGTCTCTATAGGACTCTCGATGCCCTGTCTCGAGATCCTCGACTTGGAACGTTTCAGACCCTACTCTTAATCAGTTGATTTCATGACCACCATCCAATGCGTGGTCCAACTGCATGAGTTGATAATCGTGGTCTGTGGGCTTTGTTGCGATATATGTAAGATACCATTTTAACATATGAAAAATGAGCGCAACAAAGAGAATACCAAAGGTAATGAATACTCATTTTATTTATTACATAATATTACATTACATCAAGTTGTCAAATAGGTTACAAAACGCTAAACCTGTTGATTTTCTTGTCACCTATTCTAACACATGTGGATCTTCTAGTTAATTCAAGGAGTGGGGCAAGCACAAGTTTGGTCCTGGCAAGCTCCAGTTATAACTTAAATTATTTTCCATGTAGTGATAATATCGATTCCGTCGAGCTATCGTTTGATAGGCTTAACGATGATCGAGATGATCACTAAATATGTCAAAATTGTGAGAGAATTAGCTCTCACTCTGATGGGGGCGAATAAGTTTGATGGCTAGAAGTGATATGGAGATATTGCCACATAGAGCGGCAATCTTTCGCATGGACATAGGAGCAAGTATGACGCATACTTAGTGTTCAGTTACTAAAGTTGTATACGTATCATAGTATCCTAATTGATACTCCATAACCACAGTGTTCTTAGTTAAAGGAGATGCTTTAAATTGAAAGAAGAAAAGAAATGTTGTGCTCGTGGGGGCCGTAAAATGTTTGATGCGCAATATGTGTGCAACTAGTCCTGTGCTCAATAATTAGAATGGTGAGTAAATATTAAAGTGATCCTGGATGCACATATCGTGATGCAACAAAGTGATCAACAACATATCTATGAAAGTAATCTAAGATCAGACTAAAGACTATCTGGTCATGATGCATATGTGATGCACATAGCGAAACTCAGTATATTTTTGGGCGCCAAGTATTGTTGGAGGACCTAGTATACAGATGCCAGATATTATTAATGAGACATGCACATAATCAATTGTTCTCTAACATGTTCTACGAGCGATTTGAGCGCTCATCCCTTTTACCAAGCCTCGATATTGATAAAGGCATGTTAGTGGTAAAGGATCATGTAGAACTTGATTCTTATGGCTTGTGAGAACATTAGATTGGTACTGAATTGTGAAGTGTCACTAAGCCCTGATTGGTTCTTTTGGGAACTATTCGCCGATCTTTATCAAAGTAATACTATATTGATGGATAAAGTAAGTATTCACTACTGGCAAAATATGTTTGTTGTGCTTACTAATCACATTGAATGGCGTTTCAATGTCACAACAAATGCCCACAAACCGATTGGTTAAACCTATTGAGTTGAGCTGCACATAGGTTGGTGGCTATGAAACCAACTCCTTGAGGGTCGGTCCGAAACGTTCCAAGTCGAGGACCTCGAGACTAGGCCTCGAGTGCCCTATAGAGACTTGCACTAAGTATTGCAATCACTGGGTGAGTGCCGAGTTTCATCGGTGCCAGACGTAGGTCGTCTATGCAATTTTAGTGGGTTAGTTGGTAAGGTAGTTGACTGACTGAACTGACTCACGGGAATCGTCATATGGAAGCCTTGGAGGCTTGGTTGGTATGACTGGAATTCCCGGTTCCGATAGTACGGGATTAGTCCTTGGACTTGAGGAATCATTGCAGTCGCATGCATATGAAGGTTGTATCTTAGATCTGGTGAGAGGTGACTATGTCTTTGATATGGTCATTATAAGCCTTGTCCAGTGCAGTTGGAGTATGTAGTGAGGACGGTGGATTCCAAGAGAGAATCTGTCCCCTGTCAGTATTTGACAGCTATGTCTCCTATGCACTCTAAGATGGTTTCGACTCTTTAAGTCTACGGCCGTAGCGATTGGTCGAGTAGGGAATGGTTCCATAGTCGATCAATAGAGTAAATGCCTCTCGAGTTTGTAGCATAGTTGCCTAGTCCAGGATGGGAACCGATACCCAATTCCATGCCCTAGACTAAGGTCGGGAGATGGTCAACGGAAGGACTGTACCTGTATGGAATTCGGAGCCTAAATGTTAATGCCAACATTCACCTAGTCTCTAGTGCCATGGACCGTTGCTAAACGGCCACCCATGGTAACGGACATTTCTGATTAATGGTTAATCAGAAATAATTAATTAAATTGGATTTAATTAATCAATTGTGTTGCACACAAGCCCAAGTCTAGCTGAGGGTGAACCTAAAGAGTCACACACAAATCACTATGGAAGTAGTGGAATTAATTTGGAATTAATTCTTGAAGAAGTGAATTAATTTAATCCAATTAAATTAATTCAAGGAGAATATAAATGATTGGATCATTTATTAGAAAAATCTATTGGATGGATGGCCCAAGAATTAATTAATTGGATTAATTAATTTTGGGCTTAATACCTTTAAATTAATTGGATTAATTTATTCGGTTTTGTTTAATAAATTGATTGGATCAATTAATTAGTGTTTGAGCTTATGTTTATTTAATTGGATTAAATAAACTTTTAGATTTCAAGGTTCAAAAATAATTGGATTAAATTTGAAATCCATGGATCACTTAATTTAATTGGATTAAATCAAGACCGATCAAAACCAGTCCATGACTTGAAATCAAAGCTCAAAGGTTTGATGCAAGTTTAAGAGGATTTGAAAGTCCTCCATGTAAGCAATGATGTGGCTCCATGTAAGCAATGATGTGGCTTGCCATGATGGCTAGGTGGTGAAACGTTATGTGGATCGTCCCGGGAGATGAACGCTGAAAGATTGTGGATCGTCCCGGGAAATAGCGAGAATGTGGAAGTGCGGTATAAAAAATTAAATACAGAAATTAAAACATGCTTTTAATAAAATAAAAGAACACGTTCAAGGGGTGTACCCTTGAAGTTTTCGGGCGTTCGGTGTATCTCATTAATCAAAAAGCATAAAAGAAATCATGGAGGCCATAGGATTAAAAATAAAGAGAAACGAAAATTTAAACGGGAACCTACCGATTGTCGTTTTTGTCTTCTAACTAGTACTTGCGTTGTTCCCCGATTTGCTCCAAGTCTCGTATGTGAGACCCTCCAAACAGTAACACGCAATCCACCCACGTATCTTGCACGTCGTGCTAACGAACGAACAAGTATTTTTGGAGAGGATGAATTAATCACACGTTATTAATTAACGGTATTAATTCTCCTAAGTTCAATTGTTCCAAGAACAAAAGAACAAGAAATTATTTTCTTGTTGTGAGAGAGAGAGGGCGGACGAGTAGGGAGAGAGGAGAGAGCCGTGTGTGTGTGTGTGTGTGTGTGTTGGAATATCATCACTCCTCAAATAGTGAGGGGGTAGGACTATTTATAGAGGAGGAGTTTAATCCTCTTTAAACTCCAACTCTAAAGAAGACTATTTTTGACTAGGATTTTGACCTTGTCAAAGTCCTAGTCAAAGTAGTATTTAACCTAGTCAAATTTAATCCTAGCCATCCATCTCCCTTTTAATCTCGACCATTAATTTAATTTAATGGAATATTTAAAACCTATTTAAATATTCCAAAGGGCAATAAATAAATATAATAAATATAAATATTTATTCTAGGCCCATTAAATTAATTTTCTAATAAATCCAATTTATTAGATCAATCCTTTTTATCTAATAAAAGGAATGAATTCTCTCCAAGAAAATAAAGGACCCGATTAAATCCAATTTAATCATTCCATTTCTCCAATATTTAATTCTAAATTAAATACTTAATGTGTGTGGATTGTGTGTGACTCTTTAGGTTCACCTTTCAGCTAGACTTGGTCGGATTCCTAGAATCCGGCCGTTACCATGGGTGGCCATCTAGCAACGGTCCATGGCACTAGAGACTAGGTGAATTTTCGGGGATGAACATTTAGGCTCTAACAGTACACTCGTCCTTCTGTCTACGGTCTCACCACTTAGGGTCTAGGGCACGGAAAATGCAGGTACCCATTTTGGACCTAAGTGTCGGTCTGTCCTTACTAAACGCCGCAAGGGAAACCTTCCCTTCTGTTCAGTTACTGTGCCCACAGATTTTAGGGACAAGACACAGAGCATTTGTGAGACTCAACTGTCAATGCCTTTTGACAGGAGACAGATCCTTTCTTGGAAACTACTGTCACTGTGTACGCCAGAGCTGCACTAGACATGGCTTATGACTACTCAAGTGCTTTTTGGCAATATCTCACCATATCTAAGATACAGACCTGATATACAGGTAAACTCAGTTGTTCCTCAAGTCAAAGGACTCGACCTGTACCGTTGGAACCGGGAATATACGTCATACCTAGCCGACCCTACTCAAGGTATTCTGTAAGACGGTTCCCGCGAGTCACCTCAGTCAGCTGCTTCCTAACAGGCTAACCCACTAACACTGCTTAGACGACCCTCATCCCCCGTCGATGAAATACGATAGCAGATTCTTAGTGCAAGTCTCAAGGGGAATCTCGGTACCCATTTTCGAGATTCCTTGACTTGGAGATTTCCGAACTGATTCGGCGAGACTAATTTCATAGACCTACCTCCAAGTGTAGTCCCCGTCCCCGAAATATGTTTTCAGTCCGTGGGCTTTGTTTGTGTAGTGAACAGATATGAAATGCAGATAAAGTGAACACAAACACAGTAATGCAAAATGAATTCACTTCTTTATTCATTAATAATTTTATCAAAATACTAAAATTGTCTAGACATAGGTTACATTTCGCCTACCAAGATTGGCTACATGGTCACCTATTCTAACAATCTCCCACTTGACCTTAAAGCCAATCGCCCATATGTTTAATCCCCATCTTCTCAAGATGTTGCGTATGAGCGTTCTGCGACATAGGCTTTATCAGCGGATCTGCTGTGTTGTCTGCTGAGTTGACTCGGTCCATCCAAACGTCACCTCTTCCTACCATTTCTCTAAGAAGATGGTAGCGTCTAAGAATGCGTTTGGAACGGTGATGAGATCTCGGTTCCTTTGTTTGCGCTATTGCACTGTTGTTATTACAGAAGATGACTCGGGCTCGGCGATGCTAGGCACCACACCCAACTCTTGGATGTAGTTTCTCATCCAAACCGCTTCCTTGGCAGCTTCTGAAGCTGCTATGTATTCAGCCTCTGTGGTGGAGTCAGCAGTGGTTTCTTGCTTGGAACTTTTCCAAGCCACTACTCCTCCATGGAGCTTGAATACGTAACCCGATTGAGACTTGGTATCATCGTCATCAGACTGGAAGCTAGCGTCGCTAAAGCCTTCCAGGATCAGTTCTCCATTGCCATAGACTAAGAACATTTCCTTAGTCCTCCTTAGGTACTTAAGGATGCCCTTAACAACATTTCAATGTGCCTCTCCTGCACAAGACTGATATCTGCTTGTTACGCTCAAAGCGTAAGCAATGTCAGGCCTGGTGCAGTGGACCGCATATTGGATGCTACCTACGGCAGAAGCATAGGGGATGACTTTCATCCTTTCAAGTTCCTCATCAGTCTGCGGGAATTGTTTATTGGATAACTTGATCCCATGCCTCATAGGAATGAATCCTCGTTTGGAGTTGTCCATCGATATCTCTGTAGGACTTTCTCCATATACGAGTTTTAGGTGAGCACTAACATCCTCTTAGATCTGTCCCTGACAATCTGGATGGCTAGGATGTAGGAGGTCTCACCCAAGTCCTTCATGGAAAACTGGGTTGACACTCATGCTTTTGTGTCACCCAACATTCTAACATCATTACCTATGAGTAGAATGTCATCCACATAAAGCATTAGGAACACTATAGAGCTCCCACTGACCTTCCTGTATACAAAAGGGTCGAATTCGTTTTTGATGAAGTCATAGCCCCGTATTACTTCATCGAAGCGAATGTTCCAACTTCGGGATGCTTGTTTGAGGCCATAGATGGACTTCTGGAGACAACAGACCTTCTGTTCTTCTCCAGTGACTGTGAAACCCTCCGGCTGATCCATATAGATCTCTTCCTTAACGAAGCAATTGAGGAAGGTCGTTTTCACATCCATCTGCCATATCTTATAGTCATACCATGCTGCTATGGCGAGCAGGATCCGAATGAATTTAGCCATGGCTACCGGCGAGTAGGAATCCTCAAAATCGACCCCGGGTCGTTGAGTGTATCCCTTAGCTACAAGCCTAGCCTTAAAGGTTGTGACTTCTCCATCAACGCCAAGTTTGCGCTTGTAGACCTACTTACAGCCAACTGGCTTAACACCTTTCGGTGGATCTACAAGTCTCCAGACTTGGTTCTCGCTCATGGAGTCCATTTCGGTTTTCATGGCCTCAAGCCATTTCCCGGAGTCGATGTCAGACATCGATTCTCCGTATGTCTTAGGATCGTTATCCAGAAGACCGGTCGTATTTAGAAAGCCATATCTCACTGGAGGTCTGGACTCTCTAGTAGATTTACGGAGAACGGGAACGTCAGTGGTGACTGTGGGCACTGACTGTATCGGAGCAGGCGGTTCAGGAACCGGGGCTGGCTGTCCTTCATGCCTAGCATGTTGGACTTCTCGAGGTCGGTCAACCCTTCGGGTGTCAATCCTGAATCCTCTAAGTGAGGATTCCGCGGCTACCTCTGATGACTGGATTCCATCACTTGATTCCTCAAGGATCAGTTCATCAGGTTGGATATCCTCTGGGAAGCCTTGCTCCAAGAACACTGCATTTCTTGAAACAAACACCTTTTGTTCCAAAGGGTCATAAAAGTAATAACCCGCAGTTTCTTTAGGGTATCCAACGAACCTGCATAAGTTAGACCTGGATTCTAGCTTATCTCCCACTAACCTCTTGATGTATGCGGGACTACCCCACACTTTCAAGTAGTTGTAGGATGCAGGCTTGTCGTGCCATATCTCGTATGGCGTTTGGGTCAATACACTGGTTGGCGTCAAATTTAGCAACTTGACCGTCGTTTCCAATGCGTAGCCCCAAAAGGACAACGGCAATTTGTTAAAACTCATCATGGATCGAACCATGTCCAATAGGGTTCGATTCCTCCTTTCAGAGACACCATTTAATCGTGGTGTCCCGGGAGGTGTCCATTCTGAAATTATACCATTTTCTTTTAGATAATTAAGGAACTCGGTACTAAGGTATTCACCCCTCGGTCTGATCGTAGGACTTTAATTTTGCAGTTGGTCTGGTTCTCTACTAAGGTATACCATACCATTCTCGTTCCACGAGATTCCTAAGATTATTGCCTCACCCTTTCACATGATCCCGAGGACTCCAAGAGAATCATGTTAATCGGGCGTTAGACCCGACCCAATCTACCGAGCCACAGACCCATTGCTACCCGCACGACTCGTGAGACAGGTAACAGCGGTCTATCTTTCGTTCATGACACAGTGCAGCTTCTTTTAAGTACAATAACGCGCCACGACTTGTGAGACCACGCTATTGACATAAATCAGTTTCCTCACTGTGCCATGGATTGGAAGGCATGGACAAACTCCTAGAGTCCATGTCCATTTTGTCTAGGGTCTAATATTTGGACATTGGTCCAACAAATGTGAGAGTAATAAATGACCGAGATCTCATAATATAAAATATCTACACATCCATCCACAATGCGTAATAAATAAATTGTATCCACAACAGTTATATGATAAATAAAGTGCCATTCATCCATCACAATAACCACATGCAAAATTAAAGCCTAGCACGCCCCTGTAGGATGATCACGAGCCCGAATCCTATGTGATCCACTGAGCCCACAGTAGATCTATGGTCAATCTAGGGTTGGTCCTATACTATTACATTAATAGTAACCCAATCATCATTCTGATGGGCCTTGATCTCTTTTCTCTTTCCTCTCTTCATGGAAACGCCTTGGAACCTCCAGTCTGGGCTCTCCATGTGGACCTTCCTTCTTCTCCATCAATTACATCAAATTGAAACCTCACTCCTATTCTACCCTCATTACATATTAAAAATAGAAACCCCAGCGGAAACCTGGGGGGAGTACATAAGGAGGGAGATAGAATGCCTTATTATTCCAAGGCAACTAGAGAGAGAGAGAAGGAGAAAGCAGTAAAAGAGGCACACAGGCCCAACATAAAATTAAACCATACATTCGGTCTAGGGCTCGTGATCATCCGTTTTCATCCAACACACATAATCATATGATCCAATCATCTAATAACAACATACCAATAATACATGATTACCAATCACAATTAAACAAAACCGAATTTTCAGAATTAATTAAAAAATTAAAACTGAAAAATAAATAAAATAAAAAGGGAGAAACCCTAGCTAACCGGCAGCCGGCCGCCACCACCAGGCAGCAGCCAGCCGGCGTACACGCAGGGAGCAGGCTCAGCCTGCTGCCTCTACGCGCGCGCAGGCCCCTGCCTCTGTCCCATGCGCGCCTGGTCGGCAGCAGGCTGCGCGGCCGCGTGCGCCGGCAGGCTGTCGCGCGTGCAGGCTCCGTTGCCCGTTTGCGCACGTCCGGGCGCGCAGGAATCCCGGCACGCTGGCCTGACGCGCGCGTGCGGGCTTCCCTGCCCGTTTGCGCGCGCGCCCGGCCGCGCCACCGGCAGGTTGGCTGCGCGCAGCCTTGCTCGCCTGGCATGGGCCGCCGCGTGCAGGCTCCCCTGCCTGCGTGCGTCTGCCCAGCCTGTGCGCACGGCTGGGCGCAGCCAGCCTCCGGCTGGTTGGCGTGCTACGGCGTTTCTCCATTTTCGTTCTATTTTTCAACCTCGTTTCCCAAGAAAAAAACAAAAAAAAACTAACCATACCAAAATCACACGAATTAAAAAGCAAGAAAACGACATGCTTTAATAATGATATAACCAAGAATTAATTAAAACATGCCAAGAACACGTTTCATGCTTAAAACGCACGTAAAACCCTAGGCCTATACACCGAACCGGGCTCTGATACCACTGAAAGATTGTGGATCATCCCGGGAAATAGCGCGAATGCGGAAGCGCGGTATAACAAATTAAATACAGAAATTAAAACATGCTTTTAAATAAATAAAGGAACACGTTCAAGGAGTGTACCCTTGAAGTTCCCGACGTTTGGTGTATCTCATGAATCAAAAAGCATAAAAGAAATCATGGAGGCCATAGGATTAAATATAAAGAGAAACGAAAATTTAAATCGGAACCTACCGATTGTCGTTTTCGTCTTCTAACCGGTACTGCGTTGTTCCCCGATTTGCTCCAAGTCTCGTATGTGAGACCCTCCAAACAGTAACATGCAATCCACCCATGTATCTTGCACGTCGTGCTAGCGAACGAACAAGTATTTTTGGAGAGGATGAATTAATCACACGTTATTAATTAACGGTATTAATTCTCCTAAGTTCAATTGTTCCAAGAACAAAAGAACAAGAAATTATTTTTCTTGTTGTGAGAGAGAGAGGGCGGACGAGTAGGGAGAGAGGAAAGAGCCAAGTGTGTGTGTGTGTGTGTTGGAATATCATCACTCCTCAAACAGTGAGGGGGTAGGACTATTTATAGAGGAGTTTAATCCTCTTTAAACTCCAACTCTAAAGAAGACTATTTTGACTAGGATTTTGACCTAGTCAAAGTAGTATTTAACCTAGTAAAATTTAATCCTAGCCATCCATCTCCCTTTTAATGTCAACCATTAATTTAATTTAATGGAATATTTAAAATCTATTTAAATATTCCAAAGGGTAATAAATAAATATAATAAATATAAATATTTATTCTAGGCCCATTAAATTAATTTTCTAATAAATCCAATTTATTAGATCAATCCCTTTTATCTAATAAAAGGAATGAATTCTCTCCAAGAAAATAAAGGACCTGATTAAATCCAATTTAATCATTCTACTTCTCCAATATTTAATTCTAAATTAAATACTTAATGTGTGTGGATTGTGTGTGACTCTTTAGGTTCACCTTTCAACTAGACTTGGTCGGATTCCTAGAATCCGCCCGTTACCATTGGTGGCCATCTAGCAACGGTCCATGGCACTAGAGACTAGGTGAATTTTCGGGGATGAACATTTAGGCTCTAACAGTACACTCGTCCTTCTATCTACGGTCTCACCACTTAGGGTCTAGGGCACAGAAAATGTAGGTACCCATTTTCGACCTAAGTGTCGGCCTGTCCTTACTAAACGCCGCAAGGGAAACCTTCCCTTCTATTCAGTTACTGTGGCCACAGATTTTAGGAACAAGACACAGAGCATTTGTGAGACTCAACCATCAATGCCTTTTGACAGGAGATAGATCCTTTCTTGGAAATTACTGTCACTGTGTACGCCAGAGCTGCACTAGACATGGCTTATGACTACTCAAGTGCTTCTTGGCAATCTCTCACCATATCTAAGATACAGACCTGACATACAGGTAAACAAGCAGTTCCTCAAGTCAAAGGACTCCACCTGTACCGTTGGAACCGGAACACACGTCATACCTGGCCGACCCTACTCAAGGTCCTCCGTAAGACGGTTCTCGCGAGTCACCTCAGTCAGCTGCTTCCTAGCAGGCTAACCCACTAACACTGCTTAGACGACCCTCCTCCCCCGTCGATGAAATACGGCAGCAGATGGTTAGTGCAAGTCTAAAGGGGAATCTCGGTACCCATTTTCGAGATTCCTTAACTTGGAGATTTGCGGACTGATTCGGCGGGACTGATTTCATGAACCTACCTCCAAGCGTAGTCCCAATCCCCAAAATATGTTTTCAGTCCGTGGGCTTTGTTTGTGTAGTGAACAGATATGAAATGCAGATAAAGTGAACACAAACAAAGTAATGCCAAATGAATTCACTTCTTTATTCATTAATAAATTTATCGAAACACTGAAATTGTCTAGACATAGGTTACATTTCGCCTGCCAAGATTGACTACATGGTCACCTATTCTAACAAACGCGAATAGCGGAAGCGCGAAAGATTGCATAAAAAAAATTGCAAGGCGTAATTAAACGAAATTTAAAGCATGCATCATATACATAACCGGATCTAGGGGTGTGCCCTTGATTCTCCCGGGCGTTCGGTGTATCTCATGTTCAATAAAACACAACATGGAGGCCATAGAATTAGAAGCGAAAAAGCATAATTAAAGAACCTACCCGGTTGTAGTTTTGTCTTCGTTCGGCTACATGCATTGTTCCCCGTTTTGCACCAAGATCTCAAAGAAGAGAGGCCCTCTAAATCATCTCACTCGCTACACCGGAAAGCAAAGAACCCTTGTGCTAGCAAGAAAATATTTGGGGAGAAGAGACATCGATACACGCTATCAATGAACGCAATCGATGTCTCATATGTTCTAGCTTGAATAAATCAAGAAGAACAAAGTAGAAATCTTGGAGAGTGAGAAGAGGGTGGACGAAAATCTTGAGAGAGAATTGAGAGATGAGAGTTGTAGAGATTAGTAGGTGTGTGTGTGTGTGTGTGTGTGTGTTTGAGTATTTATAGAAGATAGAATTTCTTATTCCTACACAAACTTTTCTAAAGAGACACACTTTGACTAGGATTTTGACCTAGTCAAATCCTAGTCAAACTAGGCTTTGATTAAGTTAAATTAATCATGACCCTTTATCTCATCAATCCCTTGATCAAATCTTGTCCATCCATTTTGATGGGCTTTATGGAATGGGCCTATTTAATTCTAAATTAAATAGTCCCATGGAATCTATATTAAATCCTATTTAATATACAAGCTCATTAATTTAATTAATGGAATGGACTTTATTTAATTCTAAATTATATAGTTCCATGGACTTTATATTAAATCCTATTTAATATACCAAGCTCATTAATTAATTCACCCGTTTTAATCTAATTAAAAGGGAAGCCCATGCTTTATAAAATCCATAAATCTAATTTATGAACTCAAGCCGATTATTCCGAATGATCCATCGAGGCTTGAATCTCCAAGAAGTATAATTTAATTCCATTATATTAAACCTTTTTCCTAGAATTAATTTCAAATTAATTCCCTTTCATTTGGTGTAGCGGGTGTGACTCTTTGGGTTCACCTTTCAGCTAGACTTGGACGTACTTCTTGTTATTTCACAACCAAAGTAGTCTGTTACCATGGGTCGCCATCTAGCAACGGTCCATGGCACTAGAGACTAGGTGAATATTTGGTGTGAACATTTAGGCTCCGAGTTATACTCAGGTGCGGTCCTACCGACGCTTGATACGTACGGGTACGGTCCTACTGTCGCCTGTCTCCCGGCCTTTAGTCTAGGGGATCATCATATGGAAGCCTTGGAGGCTTGGTCAGTATGATTGGTTTTCCCCAGTTCCGATAGTACGGGAGTAATCCTCAGACTTGAGGAATCATGGCAGTCACGTGCACAGGACGGCTGTATCTTGGATTTGGCGAGAGGTATCATTCTGTAAGATGATCATTATAAGCCTTGTCCAGTGCAGTCAGAATGTGTAGCGAGGACGGTGGATTCCAAGAAGAGGATCCGTCCCCTGTCAGTATGTGACAGAGGTATCTCCTATGCACTCGGAGACACGTTCATGCTGTTTGAAGCTGTGGCCACAGTGGTTGGTCGAACAGGGAATAGTTTCCTGTGTCGACGCAATGAAGCATGCGTGGTCTCGAGTATTAAGCATAGATGCCTAGTCAAGGATGGGAACCGACGCCCAATTCCATACCCTAGACTAAGGCCGGGAGACGGTAGACGGAAGGATCGTACCCGTACGGAATCGGCACCTAAATGTTCACGCCAATGTCACCTAGTCTCTAGTGCCATGGACCGTTGCTAGACGGCCACCCATGGTAACGGGCCCTTGTGGGACACGGGCCCAAGTCTAGCTGAGGGTGAACCTAAAGGGTCACACACAAATCACCGAGGAGATTGAGAGATCGACTTGAGTCAATCTCGAAGGATAAAATAAGTAATTGGATTACTTAAGGGAAAGTCCATTGGATGGACGGGGCCGATATTGTATCGGGCTTTCATTTAATCGGTAAATTGGATTTTCGATTAAATATGGAAAGTTGAGATGTTGAGACGTTGGATCTTTTAATTGGATTAAAAGATCAACGGAAATAATTTAAGTGGACATTAAATTAGATTTAATATTGGGTTCGTCGTAATTGGATTACGATAAAACCGGTCCGTTAAATTATACCCGAGAGGAGAAATAATTCCTAATTTGGAATAGGAAGAAGTTGGACTTCTTCCTTAATTAAACATAGCCGACATGCTCCCTCGGAGGAAGCAAAATCAGCCATGTTTTCATGCTAGGTGGTATGTTGACTTGTCTCTTTTGGAAAGAGACAAATCAACTCCAATCAAGCTCTTCCCTTTTGGTATGATTTGATCATACCATAAATTTTGGTAGGCTTGATTGAAGAATTGATGGTGATTGATTGGAATGAATCTAGACATCCTTGGATGAACCTAGACACATTCCAATAATCACATTAATTATGTATATATATTAGAATATACAACCCACCTAGCATAAGTGATTCATTATTCATCTTTTTCTAGGAAAAAGAGAAGACAAAAATCCTCTCCTCTCTCTCAATTTTCGTGCTCCCTCCCTCTCTTACACTTGTGTTCTTCACTTGATTTTGAATCAAGAAGAAGAACAAAGTAAGTTTAAGAGAACACTAATTCATTAGTGTTCTTCTCTTAAACCGATTCCTTCCTAAACCCGTTCTTTTCTAGCAAGAAGAACGCGTGTTTCTTCCGGTGTGGTGTGGATCACCTTTGGAGAATCCATACGTTTGGATTTCGTGAGCATTCCGGAGAAGGAACAACGCTAGTAGCCGGGAGCATACGCTAAACAATCAAAGGTAACGGTTTATTACGCTTTGATTGATTCCATTTATATATCTATGCCCTATGTGTTTAAATATATGTTTAATATTTACACATCCTACATCGAACGCCCGGTTCAGCACCCAAGGGTACACCCCTTGGGATTCGCGTATTTTGAATTTTATTTAAATTTACGCACTTTCCTCGCATTCCTCGCTTCCGCTCGCGCTCCCGGGCGGATCCGCTTGTCCTTCAAGTGGTATCAGAGCCCGGTTCGATGTAAGGGGCATAGATCTATGTGTTTGGCATGATCTTACTTGCTTTTTAAACGGCTTTTATTGGCATGTTAGATTACATAAAATATGTGAATAATATGATGATTCAATTGTTTGGATTTAATGGACTTTTGGCATGCTTAATTTTGTTAGATTGGATCTAAAATGGCATGCTTATTTTCAGAATAATATTAATTTTATTGTGCTGAAACAGTTTTTGAAAAACAAAAAAAAAAAAAAAAATTTTGGTCGGGCCGGCAGTGGCCGCGCGCAGCGCGGGCGCCTGCGCGCGCGCCATGCGCGCGGACGCCGCGCGGCACAGCGCGCGCCGCGCGCGCAGGCCCGCGCAGGCTTTGCTGCTGGGCAAGCGCGCGCGCGCAGGGCTCGCAGGCTGCTTGCCTGCGCGCGCGCGCGCGCGCTGCTGCGCGCGGGCGGCCGCAGCCACACAACGGCTGGGCCGTTTTGTGCCGTTTTTTCGACTTTTTCCTGAAAATTCGATTTTCTGTATTTTCTGCACAATATTCTGAATATATTAATTTTGCATTTTTGATTTTGGGATAATTGGATTATTCCTTGAATTAAATTTGCTTAATTAATTTGGGATTAATACACATGGCATTGGATGCATTGTGTAAAATGTCCATTAAATTTAAAATTTGAATTTTTGCATATTATTATATATTATGCTTTTGTGATGTTGGACATCACTTGGTATTTGGAATATCCATTGGTTATTTATGCATGATTATTGGAATAATTATGTTATATGTGAGTTGATGGAATCAACATGGGATGATCACAAAGCCCTAGACCTTGTGTATGGATGAATGAATGTTTATTTATTTTCTGTTGGGTGGGGCCTGCGTGCCTCTTGTTTTTGGGACTATCATCTCCCGTATTTTCAGCCTCATGATGTTAAGGCTTGTTTCCTTATTACCAATGTATTTACTTTCAGTTGTAATGAGAGTAGATAGGATTGGTGAGGTTTCAATTTTAACAAGCAATTGGAGTCGGAGACCCCCAAGGAGGAGCATCAAGGCGTGCAACAAGTGCACTACAAGGGCCATTGGAATGACAATGGGTATATTAACTATTGTAATAATTTAGGACCACCCTAGACAGACCATAGACTCACTGCGGGCTTAGTGGTCGCATAGGTTGGGCTTGTGATCATCCTAACAGGGGTATGCTATGTTTTCTGCATGCGGCGTATTTATTTATCGCTTTAAATATTGGATATTTATGCATGCTAAAAACAAATAATGTGATGAGGTCTCGGTCACACACAAACTCTCATTTGGTTGGACCAAATTAAATATTAGGCCCATAACGGACTTGATCAAAATGGTATTTTTGGTCTGTCCGAGCCTTCCATCCACAGCAATTGTGGTGAGGAAGCTACCACTACCCAAGTGTGGTCTCACGAGTCGTGGCACACTTGGACTAGGGGAAAGCTGCACTATTGTTGTGAACAAAAAAAGAGCGCTCGCTGTTTTCCCATGTCTCACGAGTCGTGGGGGCGACAGTTTGAGGCATGATTTGGTTGATGGGTCGGCCCCTAACAAACTGAGTAACATGGTTCGCTTGGAGTCCTCGGAACCATGCGAATACGTGAGGCAAAATATCTTGGGAATCTCATTGGATGAGAATGATATTGGATATCTCCCACGAGGTCTTCTTCATGTGAATCGTAAAAGCGGGCATGGAGATTAACGCTGTGGATCCCAAGCCCACTAGGAAATGGTCTTTCCCGAAACTCCGCTTGAGAGTGGCGGACTTTCGTATAAATAGTGGGAGGGTTAAAGACTAAAAGACTAAGTCTTCAACTTGAACAATAATATTATCATCTCTGCTAATATTCTTCTGCTTTACATTTTCATTAATGTAGATATGTCTAAGACCCGTTAACCATGATTCTTGAGACTAACAAATTCAACGGAACGAACTACTCGGACTGGCTGAGAAACCTGAGGATTGTCCTCGGTTTCGAGAACCAAGGCTACGTCTTTGGACGAGCCGCCAACCCGAGCAACTTTACCGGAGGGTCCACGCCTGAAGAACGTTTGACGTTCGAGAAATGCATGAGGACAACCGGAAAGTACGCAGTATCATACGGCTTCAATGTCTAACGACATCCAGAAGCAGTATGAGAGGCTGGACAACGTCTCCGCCCATAATGCTCCCGCATGAACGAGGTTTATCGCGGTTTCCGGATAGGCATAATTCAGATATGCCGCCACAAAAGCATTCTTTGGCACCAAGCTCGCTGAAGGAGCGTCTGTACAGAGTCATGGGTTCAAGATGCTCTCCCTTTAGTGGAGAAACTCGAGGACCTTAAAAGCTAGGCTTAACAATGACAACGTACATTGACGTGATCCTCCAGTTCGCTCCTCTACCATCCTATGACCCGTTTGTTGTAAACTACAACATGAACGGACTTGAGAAGTCTATTCATGAGTTGATCAACAATGCTGGTCCAATACGAGCAACGACCCACAAGTCGGCGCCGGCGGTATTGATAGGAGATTTCGGACCTCCAAGGTGAATGGCAAGAGGGCCGGACGCTGGAATGAGGAAGAAGGGCAAAGGGAAGACGGTCCGGCCCCCTGCTCACGCTCCGGGTTCGTCCCTGTTGCTCCGGTTGGACCGAGCAAAGGGAAAGGAAAGTCCCCCAGTGGGTTCTCAAGGTGTACACGAAACCCAAGGCAAAATGATGTCTGCATGCATTGCCAAGGGAAAGGCCGCATTGGAAGAGGGAGTGCCCACAACTACCTCTCCAACCCAGGTCGTGTTTGTGGTTGAAGTTAATATGTTACTAATTCTGCACACTTAATCCCAACACTTACAACAACCATCTGCAACAGGTATTGGATACCGGGTGTGGTGCTCACATCTGCCACATGATTTGCAGCACTGCAAAGAAGCAGAAGGCTAACAAGGATGAGATGATCTAAGGCTAGGCGATGGCAAGGCCGTTGCTGCGGAGGCCGTAGGATCACTGAGTTAGCCATTAGTATCATGTTAGGATTGTACTGAACGACTGTTACTATGTACCTAGCATGATTAAAAACATTGTTTCCATCCGGTCCTTGATAAGGACGGGATATGAATTTACCACATCAATAAAACGGTTTTTTCATTATCAAAGATTCTGGTTATTCTCATTTGGCTTGGTACATTGGTCAACGGTCCTGTACATACTTCAACAGTCTAATTGGAATTATGACTGGGGCATGGCAGAACAACAAACGAAAAAAACGTGATGATCCATAATAACGATATAGATATGGATGCGAGGTTAGTCATATCTCTAAAGATGGATAAGAAGTTGGTGGACTCAAAGGAGTCTAGACAAAATAAACGGCACCAACACACGATTTGACACCTACCGACTGCGTAGACCACCGAAACACATCCACACACCCAAGCTCCCTGTCTAAGGAAAGATGACCAAGAAACCCTTCGTTGGACAAAGTACGCTGGCCAGTGGTCTGTTGGATTTGATCCATAAGATGTCTGTGGTCCACTAAGTACTCAGGCTAGAGGTGGTACTCCGTACTTCATAACCTTTACGATGATTCACTCAGGTATGGTTATGCCATTTACCTGATGAGGGTACAAGTCTGAGCCTTTGAAGGTTTAAGGAATACAGCTTGAATGTAGAGAACCAAACCCCGGTCGAAAGATCAAAGCCCTTACGGGTCGGACCGAGGTGGAGAGTATTTGAGTGGTGCAAAACACCTTAAGTTTACTGATTATCTACAAAAGAGAATGGGATTCTCTCTCAGTGGATCCCATCCTGGAACACGCAACTTCCCCACCGGTGTGTCTGAAAAGCAGGGAATCGGACCTTGTTGGACATGGTCCGATCCATGATGAGTTTAACCGAAAACTACCCCTTTCCTTCTAGGGAATACGTCTTTGAGACGGCTGCGCCAAAGTTTTGAACTTGGCGCCATCTACAAAGGGTATCCCAGACGCCATATGAGATATGGCATGGCAAGCCCCTGCCTCCTACAAATACTTATTGAAAGTGTGGGTTGCCCCGCATATGTCAAGAGATTAGTGGGAGATAACTGGACTCCGAGGTCTAGTTTATGCAGGTTTATCGGCTATCCGAAGAAACTGCGGGGTATTATTTCTATGATCCCTCCGAGCAAAAAGGTTTTTGTCTCGCGAAACGCAGTGTTTTTTGGAAAAAAGGTTTTCCATCGGATAGTCGAACAGCGATGAGGTACTCCTTGAGGAATCAAGTGAGGTACCCCATGAGGCGGCAAGTGACATCTGAGCCAGTGGTTCCCACTGATATTGTTCCAGTCCTCCGTAGGTCGGCCAGAGTATCCCATGCACCTGATAGGTATGGATTTCTGGGCCTGACGGTCAGTTTGGATAATGATCCAAAGACGTCGGAGAAGCGATGTCGGACATCGATTCGGACAAGTGGCTTGAGGCCATGAAATCCGAGATGGACTCGATGGGTACAAACAAGGTTTGGACCCTAGCAGATCCACCAAAAAGGGGTTAACCCCCCCAACCCGAAGCTGCGAACATACGTTTGGATGAAGTCATACGGGATATGATTTCATCAAGAAACGAGTCCGATCCTTGTGTATACAAGAAGATCAGTAAGAGCTCAGTTGCGTTTTTGGTGCTTTACGTGGATGGACATCTTGCTCATTGGGAATGAATGCTAAGATGTTGGGTACCACTCAAAGCTGGTTGTCAACACAATTCTCCATGAAGGATAATGGGCGAGGCATTCCTACATCCTTGGCATCAAGATCTACAGGGATAGATCTAAAAGGATGTTAGGAATGGCCCAGTCCTCCGTACATTGAGAAAGTCTTGAGAGAGATTCAAAGATGGAGAACTCAAAACGAGGATTCCTTCCAATGAGGCATGGAATTAAGTTATCCAAGAAGCAGTCTCCTAAGACTGATGAGGAGCTTAAACGGATGTTGGACATCCCCTATCTTCAGCCGTAGGCACAGCATACAGTTGCTGTTCAATGCACTAGACCTGATGTGGCTTTCGCTTTGAGCGTAACAAGTCGATATCAGTCGTGTGCCGGGGAGGCACACTGGAGTGCAGTCAAGACTATCTTGAAGTACCTGAAAAGGACTACAGGACATGTTCTTGATCTACAGCAGTGGAGAGCTTGATAACTTGGAAGGCTATAGCGACTGCGAGCTTCCAGTCGGATGACGATGATGCCAAGTCTCAGTCTGGTTATGTATTCAAAACTTAATGGTGGCCGTGGTTGCTTTGGAAAGAGTTCCAAGCAGGCTACCACGGCGGACTCCCACCACAGAGTCTGAATACATAGCGGCTTTGGAAGCTGCTAAGGAGTGGTTTGGTTGAAGCTACATCCAAGGGTTGGATGTAGTACCTAGCATATGCTAAGCCTCTGTAATTATCTTTTTATGATAACAACGGGGCGATAGCGCTAGCAAAGGAACCGAGATCTCATCACGATCCAAGCATATTCTTAGACGCTACCATCTCTTAGAGAGATGGGATAGCAGGAGTGACGTTCGGTTGGACCGAGTCAGCTCCGCAGAAAACATAGCAGATCCACTTGCTAAGCCCATGTCGCAAGTTGCCCATACTCACCATCTGAATAAGAGGTTCGAGGTCAATGGGTGATTGGCTTTAGGTCAAGTGGGAGATTGTTGGAATAGGTGACCAGAAAGCCAATAGGTTTGGCAATTTGTAACCTATCCGACAACTTGATGTGAATGTAATATTATTATGTGATGAATAAGATGAGTATTCGTCACCAATGTACCTTCTTTGTTCGCGCTCCATCTTACATTTGTTAAAATGCCTTTTCGTGCTTAACTTAATATCGCAAACCAAAAGCCAACAGACCCATAGATAAACAACTCGTGCAGTTGGGCCACGCATTGGATGGTGGTCATGAAACCAACTGATTAAGAGTTGGGTCAGCTGAAACGTTATCCAAGTCGAGGACCTCGAGACAGATCCCCCCCCGGCATCGAGAGTCCTATTGACGACTTGCATCAAGAGTCGTGTTCATTGGTATTGAGTGCCGTGTTTCATCGGCGACAGGGCGTGGGACGCCTACACACGGTCTTGATGGGTTGGTCGACTGGGGTCGAGCCCGACTGGACTGACTCGCGGGGATCATCATATGGAAGCCTTGGAGGCTTGGTCGGTATATGATTGGTTTTCCCCCGGTTCCGATAGTTACGGGAGTAATCCTCAGACTTGAGGAATCATGGCAGTCACGTGCACAGGACGGCTGTATCTTGGATCTGGCGAGAGGTGATCATTCTGTAAGATGATCATTATAAGCCTTGTCCAGTGCAGTCAGAATGTGCTAGCTCCAACGAGGACGGTGGATTCCAAGAACGAGGATCCGTCCCCTGTCAGTATGTGACAGAGGTATCTCCTATGCACTCGGAGACACGTTCATGCTGTTTGAAGCTTGGCCACAAGTGGTTGGTCGAACAGGAATAGTTTCCTGTGTCGACGCAATGAAGCATGCTGGTCTCGAGTATTAAGCATAGATGCCAGTCAAGGATGGGAACCGACGCCCAATTCCATACCCTAGACTAAGGCCGGGAGACGGTAGACGGAAGGATCGTACCCGTACGGAATCGGCGCGCCTAAAATGTTCACGCCAATTCACCCTAGTCCTCTAGTGCCATGGACCGTTGCTAGACGGCACCCATGTAACGGGCCCTTGTGGGACACGCGGCCCAAGTCTTAGCTGAGGGTGAACCTAAAGGGTCACACACAAATCATCGAGGAGGTTGATGAGATCGACTTGGAGTCAAATCTCGACAGGATAAAATAAGTAATTGGATTACTTAAAGGGAAAGTCCATTGGATGGACGAGCCGATATGCTGTACATACTCGGGCTTTCATTTAATCGGTAAATTGGATTTTCGATTAAATATGGAAAGTTGAGATTTGAGACGTTGGATCTTTTAATTGGACTTAAAAGATCAACGGAAATAATTTAAGTGGACATTAAATTAGATTTAATATTGGGTTCGTCGTAATTGGATTACGATAAACCCGGTCCGTTAAAATTATCAACCCGAGGAGAGAAATAATTCCTAATTTTGGAAATAGGAAGAAGTTGGACTTCTTCCCTTAATTAAAACATAGCCGACCATGCTCCCCTTGGAGGAAGCAAAATCAGCCATGTTTCATGCTAGTGGTATGTTGACTGTGTCTCTTTTGGAAAGAGACAAATCAACTCCAATCAAGCTCTTCCCTTTTGGTATGATTTGATCATACCATAAATTTTGGTAGGCTTGATTTGAAGAATTGATGGTGATTGATTGGAATGAATCTAGACATCCTTGGATGAACCTAGACACATTCCAATAATCACATTAATTATGTATATATATTAGAATTATACAACACCTAGCATAAGTGATTCATTATTCATCTTTTTCTAGGAAAAAGAGAAGACAAAAATCCTCTTCCTCTCTCTCAATTTTCGTGCTCCCTCCCTCTCTTACACTTGTGTTCTTCACTTGTTTTGAATCAAGAAGAAGAACAAAGTAAGTTTAAGAGAACACTAATTCATTAGGTGCTTTCATTCTCATTAAACCGATTCCTTCCTAAACCCGTTCTTTTCTAGCCAAGAAAGAACGCGTGTTTCTTCCGGTGTGGTGTGGATCACCTTTGGAGAATCCATACGTTTGGATTTCGTGAGCATTCCGGAGAAGGAAACAACGCTAGTAGCCGGAGCATACGCTAAACAATCAAAGGTAACGGTTTATTACGCTTTGATTGATTCCATTTATATATCTATGCCCTATGTGTTTAAATATATGTTTTAATATTTACACATCCTACATCGAACGCCCGGTTCACACCAAGGGTACACCCCTTGGGATTCGCGTATTTTGAAATTTTATTTAAATTTACGCACTTTCCTCGCATTCCTCGCTTCCGCTCGCGCTCCCGGGCGGATCCGCTTGTCCTTCATATCTCTATGGCGTCTGGGATACCCTTTTAGATGGCGCCAAGTTCAAAACTTTGGCCGCCGTCTCAAGAGCGTATCCCCAGAAGGAAAGGGTAGTTCGGTAAAAACTCATCATGGATCGGACCATGTCCAACAAGGTTCGATTCCTCCTTTCAGACACACCATTAAGCTGCGGTGTTTCCAGGAGGGTCCACTGAGAGAGAATCCCATTCTCTTTTTGATAATCAGTAAACTCACCACTCAAGTACTCTCCACCTCGGTCCGACCGAAGGGCTTTGATTTTCGACCGGTTTGGTTCTCTACTTCAAGTCTGTATTCTTTAAACCTTCCAAAGGCTTCAGACTTGTACCTCATCAGGTAAACATAACCATACCGTGAGTGATCATCGGTAAAGGTTATGAAGTACGAGTACCCACCTCTAGCCTGAGTATTTAGTGGACCACAGACATCTGTATGGATCAAATCCAACAGACCACTGGCTAGCGTACTTTGTCCAACAAAGGGTTTCTTGGTCATCTTTCCCTTTAGACAGGATTCGCAGGTCGGTAGGTTGTCCAAATCGTTTATTTCTAGGCTCTTTGAGTCCACCAACCTTCTTATCCTATCTTTAGAGATATGACCTATCCTCGCATGCCATATCTGTGCGTTATTATGATCATCACGTTTTCATTTGTGTTCTGCAGTCATAATCCAATTAGACTGTTGAAGTATGTACAGACCGTTGACCAATGTACCAAGCAGATGAGAAATACCATCTTTGATAATGAAAAAACCGTTTTTGTTGATGGTAAATTCATTATCCCTCCTTATCAAGGACCGGGATGGAAACAATGTTTTTTAATCATGCTAGGTACATTGAAACAGTCGTTCAGTACAATCCTAACATGACTACTAATGGCTAACTCTAGTGATCCTACGGCTTCCGCAGCAACGGCCTTGCCATCGCCTAGCCTCAGGATCATCTCATCCTTGGTTAGCCTTCTACTTCTTTGCAGTGCCTGCAGATCACTGCAGATGTGAGCACCACACCCGGTATCCAATACCCATGAAGCAGAATTAGTAATCATATTAACTTCAACCACAAACACACCTGGGTTGGAGAGGAGTTGTGGGCACTCCCTCTTCCAATGCCCTTCCCTTGACAATGTATGCAGACATCATTTGCCTTGGACCGCTGAGAACCACGGGTCTTCCCTTTTCCCTTTGCTCGGTCCAACCGGAGCAACAGGGACGCCCGAGCGTGAGCAGGGGCCACAACCGTCTTCCCTTGCCCTTCTTCCTCTTTCCAGCGTCCGGCCCTCTTGCCATTCGCCTTGGAGGTTGAAGCCTCTCCTATCAATTACCGCCGGCGCCGACTTGTAGGTCGTTGCCTCGTATTGGACCAACATGTTGATCAACTCATGAATAGACTTCTCAAGTCCGTTCATGTTGTAGTTTACAACAAACGGATCATAGGATGGAGGAAGCGACTAGAGGATCACGTCAATGTAACGTGTCATTGTTAAGCCCAGCTTTAAGGTCCTCGAGTTTCTCCACTAGGGAGAGCATCTTGACCCCATGACTTTGTACAGACGCTCCTTCAGCAAGCTTGGTGCCAAAGAATGCTTTTGTGGCGGCATATCTAATATGCCTATCCGGAACCGCATAAACCTCGTTCATGCGGAGCATTATGGCGGAGACGTTGTCCAGCCTCTCATACTGCTTCTGGATGTCGTTAGACATCGAAGCCAGTATGATACTGCGTACTTTCGGTTGTCCTCATGCCATTTCTCGAACGTCAAACGTTCTTCAGGCGTGGACCCCTCCGGTAAGTCGCTCGGTGGCGGCTCATCCAAGACGTTAGCCTTGGTTCTCGAAAACCGAGGACAATCCTCAGGTTTCTCAGCCAGTCCGAGTAGTTCGTTCCGTTGAATTTGTCACCAGTCTCAAGAATCATGGTTAACGGGTTCTTAGACATATCTACATTAATGAAAATGTAAAGCAGAAATTAGCACGATGATGGTAGTATTTTGTTCAAGTTGAAGACTTGGTCGTTTTAGTCTTTAACCCTCCACTATTTATACGAAAGTCCGCCACTCTCAAGCGGAGTTTTGGGACAACCATTTCCTAGTGGGCTTGGGATCCACAAGCGTAATCTCTATGCCCCGCTTTTACGATTCACATGAAGAAGACCTTGTGGGAGATATCCAATATCATTCTCATCCAATGAGATTCCCAAGATATTTTTGCCTCACCTATTCACATGAGTCCCGAGGACTCCAAGCGAACCATGTTACTCAGTGTTGGGCCCGACCCATCAACCAAATCATGCCTCAAAACTGTCGCCCCCCACGACTCGTGAGACAGGGAAACAACGAGCGCAGTCTTTTTGTTCACAACAATAAATGCAGCTTTCCCCTAGTCCATGTGTGCCACGACTCGTGAGACCACACCTTGGGGTAGTGGTAGCTTCCTCACCACATTGCTGTGGATGGAAGGCTCGGACAGACCAAAATACCATTTTGATCCAAGTCCGTTCTGGGCCTAATATTTAATTTGGTCCAACCAAATGAGAGTTTGTGTGTGACCAAGACCTCATCATATTATTGTGTTTTAGCATGCATAAATATCCAATATTTAAAGCGATAAATAAAAAACGCCGCATGCATAAAACATAGCATACCCTGTTAGGATGATCACAAGCCCAACCTATGCGACCCACTGAACCCGCAGTGAGTCTATGGTCTGTCTAGGGTGGTCCTAAATTATTACAATAGTAATATACCCATTGTCATTCCAATGGGCTTGTAGTGCTTCTTGTTTCATGCCTTGATGCTCCTCCTTGGGTCTCCGACTCCAATTGCTTGTTAAAATTGAAACCTCACCAATCCTATCTACTCTCATTACAACTGAAAGTAATACATCGGTAATAAAGAAACAAGCCTTAACATCATGAGGCTGAAAATACGGGAGATGATAGTCCCAAAAACAAGAGGCACGCAGACCCCACCCAACAGAAAATAAATAAACATTCATCCATACATAAGGTCTAGGGCTCTTGTGATCATCCCATGTTGATTCCATCAACTCACATATAACATAATTATTCCAAATAATCATGCATAAATAACCAATGGATATTCCAAAATACTCAAGTGATGTCCAACACACAAAAGGCATAAATATACAAATAATATGCAAAATTCAAATTTTAAATTTAATGGACATTTTAAACAATGCATCCAATGCATGTATTAATCCCAAGTTAATTAAGCAAATTTAATCCAAAGAATAATCCAATTATTCCAAAAAAAAAAATCCAAAAATTAATATATTTTCAGAAATATCGTGCAGAAAATACAGAAAATCGAATTTTTTCGGAAAAAGTCGAAAAACGGGCACAAAACGCCCAGCCGTTGTGCTGGCCGGCCGCCCGCGCGCACAGGGCAGCGCGCGCGGGCGCTGTGCCGCGCGCTGGCCCTCGGCCAGCAGCGGCCGGCTGCGCACAGCATCGCGCACGCTGGCCGGGCGCCTGCGCACGGCCACTGCCGGCCCGACCAAAATTTTTTTTTTTTTGTTTTTTGTGTTTTTCAAAACTGTTTCACCACAAATAACATTAATATTATTCTGAAAATAAGCATGCAATTTTAGATCCAATCTAACAAAATTAAGCATGCCAAAAGTCCATTAAATCCAAACAATTGAATCATCATATTATTCATATATTTATGTAATCTAACATGCCAATAAAAGCCATTTAAAAGCAAGTAGATCATGCCAAACACATAGATCTATGCCCCTTACATCGAACCGGCTCTGATACCACTTGAAGGACAAGCGGATCCGCCCGGAGCGCGAGCGGAAGCGAGAAAGCGTGGAAAAGTGCGTAAATTTAAATCAAATTCAAAATACGCGAATCCCAAGGGGTGTACCCTTGGGTGCTCAACCGGGCGTTCGATGTAGGATGTGTAAATATTAAAACATATATTTAAACACATAGCATAGATATACAAATGAAATCAATCAAAGCGTAATAAACCGTTACCTTTGATTGTTTAGCGTATGCTCCCGGCTACTAGCGTTGTTCCTTCTCCGAAATGCTCACGAAATCCAAATGTATAGATTCTCCAAAGGTGGTCCACACCACATCAGAAGAAACACACGTTCTTCTTGCTAGAAAAGAACGGGTTTAGGAAGGAATCGGTTTAAGAGAAGAACACTATGAATTAGTGTTCTCTTAAACTTACTTTGTTCTTCTTCTTGATTCAAAATCAAGTGAAGAACACAAGTGTAAGAGAGGAGGGAGCACGAAAATTTGAGAGAGAGGAGAGATTTTTGTCTTCTCTTTTCCTAGAAAAAGATGAATAATGAATCACTTATGCTTGGTGTTGTATATTCTAATATATATACATAATTAATGTGATTATTGGAATGTGTCTAGGTTCATCCAAGGATGTCTACATTCATTCCAATCAATCACCATCAATTCTTCAATCAAGCCTACCAAAATTTATGGTATGATCAAATCATACCAAAAGGGAAGAGCTTGATTGGAGTTGATTTGTCTCTTTCCAAAAGAGATAAGTCAACATACCACCTAGCACGAAACATGGCTGATTTTGCTTCCTCCAAGGGAGCGTGTCGGCCATGTTTAATTAAGGGAAGAAGTCCAACTTCTTCCCATTGCAAATTAGGAGTTATTTCTCCTCTCGGTTATAATTTAACGGATCGGGTTTTATCGTAATCCAATTGCGACGAACCCAATATTAAATCCAATTTAATGTCCACTTAAATTATTCCCGTTGATCTTTTAATCCAACTAAAAGATCCAACGTCTCAACATCTCAACTTTCCATATTTAATCGAAAATCCAATTTACCGATTAAATGAAAGGCCGATACAATATCGGCCGTCCATCCAATGGACTTTCCCTTAAGTAATCCAATTACTTATTTTATCCTTCGAGATTGACTCCAAGTCGATCTCTCAACCTTCCTCGGTGATTTGTGTGTGACCCTTTAGGTTCACCCTCAGCTAGACTTGGGCCCGTGTCCCACAAGGCCCGTTACCATGGGTGGCCGTCTAGCAACGGTCCATGGCACTAGAGACTAGGTGAATTGGCGTGAACATTTAGGCGCCGATTCCGTACGGGTACGATCCTTCCGTCTACCGTCTCCCGGCCTTAGTCTAGGGTATGGAATTGGGGGTCGGTTCCCATCCTTGACTAGGCATCTATGCTTAATACTCCAGACTACGTATGCTTCATTGCATCGACACAGGAAAACCATTCCCTGTTCGACCAACCACTGTGGCCACAGCTTCAAACAGCATGTACGTGTCTCCGAGTGCATAGGAGATACCAACTGTCATATACTGACAGGGGACGATCCTCTTCTTGGAATCCACCGTCCTCGCTACACATTCCGACTGAACTGGACAAGGCTTAATGATAATCATCTTACAGAATGATTACCTCTCGCCAGATCCAAGATACAGCCGTCCTGTGCACGTGACTGCCATGATTTCCTCAAGTCTGAGGATTACTCCCGTACTATCAGAACCGGGGAATCCAATCATACCGACCAAGCCTCCAAGGCTTCCATATGATGATCCTCGCGAGTCAGTCCAGTCGGCTCGACCCCAGTCGACCAACCCATCAAGACCGTGTAGGCGTCCCACGCCTGTCGCCGATGAAGCACGGCACTCATCCAATGAACACGACTCTTGATGCAAGTCTCAATTAGGACTCTCGATGCCCTGTCTCGAGGTCCTCGACTTGGAACGTTTCATACCCAACTCTTAATCAGTTGGTTTCATGACCACCATCCAATGCGTGGCCCAACTGCACGAGTTGTTATCCATGGTCTGTGGGCTTTGTTGCGATATAAGTTAAACACCATTTTAACAAATGTAAGATGAGCGCAACAAAGAAGGTACCATTGGTGACGAATACTCATCTTGTTCATCACATAATAATATTATATTCACATCAAGTTGTCGGATAGGTTACAAATTGCCAAACCTATTGGCTTTCTGGTCACCTATTCCAACACATGTCATATAACCTGTCAAATTTCACCAGATCCAAGATACAATTAGTATGTAAGGGACTGCCGCTGATCCTCAAGTCCGAGGTCTAATCCCGTACTATCGAAACTGGGAATACGAGTCATACCGATCAAGCCCGAGTGGCTTCCATATGATGATTCCCGTGAGCCACCTCAGTCAGCAGCCACCTAGCTGGTTGACCCACTAACACTGCATGGACGAGCCTCGTCACTTGTTGATGAAATGCGACTGCAGATGCTTAGTGCAAGTCTCAAATGGATTCTCGATGCCCTGTCTCGAGATTCCTTTGACTTGGAGTATTTCATGAACTTACCTCCAAGCGCAGTTCTAATTTTCCGAAATGTTATGTTAGTCTGTGGGCGTTTGTTGTGACATCGAAACGATGCAAGCAGTAAGCACAACAAACTTATGCCTATGAATCCTTACTACATTCATTAACATAATATTACTTGTTCAAAGATTGACGAATGATTCTCAGAATAGCCAATACCATTAACTTTCTGGTCACCTATTCTAACAGGTGGTCCACATATTGTGCTAACATGTTTGGAGGTTGAGCACAAGTTGTGCATTGGTGTGTAGGTGGTTTTGGAAACTACCTACAACTACAGAACACATGTATACACTTTTCAACTCCCTAACTTGCATTCTCCTCACATAAGCCACGAAATTTTCCTGCATTTTTCTCCATTTTTGAGGTTTCTTTGAATTGGATTCAAGATAAGAACATGAGAAATACTTATACACTAATAAATAGTGTAATACGTATTTCGTTTCTTCCTTGATCTAGCTTCTACCTAGCAATAGATCTAGATTTACTTTCCTAGTGTGGTGTGGATCATCTTTAGAGGGGTTCTAACTTGAATACTAAGGTGAATGGAAAATGAACGAAAAGGGATTAAAAGCTTGTTGCCATTCTACATGTGAAACGAAATGGTAATGTTACTATTTAAATTATTGTACCTTTTTATTTCCTCCTCTAGCCACAAGTTCAAGCATTTTTTTTCTGTATGTTATGATGCTTTTGAATACACCAAACGCCCGGGAATTCAAAGGAAACACCCCTTTGAAATCGTTTTAAATTTCTTTTACTTTTACGCTTCCGCCGTGTTCCCGGGCCGTACCGATTCTTTCAATAATCGCCTTGGCGAGAGAAGCTAAGATGAGATCACATATTTGATCGAATATGAAGTATGTCCGAACTTCATAAAAGGCCTATTTTCGAGCTGAACGTGCAAACTACTAGAGGGCATTAAGAGAGTGACTGTCTAGTAGTGTGCAAGTTACGCACTTGGATAGCGACTGGACTTAGGTTCATATAATGTTGATGAAAGCCTGAGATAGGCGTCTGGATCGTCCCGAGAATAGCGCGAATACGGAAGCGCGGTATAAATTTAAATTGCATAATTTAAACATGCATTATACGTATTAAATTAAAACACGTTCAAGGGGTGTGCCCTTGAAGTTCCCGGGTGTTTGGTTTATCTCATATATTAAAACATACATGCAATCATGGAGGCCATAGGATTTAAAAATAGAAGAGGACGAAATTGTAAAAGAGACCTACCGGTTCGTCGTTTTCCTCTTCTAACCGGTACTCCCGTTGTTCCCCGATTTGCTCCAAAATCTCGTATGTGAGATCCTCTAAATTGTGACACGCAATCCGCCAACGTATCTTGTACGCCAAGCTAGCGAACGAACAAGTATTTTATTTGGAGAGGAAGGATCAATCACACGTTATTATTTAACGGGATTAATCCTCCTTATGTTCAATTGTTAACACAAAAGAACTCTTGGAAAGAGAGGAGAGAGGCGGACGAGAGAGAGGAGAGGTAGAACGAATTTTAGTGTGTGTGTGTGTGTGTTGAAGTTTCATCATCTCTCTTAAGGTGAAAGGCTAGGACTATATATAGAGGGAGGAGTTTAATCCTCTTCAAACTCCAACTCTAAGAAGACTAATTTGACTAGGATTTTGACCTAGTCAAAGTAGTAATTTGACCTAGTCAAATTAATCCTAGCCATCCATCTCTCCTTTTAATCTCAACCATTAATTTAATTTAATAGAATATTTAAAACCTATTTAAATATTCCAAAGGGAAATATATAAATATATTAAATATAAATATTTATTCTAAGCCCATTAAATTAATTTTCTAATAAATCTCATTTATTAGATAAATCCCTTTTATCCAATAAAAGGAATTAATTCTTTCCAAGAAAATTAAGGATCTGATTAAATCCAATTTAATCATTTCATTTCTCCAAATATTCAATTCTAAATTAAATACTTTATGTGTGCGGATTGTGTGTGACTCTTTAGGTTCACCTTCAGCTAGACTTGGTCGGATTCCTAGAATCCGCCCGTTACCATGGGTGCCCATCTAGCAACGGTCCATGGCACTAGAGACTGGGTGAATTTAAGAGGATGAACATTTAGGCTCTAACAGTACACTTGTCCTTCCGTCTACAGTCTCACCACTTAGGGTCTAGGGCACGGAAAATGCAGATACCCATTTTCGAACTAAGTGTCGGTCTGTCCTTTACTAAACGCCGCAAGGGAAACCTTCCCTTCTATTCAGTTAGTATGGCCACAGATTTTAGGGACAAGACACCGAGCATACGTGAGACTCAACTGTCAATACCTTTTGACAGGAGACAGATCCTTTCTTGGAAACTACTGTCACTTTGTACACCGGAGCTGCACTAAACATGGGTTATGACTACTCAAGTACTTTTGTCCAATCTCTCACCATATCTAAGATACAGCCCTGATGTACAGGTAAACTCAGCAGTTTCTCAAGTCAAAGGACTTGACCTGTATTGTTGAAATCGAGAACACACGTTATACCTAGCTGACCCTAATCAAGGTCCTCCGTAAGACGGTTCCCGCGAGTCACCTCAGTCAGCTGCTCCCTAGCAGGCTGACCCACTAACACGGCTTAGACGACCTTAGTCGCCCGTCGATGAAATACGACAGCAGATGCTTAGTTCAAGTCTCAAGGGGAATCTCGGTAACCATTTTCAAGATTCCTTGCCTTGGAGATTTCTGGACTGATTTCATGGACCTACCTCCAAGCGTAGCCCCAGTCCCCGAAATATATTTTCAGTCCGTGGGCTTTGTTTGCGTAGTGAACAGATATGTAATGCAGATAAAGTGAACACAAACAAAGTAATGCAAAATGAATTCACTTCTTTATTCATTAATAATTTTATCAAAACACTAAAATTGTCTAGACATAGGTTACATTTCGCCTGCCAAGATTGGCTACATGGTCACCTATTCTAACAATCTCCCACTTGACCTTAAATTCAATCGCCATATGTCTAATCCCCATCTTCTCAAGATGTTGCGTATGAGCGTTCTGCAACATAGGCTTTGTCAGCAGATCTGCTGTGTTGTCTGCTGAGTGAAGGACAAGCGGATCCGCCCAGGAGCGCGAGCGGAAGCGAGAAATGCGAGAAAAGTGCGTAAATTTAAATCAAATTCAAAATACGCGAATCCCAAAGGGTGTACCCTTGGGTGCTCAACCGGGCGTTCGATGTAGGATGTGTAAATATTAAAACATATATTTAAAACACATAGGACATAGATATATAAATCAAATCAATCAAAGCGTAATAAACCGTTACCTTTGATTGTTTAGCGTATGCTCCCGGCTACTTGCGTTGTTCCTTCTCCGGAATGCTCACGAAATCCAAACGTATGGATTCTCCAAAGATGATCCACACCACACCGGAAGAAACAACACGTTCTTCTTGCTAGAAAAAGAACGGGTTTAGGAAGGAATCGGTTTAAGAGAAGAACACTATGAATTAGTGTTCTCTTAAACTTACTTTGTTCTTCTTCTTGATTCAAAATCAAGTGAAGAACACAAGTGTAAGAGAGGGAGGGAGCACGAAATTTTGAGAGAGAGGAGAGGATTTTTGTCTTCTCTTTTTCCTAGAAAAAGATGAATAATGAATCACTTATGCTTGGTGTTGTATATTCTCATATATATACATAATTAATGTGATTATTGAAATGTGTCTAGGTTCATCCACGGATGTCTAGATTCATTCCAATCAATCACCATCAATTCTTCAATCAAGCCTACCAAAATTTATGGTATGATCAAATCATACCAAAAGGAAGAGCTTGATTGGAGTTGATTTGTCTCTTTCCAAAAGAGATTAAGTCAACATACCACCTAGCACGAAACATGGCTGATTTTGCTTCCTCCAAGGGAGCGTGTCAGCCATGTTTAATTAAGGGAAGAAGTCCAACTTCTTCCTATTCCAAATTGGGAATTATTTCTCCTCTCGGGTATAATTTAACGGACCGGGTTTACCGTAATCCAATTATGACGAACCAATATTAAATCCAATTTAATGTCCACTTAAATTATTCTCGTTGATCTTTTAATCCAATTAAAAGATCCAACGTCTCAACATTCTCAACTTTCCATATTTAATCGAAAATCCAATTTACCGATTAAATGAAAGCCCAATACAATATCGGCCCGTCCATCCAATGGACTTTCCCTTAAGTAATCTAATTACTTATTTTATCCTTCGAGATTGACTCCAAGTCGATCTCTCAACCTCCTCGGTGATTTGTGTGTTGACCCTTTATGTTCACCCTCAGCTAGACTTGGGCCCGTGTCCCACAAGGCCCGTTACCATGGGTGGCCGTCTAGCAACGGTCCATGGCACTAGAGACTAGGTGAATTGGCGTGAACATTTAGGCGCCGATTCCGTACGGGTACGATCCTTCCGTTCTACCGTCTCCCGGCCTTAGTCTAGGGTATGGAATTGGGCGTCGGTTCCCATCCTTGACTAGGCATCTATGCTTAATACTCGAGACCACGTATGCTTCATTTCATCGACACAGGAAACCATTCCCTGTTCGACCAACCACTGTGGCCACAGCTTCAAACAGCATGAACGTGTCTCCGAGTGCATAGGAGATACCTCTGTCACATACTGACAGGGGACGGATCCTCTTCTTGGAATCCCCGTCCTCGCTACATATTTTGACTGCACTGGACAAGGCTTATGATAATCATCATCTTACAGAATGATTACCTCTCGCCAGATCCAAGATACAGCCGTCCTGTGCACGCGACTGCCATGATCCCTCAAGTCTGAGGATTACTCCCGTACTATCGGAACCAGGGAAAAAAACCAATCATACCGACCAAGCCTCCAAGGCTTCCATATGATGATCCCCGCGAGTCAGTCCAGTCAGCTCGACCCCAGTCGACCAACCCATCAAGATCGTGTAGGCGTCCCACGCCTGTCGCCGATGAAACACGGCACTCATCCAATGAACACGACTCTTGACGCAAGTCTTAATAGGACTCTCGATGCCCTGTCTCGAGGTCCTCGACTTGGAACATTTCAGACCCAACTCTTAATCAGTTGGTTTATGACCACCATCCAATGCGTGGCCCAACTGCACGAGTTGTTATCCATGGTCTGTGGGCTTTGTTGCGATATAAGTTAAACACCGTTTTAACAAATGTAAGATGAACGCAACAAAGAAGGTACCATTGGTGACGAACACTCATCTTATTCATCACATAATAATATTACATTCACATCAAGTTGTCGGATAGGTTACAAATTGCCAAACCTATTGGCTTTCTGGTCACCTATTCCAACACTGAGTTGACTCAGTCCACCCGAACGTCACCTCTTCCTACCATTTCTCTTAGAAGATGGTAGCGTCTAAGAATGTGTTTGGAACGGTGATGAGATCTCGGTTCCTTTGCTTGCGCTATTGCTTCGTTGTTATCACAAAAGATGACAACGGGCTCGGCGATGCTAGGCACCACACCTAACTCTATGATGTAGTTTATCATCCAAACTGCTTCCTTGGCAGCTTCTGAAACTGCTATGTATTCGGCTTAGTGGTGGAATCAACAGTGGTTGCTTGCTTGGAACTTTTGCAAGCCACTACTCCTCCATTGAGCTTGAATACATAACCCGATTGAGACTTGGCATCATCATCATCAGACTGGAAGCTAGCATCCCTAAAGCCTTCCAGGATCAGTTCTCCATTGCCATAGACTAAGAACATTTCCTTACTCCTCCTCAGGTACTTAAGGATGCCCTTAACAACATTCCTTAGACCGGTCGTATTTAGAAAGCCATATCTCACTGGAGGTCTGGACTCTCTAGTTGACCTACGGAGAACGGGAACGTCAGTGGTGACTATGGGCACTGACTGTATAGGAGCTGGTGGTTCAGGTACCAGGGCTGGCCTTTCCTGAGACTGTCCTTCATGCCTAGCATGCTGGACTTCTCGAGGTTGGTCAGCCCTTCGGGTATCTGTCCTGAATCCTCTAAGTGAGGAATCCGCCGCTACCTCTGATGACTGATTTCCATCACATTATTCCTCAAGGATCAGTTCATCAGGTTGGATATCCTCTGGAAAGCCTTGTTCCAAGAACACTGCGTTCCTTGAAATAAATACCTTTTGTTCCAAGGGTTATAAAAGTAATAACTTGCAGTTTCTTTAGTGTATCCAACGAACCTGCATAAGCTAGACCTAGATTCTAGCTTATTTCCCACTAACCTCTTGACGTATGCGGGGCTACCCCACACTTTCAAGTAGTTGTAGGATGTAGGCTTGTCGTGCCATATTTCATGTGGCATTTGGGTCAATACACTGGTTGACGCCAAATTTTAACAACTTGGCCGCCGTTTCCAATGCGTAGCCCCAAAAGGACAAGGGCAATTTGGTAAAATTCATCATGGATCGTACCATGTCCAACAGGGTTCGATACCTCCATTCAGAGACACCATTCAATTGTGGTGTACCGGGAGGCGTCCATTCAGATATTATACCATTTTCTTTTAGATAATTAAGGAACTCAGTAATGAGGTATTCTCTGCCTCGGTCTGACCGTAGGACTTTAATTTTGCAGTTGGTTTGGTTCTCTACTTCAAATCTGCATTCTTTAAACCTCTCAAGAGCTTCAGACTTGTACCTCATCAGGTATACATAACCATACCGTGAATGATCATCGATGAAGGTTATGAAGTAGGAGAACCCACCTCGGGCCTGCGTCCTTAGTGGTCCACATACGTCTGTATGGACCAAGTCCAACAGACCTGTGGCAAGCCTGCTTTGTGCTACAAAGGGCTTCTTGGTCATTTTCCCTCTTAGACAGGATTCACAAGTTGGTAGCTCACTCAAGTCCCCTATCTCTAGGTTCTTTAAGGCTACCAATCTTTTCATCCTGTCTTAGGATATGTGACCTAGCCTAGCGTGCCATAGTCGTGTGTTCTCGTTATTATCTATTTTACGTTTCTGTTGAGCGTTAAGAATGAAGTTCGTTTGTTGCAAGATATAGAGCCCATCATTAAGTGTACCAAGTAGATGAGCAATTCCACAACTCATGAAATAAAAGTATTTTTTATTCATCATAAACTGATAACCACTATTGTCTAACAATGGAATGAAAATGATGTTTTTAATCATACTAGGTACATAATAAACTTGCTCTAACTTTATACTAATACGATAACTAACTACTAGAGTGGCGGATCCTACTGCTTCTGCCGAGATGGCCTTGCCATTCCCAAGCTTCAGGATTATATTCCCGCTACCCTGTTTTCTGCTTCTTTTCAGCACCTGCAAATCATTACAAATGTGAGCTCCACAGCCGGTATCTAATACCCCAGAGGCAGAATTAGTGACCATATTAACCTCAATCACAAATATACCTTGGTTCCAATGCCCTTTCTCACGGCAATTGATACATACAAATTGTGACACGCAATCCGCTCACGTATCTTGTACGTCGTGCTAGCGAACGAACAAGTATTTTATTTGGAGAGGACGGATCAATCACACGTTATTATTTAACGGGATTAATCCTTCTTATGTTCAATTGTTAGCACAAAAGAACTCTTGGAAAGAGAGGAGAGAGAGGCGGACGAGAGAGAGGAGAGAGGTGGATGAATTTTAG
This sequence comes from Sesamum alatum, assembly GCA_034509735.1. Classification (NCBI taxonomy): domain Eukaryota; kingdom Viridiplantae; phylum Streptophyta; class Magnoliopsida; order Lamiales; family Pedaliaceae; genus Sesamum; species Sesamum alatum. The sequence continues at coordinate 4,308,953 of JACGWO010000011.1, read as the reverse complement.
TGTGTGTGTGTGTGTGTGTGTGTTGAAGTTTCATCATCTCTCTTAAGGTGAAGGGCTAGGATTATATATAGAGGAGGAGCTTAATCCTCTTCAAACTCCACCTCTAAGAAGACTAATTTGACTAGGATTTTGACCTAGTCAAAGTCCTAGTCAAAGTAGTAATTTGACCTAGTCGAATTAATCCTAGCCATCCATCTCTCCTTTTAATCTCAACCATTAATTTAATTTAATGGAATATTTAAAACCTATTTAAATATTCCAAAGGGCAATAAATAAATATATTAAATATAAATATTTATTCTAAGCCCATTAAATTAATTTTCTAATAAATCTAATTTATTAGATAAATCCCTTTTATCCAATAAAAGTAATTAATTCTTTTCAAGAAAATTAAGAATCCGATTAAATCCAATTTAATCATTCCATTTCTCCAAATATTCAATTCTAAATTAAATACTTTATGTGTGCGGATTGTGTGTGACTCTTTAGGTTCATCTTCAGCTAGACTTGGTCGGATTCTTAGAATCCGCCCATTACCATGGGTGGCCATCTAGCAATGGTCGATGGCACTAGAGACTAAGTGAATTTAAGGGGATGAACATTTAGGCTCTAACAGTACACTTGTCCTTCCGTCTACAGTCTCACCACTTAGGTTCTAGGGCACGGAAAATGTAGGTACCCATTTTGGACCTAAGTGTCGGTCTGTCCTTTACTAAACGCCGCAAGGGAAACCTTCCCTTCTGTTTAGTTACTGTGGCTACAGATTTTTGGGACAAGACATAGAGCATACGTGTGACTCAACTGTCAATACCTTTTGATAGGAGACAGATCCTTTCTTGGAAACTACTGTCACTCTGTACACCGGAGCTGCACTAAACATGGCTTATGACTACTCAAGTACTTCTTGGCAATCTCTCACCATATCTAAGATACAGCCTTGAATTACAGGTAAACTCAACAGTTCCTCAAGTCAAAGGACTTGACCTGTACTGTTGGAACCGGGAACACACGTCATACCTAGCCGACCCTACTCAAGGTCCTCCGTAAGACGGTTCCCGCGAGTCACCTCAGTCAGCTGCTCCCTAGCAAGCTAACCAACTAACACTGCTTAGACGACCTTCATCACCCGTTGATGAAATATGACAGCAGATGGTTAGTGCAAGTCTTAAGGGGAATCTCAGTACCCATTTTCGAGATTCCTTGACTTGGGGATTTCCGAACTGATTCGGCGGGACTAATTTTATAGACCTACCTCCAAGCGTAGTCCCAGTCCCCGAAATATGTTCTCAGTCCGTGGGCTTTGTTTGTGTAGTGAACAGATATGTAATGCAGATAAAGTGAACACAAACAAAGTAATGCCAAATGAATTTCACTTCTTTATTCATTAATAATTTATCAAATTCTTGAAATTGTCTAGACATAGGTTACATTTCGCCTGCCAAGATTGGCTACATGGTCACCTATTCTAACAGTTGAGAGCCGTGACATGCCCAAGTTGAGTGGGGCCTCCATAATAACATGTATTCATTGTACATGTGCTTTAAGCTGACCTCTTATGAGGAGTGACTGAATAGGTCCCTACTTCGTCACTGTGTGAGCCCATATTATTTCTTATACCCTTTGAAACTCTGGACCATGTCATGAGGTGGAAACTTGATGATGCTATTTTCGCATGTCATCCAATGGCCAAGTGTGATTCGGTCTGTTGGAGCTTGTCTAGGAAAGCTGTCAAGACCAAGCTGATTGGTATGAGAGGCCGAGAAAGAACTAAGTTGGTAACGCACCTGTATTCTATGGTTCATAGCCCGGGCGACTGTGTTGGAATATGTCCAACTAGTCATGAACATAGATACATACTTGAGTGAGTTAAGCATGGTCTACTTATTGAGGGATCTAGAGATGCTTAATTAAGTGCGACCACAAGGTTAAGGGTACTTAGCGAGTTTTTAGAGTTGATGAGTTATGTTAGTTTTGGTGATGACTTAATATAACTCTCCTCACTTTTCATTTTTCCCGCTTGGTCGCACGCCTTATTCCCTGTATGAAAGAGGGGATGAGAGATGAGAAATTTTCAATTGAGGAGGCTATGTCAAATATCTATCAGTGGGAGATGTTAAATATACATACATATTTCAAGAGTTTGAAGTCTCCCAGACTTGTGGTTAGGGAGGACTCATCTTGAGTAAAGAGTTTATAGTCTCCTATACTTTGTATTGGGATTGGACTCCTTGTGCACACCTATAAATAGGGTGCTTCTATGGAACCAAATGAATATTCAATTTGATGTATATTCTCTCAAAGCCTACGCAAATAGCTCTCTCTATTCTGTCTTGGAGAATCACCAAAAGTCTCCGACGGTTTAAGGTGTGTAAATGAGTGGCTTATGCTAGTAGTAATCCACCAAGGTGAGCATGTCGTGTTCGTGAGTTCCACAATATTTGGAGCAAGATCCAACGTGGGCAAATCTTAAATATGTTCGTGGGGACCTTAGATGTACGTGGGGTAATCTTCAAGAACGAGCAAAACGATGTGTTCGTATTCCAATCGAGGCATGAGCTTGTAGACGAGCTAGATCCGGATACGTGGATCGACATACTTTCCCGCTGCTACATGTTTAATCGATCTACGATTTATGTGCTAATGCTGTATATTGATTATATAACGTGCACATAGAAATTACATATTCTATGCGAAAATATTTATTTTATTTGTTAATCATTATTATTTTCCAACAATAACTATTAACATTATAGTCAATAGTAATTTTTTTTTTCCTCTGAGGGTGGGAAAATCTCTATCTTCATTGAAAGAGGAGGAAATCGATGTGACGATACCACTTGGACTTTGGCCCGCGGATTCGAACCCAGAACTAGTCGGATGGAGTAGATAAATTTCTTTGTTATGTTAGTTAAATAAAGAAAAACCCCTCCCCAAGCCGTGTTTGCATTTTTCATTTGCACCCGGCTTTTCCTATGTATACATCATTTTCTTTTTTTAGAAAGACTTTAAAAAGTTGAATACTCAGTTGATTTAACCCTTATTAGATACTACATCAACATTTCAGAATAGTGGGATCCGATTTTTTTTATCTCTTCGTCCGTTTTTTTTAGGTTAGTATCTCCATTAATGCAAGTGTGATTCCTCATAATGTAACGGTGATGATAAGCTTGAATATTGAGAGAGTTTTGACCAAGATATATGTATACTTTAGCAACATCCAATATTGAAAGAGTTGACCACGTTGATTTGCCAATTAGTGAGAATACTTGCTTAGGTATTATGGCATAGCTGATAAAATAGTCCCGACTTATGATAATGAAGTTCATAAGATTTACGAAAGGGGAAATTGGTACAAAGAATTGTCCACTATAGCTGATTACTTAAGGATCTGCCTGTTATTAATTTTTTGTAAGTAATTATAATTTAACAAGATGCTTAATGCATGTTTATAATATTTATTTATAACTAGTGCGTACTCCGTGGCAAAGGCATGAGAGAATTGTACTCTTAATAAATTTAAAAACATAAATTTATAAATAATTGAAAATTTTGAAAGATAAAATAAATCAACTAAACAATCCAAAACTTAAAGTTAACACTAAGTATAAAAATATAGAAATGTATTGAATATACAAATAAATGTGAACTTTTTTTACTAACTAATTATGTAAAAAGAATAAGTGGAATATTTTGGATAAAGGTAAACAATAAATATGTGCTTAAAAATAAATAATAAATAGGTGCTTTAAAATAAAAATAAATAAGCTAAATAATTACTAAATAAAAATAAAAAATAATAGTATTTCATTAAGTGGCAAGGTGAAATAAAAAAGAGCTACCTTAAAGCAAACATATGCTTTAAGAATAAATAAATAAAATTATTAAATAAGTTAAATTTCAAAACACAATAAGTAGCTTAATATATAATTTAAAATTAAAATGATTAAAATAAGAGGACAAAAGGGAGGGATTCTTTTGGCATGGAGACAAACCCTAGGGCGTTCACCAATAACCTAGTACTAATATTTGTGTGTGGAAGGTAAAACTTGAAAACAAACTATAAAGGACTGGACCCAGGCGCGAAGGCTTTTGAAAACTCTACGCCGCATGAATAATACGATATTGTGGCCCAGAAACTTCGGATGGCGTGATAATGCTCCAGCCAAACACCACAAATGGTGGAGGATGGTGCGCGACGATGGCGTGCTACTACCATCGATACTTTGTGGGGAGAAAACCATACTTCCCTAAGCCAGAGGCCTTTGTGCGATCTACTTGGCAGAATGTTCAATCAAGTGTGGCATCGTCGATGGATTCTACTACGATTCTGGTCCCTTGCGCTCATGGAAATGATGCTTGAGGGGGGGTTCTTGGCTTTTCTAAGGACAACCTATTCTGTTACAGAAGTGGAAATAGGGTATGATTTTGGAAAAGCGACAACATCGTATGTTGACAGTTTGGATTCGGTTGCGGAACCTACCGGTTAAGTATTAGATGATGGATGTCTTGAGTGTGTAGCGAGTGGGGTGGCAAGCCGCT
>JACGWO010000011.1:4150240-4303914 GCA_034509735.1 Sesamum alatum | reverse complement strand
GAGGTGGGTTCTCCTGAAGGACAAGCGGATCCGCCCGAGAGCGCGAGCGGAAGCGAGAAAGTGCGTAAATTTAAATCAAATTAAAAAAATACGCGAATCCCAAGGGTGTAAACCTTGGGTGCTCAACTGGGCGTTCGATGTAGGATGTGTAAATATTGAAACATACATTTAAGCACATAGGGCATAGATATATAATGAAATCAATCAAAGCGTAATAAACCGTTACCTTTGATTATTTAGCGTATGCTCCCGGCTACTTGCGTTGTTCCTTCTCCGGAATGCTCACGAAATCCAAACGTATGGATTTCTTAAAAAGTGATCCACACCACACCGGAAGAAACACACGTTCTTCTTGCTAGAAAAGAACGGGTTTAGAAGGAATCGGTTTAAGAGAAGAACACTATGAATTAGTGTTCTCTTAAACTTACTTTGTTTCTTCTTCTTGATTCCAAAATCAAGTGAAGAACACAAGTGTGAGAGAGGGAGGGAGCACGAAATTTGAGAGAGAGGAGGATTTTTGTCTTCTCTTTTTCCTCGAAAAAGATGAATAATGATCACTTATGCTTGGTGTTGTAATTCTAAATATATATACATAATTAATGTGATTATTGGAATGTGTTCTTAGGTTCATCCAAGGATGTCTACATTCATTCCAATCAATCACCATCAATCCTTTCAATCAGCCTACAAAATTTATGGTATGATCAATCATACCAAAAGGGAAGAAGCTTGATAGGAGTTGATTTTCTCTTTCCAAAAAAGATAAGTCAACATACCACCTAGCATGAAACATGGCTGATTTTGCTTCCTCCAGGAGCGTCTCGGCCATGTTTGATTAAGGAAGAAGTCCAACTTCTTCCATTCCAAATTAGGAATTATTTCTCCTCCAGGTAATAATTTAACGGACCAGGTTTTATCGTAATCCAATTACGACGAACCAATATTAAATCCAATTTATGTCCACTTAATTATTCATGTTGATCTTTTAATCCAATTAAAAGATCCGACGTCTCAACATCTCAACTTTCCATATTTAATCGAAAAATTCAATTTACCGATTAAATGGAAAGTCCGATATAAATTATCGGCCCGTCCATCCAATGGACTTTCCCTAATTAATCCAATTACTAATTTTATCCTTCGAGATTGACTCCAAGTCGATCTCTCACTCCTCGGTGATTTGTGTGTGTGACCCTTTAGGTTCACCCTCAGCTAGACTTGGGCCCGTTCCCACAAGGGCTGTTACCATGGGTGGCCGTCTAGCAAGGTCCATGCACTAGAGACTAGGTGAATTGGCGTGAACATTTAAGCGGCGATTCAGTACGGGTACGATCTTCCGTCTACCGTCTCCCGGCCTTAGTCTAGGGTATGGAATTGGGCGTCGGTTCCCATCCTTGACTAGGCATCTATGCTTAATACTTGAGACCACATATGCTTCATTGCGTCGACACAGGAAACCATTCCCTGTTCGACCAACCACTGTGGCCACAGTTTCAAACAGCATGAACTCCGAGTGCATTAGGAGATACCTCTGTCACATACTGACAGGGGACGGATCCTCTTCTTGGAATCACCGTCCTCGCTACACATTCCGACTGCACTGGACAAGGCTTATGATAATCATCTTACAGAATGATTACCTCTTCGCCAAATCCAAGATACAGCCGTCCTGTGCACGCGACTGCCATGATCCCTCAAGTCTGAGGATTACTCCCGTACTATCGGAACCGGGGAAAACCAATCATACCGACCAAGCCCAAGGCTTCCATATTGATGGATCCCCCGCGAGTCAGTCCAGTCGGCTCGACCCCAGTCGACCAACCCATCAAGATCGTTAGCGTCCCACGCCTGTCGCCGATGAAACACGGCACTCATCCAATGAACACGACTCTTGACGCAAGTCTCATAGGACTCTCGATGCCCTGTCTCGAGGTCCTCGACTTGGAACGTTTCAGACCCAACTCTTAATCAGTTGGTTTCATGACCACCATCAATGCGTGGCCAACTGCACGAGTTGTTATCCATGGTCTGTGGGCTTTGTTGCGATATAAGTTAAACACCGTTTTAACAAATGTAAGATGAGCGCAACAAAAAGGTAGCATAGGTGACGAATACTCATCTTATTCATCACATAATAATATTACATTCACATCAAGTGTCGGAATAGGTTACAAATTGCGAAACCTATTGGCTTTCTGGTCACCTATTCCAACATCTCCTACTTCATAACCTTCATCGATGATCATTCACAGTATGGTTATGTATACCTGATGAGGTACAAGTCTGAAGCTCTTGAGAGGTTTAAAGAATGCAGATTTGAAGTAGAGAACCAAACCAACTGCAAAATTAAAGTCCTACGGTCAGACCGAGGCAGAGAATACCTCATTAACTGAGTTCCTTAATTATCTAAAAGAAAATGGTATAATATCTGAATGGACGCCTCCCGGTACACCACAATTGAATGGTGTCTCTGAATGGAGGTATCGAACCTGTTGGACATGGTACGATCCATGATGAATTTTATCAAATTTGCCCTTGTCCTTTTGGGGCTACGCATTGGAAACGGCGGCCAAGTTGTTAAAATTTGGCGCCAACCAGTGTATTGACCCAAATGCCACATGAAATATGGCACGACAAGCCTACATCCTACAACTACTTGAAAAGTGTGGGTAGCCCCGCATACGTCAAGAGGTTAGTGGGAAATAAGCTAGAATCTAGGTTCAAGCTATGCAGGTTCCTTGGATACCTTAAAGAACTGCAAGTTATTACTTTTTATGACCCCTTGGAACAAAAGGTATTTATTTCAAGGAACGCAGTGTTCTTGGAACAAGGCTTTCCAGAGGATACCAAACCTGATGAACTGATCCTTGAGGATCATGTGATGGAAATCAGTCATCAGAGGTAGCGGCGGATTTTCCTCACTTAGAGGATTCAGGACAGATACTCGAAGGGCTGACCAACCTCGAGAAGTCCAGCATGCTAGGCATGAAGGACAGTCTCAGGAAAGGCCAGCCCTGGTACCTAAACCACCAACTCCTATACAGTCAGCGCCCACAGTCACCACTGACGTTCCCGTTCTCCGTAGGTCAACTAGAGAGTCCAGACCTCCAGTGAGATATGGACTTTCTAAATAACGACCGGTCTAGGAATGCTGTTAAGGGCATCCTTAAGTACCTGAGGAGGAGTAAGGAATGTTCTTAGTCTATGGCAATGGAGAACTGATCCTGGAAAGGCTTTAGCGACGCTAGCTTCCAGTCTGATGATGATGATGCCAAGTCTCAATCGGGTTATGTATTCAAGCTCAATGGAGGAGTAGTGGCTTGCAAAAGTTCCAAGCAAGCAACCACTGTTGATTCCACCACTAAGGCCGAATACATAGCAGTTTCAGAAGCTGCCAAGGGAAGCGGTTTGGATGATAAACTACATCCAAGAGTTAGGTGTGGTGCCTAGCATCGCAGAGCCTGTTGTCATCTTTTGTGATAACAACGAAGCAATAGCGCAAGCAAAGGAACCGAGAATCTCATCACCGTTCCAAACACATTCTTAGACGCTACCATCTTCTAAGAGAAAATGATAGGAAAGAGGTGACGTTCGGATGGACCGAGTCAACTCAGCAGACAACACAGCAGATCTGCTGACAAAGCCTATGTCGCAGAACGCTCATACGCAACATCTTGAGAAGATGGGGATTAGACATATGGGCGATTGGCTTTAAGGTCAAGTGGGAGATTGTTAGAATAGGTGACCATGTAGCCAATCTTGGTAGGCGAAATGTAACCTATGTCTAGACAATTTTAGTGTTTTGATAAAATTATTAATGAAATAAAGAAGTGAATTCATTTTGCATTACTTTGTTTTGTGTTCACTTTATCTGCATTACATATCTGTTCACTACGCAAATAAAGCCCACGGACTGAAAACGTATTTCGGGGACTGGGACTACGCTTGGAGGTAAGTCCATGAAATCAGTCCAGAAATCTCAAGTCAAGGAATCTCGAAAATGGTTACCGAGATTCCCCTTGAGACTTGAACTAAGCATCTGCTGTCGTATATTCATCGACGGGTGACTAAGATCGTCTAAGCCGTGTTAGTGGTCAGCCTGCTAGGGAGCAGCTGACTGAGCTGACTCGCGGGAACCGTCTTACGGAGGACCTTGATTAGGGTCAGCTAGGTATGACGTGTGTTCTCGGTTTCAACAGTACAGGTCAAGTCCTTTGACTTGAGAAACTGCTGACTTTACCTGTACATCAGGGCTGTATCTTAGATATGGTGAGAGATTGCCCAGAAGTACTTGAGTAGTCATAACCCATGTTTAGTGGCAGCTCCGGTGTACAAAGTGACAGTAGTTTCCGAGAAAGGATCTATCTCCTGTTCAAAAAGGTATTGACAGTTGAGTCTCACGTATGCTCTGTGTCTTGTCCCTAAAAATCTGTGGCCACAGTAACTGAATAGAAGGAAAGGTTTCCCTCGCGGCGTTTAGTAATGGACAGACCGACACTTAGTTCGAAAAATAGGTATCTGCATTTTCCGTGCCCTAGACCTAAGTGGTGAGACTGTAGACGGAAGGACAAGTGTACTGTTAGAGCCTAAATGTTCATCCTCTTAAATTCACCCAGTTCTAGTGCCATGGACCGTTGCTAGATGGGCACCCATGGTAACGGGCGGATTCTAGGAATCCGACCAAGTCTAGCTGAAGGTGAACCTAAAGAGTCACACACCAATCCGCACACATAAAGTATTTAATTTAGAATTGAATATTTGGAGAAATGAATGATTAATTGGATTTAATCGGATCCTTAATTTTCTTGGGAAAGAATTAATTCCTTTTATTGGATAAAAGGGATTTATCTAATAAATTAGATTTATTAGAAAATTAATTTAATGGGCTTAGAATAAATATTTATATTTAATATAATTTATTTATTTCCCTTTGGAATACTTAAATAGGTTTTAAATATTCCATTAAATTAAATTAATGGTTGAGATTAAAAGGAGAGATGGATGGCTAGGATTAATTTGACTAGGTCAAATTACTACTTTGACTAGGTCAAAATCCTAGTCAAATTAGTCTTCTTAGAGTTGGAGTTTGAAGAGGATTAAACTCCTCCTCTATATATAGTCCTAGCCCTTCACCTTAAGAGAGATGATGAAACTTCAACACACACACACTAAAATTCGTCCACCTCTCTCCTCTCTCTCGTCCGCCTCTCTCTCCTCTCTTTCCAAGAGTTCTTTTGTGTTAACAATTAAACATAAGGAGGATTAATCCCATTAATAATAACGTGTGATTGATCCTTCCTCTCCAAATAAAATACTTGTTCGTTCGCTAGCACGGCGTCAAGATACGTGGGCGGATTGCGTGTCACAATTTAGAGGATCTCACATACGAGATTTTGGAGGCAAATCGGGGAACAACGCGAGTACCGGTTAGAAGAGGAAAACGACGAACCGGTAGGTCTCTTTTACAATTTCGTCCTCTTCTATTTTAAATCCTATGGCCTCCATGATTGCATGTATGTTTTAATACATGAGATACACCAAAGCACCGGGAACTTCAAGGGCACACCCCTTGAACGTGTTTTAATTTAATACGTATAATGCATGTTTAAATTATGCAATTTAAATTTATACCGCGCTTCCGTATTCGCGCTATTCGCGGGACGATCCAGACACCTATCTCAGGCTTTCATCAACATTATATGAACCTAAGTCCAGTCGCTATCCAAGTGCGTAACTTGCACACTACTAGACAGTCACTCTCTTAATGCCCTCTAGTAGTTTGCACGTTCAGCTAGAAAATAGGCCTTTTATGAAGTTCGGACATACTTCATATTCGATCAAATATGTGATCTCATCTTAGCTTCTCTCGCCAAGGCGATTATTGAAAGAATCGGTACGGCCCGGGAACACGGCGGAAGTGTAAAAGTAAAAGAAATTTAAAACGATTTCAAAGGGGTGTTTCCTTTGAATTCCCGGGCGTTTGGTGTATTCAAAAGCATCATAACATATAGAAAAAAAATGCTTGAACTTGTGGCTAGAGGAGGAAAACAAAAAGGTACAATAATTTAAAATAGTAACATTACCTTTTCGTTTCACATGTAGAAATGGCAACAAGCTTTTCAATCCCTTTTCGTTCATTTTTCCATTCACCTTAGGATTCAAGTTAGAACCCCTCTAAAGATGATCCACACCACACTAGGAAAGTAAATCTAGATCTACTGCTAGGTAGAAGCTAGATCAAGGAAGAAACGAAATACGTATTACACTATATTTATTAGTGTATAAGTATTTCTCATGTTCTTATCTTGAATCCAATTCAAAGAAACCTCAAAAATGGAGAAAAATGCAGGAAAATTTCGTGGCTTATGTGAGGAGAATGCAAGTTAGGGAGTTGCAAAAGTGTATACATGTGTTCTGTAGTTGTAGGTAGTTTCCAAAAACCACCTACACACCAATGCACAACTTGTGCTCAACCTCCAAACATGTTAGCACAAATATGTGGACCACCTGTTAGAATAGGTGACCAGAAAGTCAATGGTATTGGCTATTCTAAGAACCATTCGTCAATCTTTGAACAAGTAATATTATGTTAATGAATGTAGTAAGGATTCATAGGCATAAGTTTGTTGTGCTTACTGCTTGCATCGTTTCGATGTCACAACAAACGCGCACAGACTGACATAACATTTCGGAAAATTTGAACTGCTTGGAGGTAAGTTCATGAAATACTCCAAGTCAAAGGAATCTCGAGACAGGGCATCGAGTATTCCATTTGAGACTTGTACTAGGCATCCTGCAGTCGCATTTCATCGACAAGTGATGAGGCTCGTCCATGCAGTGTTATTGGGTCAACCAGCTAGGTGGCTGCTGACTGAGGTGGCTCACGGGAATCATCATATGGAAGCCACTCGGGCTTGATCGGTATGACTCGTATTCCCAGTTTCGATAGTACGGGATTAGACCTCGGACTTGAGGATCACGGCAGTCCCTTACATACTAAGGTTGTATCTTGGATCTGGTGAAATTTGACAGGTTATTATGACATGGTCATCATAAGCCTTGTCCAGTGCAGTCAGAGTATGTAAGAACGGTGTATTCCAAAGATAGGATCTGTCCCCTGTCAAAAGGATATGACAGCGAGATCTCCTATGTGCTCTAAGATGGTTTAGTCTCACAAAGTCTATGGTCATAGCACTTGATCTAGTGGGAAAGGGATTTCCTAACGTCGAGTTAAACCTATCTCAAGCATTAAGCATAGATGCCTAATTCAAGGATGGGAACCGACATCCTAATTCCATGCCCTAGACTAAAGGCCGGGAGACAGGCGACAATAGGACCGTACCCGTACGTATCAAGTGTCGGTAGGACCGCACCTGAGTATAACTCGGAGCCTAAATGTTCACACCAAATATTCACCTAGTTTCTAGTGCCATGGACCGTTGCTAGATGGCCACCCATGGTAACAGACTACTTTGGTTGTGAAATAACAAGAAGTACGTCCAAATCTAGCTGAAAGGTGAACCCAAAAAGTCACACCTGATACACCAAATGAAACGGGAATTAATTTGAAATTAATTCTAGGAGAAGGTTTAATATAATGGAATTAAATTATACTTCTTGGAGATTCAAGCCTCGATGGATTATTCGGAATAATCGGGCTTGAGTTCATAAATTAGATTTATGGATTTTATAAAAGCATGGGCTTCCCTTTTAATTAGATTAAAACGGTGAATTAATTAATGAGCTTGGTATATTAAATAGGATTTAATATAAAGTCCATGGGACTATATAATTTAGAATTAAATAAAGTCCATTCCATTAATTAAATTAATGAGCTTGTATATTAAATAGGATTTAATATAGATTCCATGGGACTATTTAATTTAGAATTAAATAGGCCCATTCCATAAAGCCCATCAAAATGGATGGACAAGATTTGATCAAGGGATTGATGAGATGAAGGGTCATGATTAATTTAACTTAATCAAAGCCTAGTTTGACTAGGATTTGACTAGGTCCCCAAAAATCCTAGTCAAAGTGTGATCTCTTTAGAAGAGTTTGTGTAGGAATAGGAAATTCTATCTTCTATAAATACTCAAACACACACACCACACACACACCTACTAATCTCTACAAACTCGCATCTCTCAATTCTCTCTCAAGATTTTCGTCCACCCTCTTCTCACTCTCCAAGATTTCTACTTTGTTCTTCTTGATTTATTCAAGCTAGAACATATGAGACATCGATTGCGTTCACTGATAGCGTGTATCGATGTCTCTTCTCCCCAAATATTTTCTTGCTAGCACAAGGGTTCTTTGCTTTCCGGTGTAGCGAGTGAGATGATTTAGAGAGCCTCTCTTCTTTGAGATCTTGGTGCAAAAAACGGGGAACAATGTATGTAGCCGAACGAAGACAAACTACAACCGGGTAGGTTCTTTAATTATGTTTTTTCGCTTCTAATTCTATGGCCTCCATGTTGTGTTTTATTGAACATGAGATACACCGAACACCCGGCAGAATCAAGGGCACACCCCTTGATCCGGTTATGTATATGATGCATGCTTTAAATTTCGTTTAATTACGCTTTGCAATTTTTTTTTATGCAATCTTTCGCGCTTCCGCTATTCGCGTTTGTTAGAATAGGTGACCATGTAGCCAATCTTGGCAGGCTAAATGTAACCTATGTCTAGACAATTTCAGTGTTTCGATAAATTTATTAATGAATAAAGAAGTGAATTCATTTGGCATTACTTTGTTTGTGTTCACTTTATCTGCATTTCATATCTGTTCACTACACAAACAAAGCCCACGGACTGAAAACATATTTCGGGGACTGGGACTACGCTTGGAGGTAGGTCCATGAAATCAGTCCCGCGGAATCAGTCCGGAAATCTCCAAGTTAAGGAATCTCGAAAATGGGTTACCGAGATTCCCCTTTAGACTTGCACTAACCATCTGCTGCCGTATTTCATCGACGGGGGAGGAGGGTCATCTAAGCAGTGTTAGTGGGTTAGCCTGCTAGGAAGCAGCTGACTGAGGTGACTCGCGAGAACCGTCTTACGGAGGACCTTGAGTAGGGTCGGCCAGGTATGACGTGTGTTCCCGGTTCCAACGGTACAGGTCGAGTCCTTTGACTTGAGGAACTGCTGAGTTTACCTGTATGTCAGGTCTGTATCTTAGATATGGTGAGAGATTGCCAAGAAGCACTTGAGTAGTCATAAGCCATGTCTAGTGCAGCTCTGGCGTACATAGTGACAGTAATTTCCAAGAAAGGATCTGTCTCCTGTCAAAAGGCATTGACGGTTGAGTCTCACAAATGCTCTGTGTCTTGTTCCTAAAATCTGTGGCCACAGTAACTGAACAGAAGGGAAGGTTTCCCTTGCGGTGTTTAGTAAGGACAGGCCGACACTTAGGTCCAAAATGGGTACCTGCATTTTCCGTGCCCTAGACCCTAAGTGGTGAGACCGTAGACAGAAGGACCAGTGTACTGTTAGAGCCTAAATGTTCATCCCCGAAAATTCACCTAGTCTCTAGTGCCATGGACCGTTGCTAGATGGCCACCAATGGTAACGAGCGGATTCTAGGAATCCGACCAAGTCTAGCTGAAAGGTGAACCTAAAGAGTCACACACAATCCACACACATTAAGTATTTAATTTAGAATTAAATATTGAAGAAATAGAATGATTAAATTGGATTTAATCGGGTCCTTTATTTTCTTGGATAGAATTCATTCCTTTTATTAGATAAAAGGGATTGATCTAATAAATTGGATTTATTAGAAAATTAATTTAATGGGCCTAGAATAAATATTTATATTTGTTATATTTATTTATTGCCCTTTGGAATATGTAAATAGGTTTTAAATATTCCATTAAATTAAATTAATGGTTGAGATTAAAAGGGAGATGGATGGCTAGGATTAAATTTTACTAGGTTAAATACTACTTTAACTAGGTCAAAATCCTAGTCAAAATAGTCTTCTTTGGAGTTGGAGTTTAAAGAGGATTAAACTCCTCCTCTATAAATAGTCCTACCCCCTCACTGTTTGAGGAGTGATGATATTCCAACACACACTCGGCTCTTTCCTCTCTCCCTACTCGTCCGCCCTCTCTCTCTCACAACAAGAAAATAATTTCTTGTTCTTTTGTTCTTGGAACAATTGAACTTAGGAGAATTAATACCGTTAATTAATAATGTGTGATTAATTCATCCTCTCCAAAAATACTTGTTCGTTCGCTAGCACGACGTGCAAGATACATGGGTGGATTGCATGTTACTGTTTGGAGGATCTCACATACGAGACTTGGAGCAAATCGGGGAACAATGCCAGTACCGGTTAGAAGACGAAAACGACAATCGGTAGGTTCCGATTTAAATTTTCGTTTCTCTTTATATTTAATCCTATGGCCTCCATGATTTCTTTTATGCTTTTTGATTCATGAGATACACCGAACGTCCGGGAACTTCAAGGGTACACCCCTTGAACGTGTTCCTTTATTTTATTAAAAGCATGTTTTAATTTCTGTATTTAATTTATTATACCGCGCTTCCGCATTCGCGCTATTTCCCGGGACGATCCACAATCTTTCAGTGGTATCAGAGCCTGGTTCGGTGTATAGGCCTAAGGTTTTACGTGCGTTTTAAGCATGAAACGTGTTCTTCGCATGTTTTAATTAATTCTTGGTTATATCATTATTAAAGCATGTCGTTTTCTTGCTTTTTAATTCGTGTGATTTTGGTATCGTTAGTTTTTTTCTGTTTTTTTCTTGGAAACGAGGTTGAAAAATAGAACGAAAATGGAGAAACGCCGTAGCACGCCGACCAGCCGGAGGCTGGCCGCGCGCAGCCGTGCGCACAGGCTGGGCAGACGCACGCAGGCAGGGGAGCCTGCACGCGGCCGCCCATGCCAGGCGAGCAAGGCTGCGCGCAGCTAACCTGCCGGTGGCGCGGCCGGGCGCGCGCAAACGGGCAGGGAAGCCCGCACGCGCGCGTCAGGCCAGCGTGCCGGGATTCCTGCGCGCCCGGACGTGCGCAAACGGGCAAGGGAGCCTGCACGCGCGAACAGCTTGCTGGCGCACGCGGCCGCGCAGCCTGCTGCCGACCAGGCGCGCACGGGACACAGGCAGGGGCCTGCGCGCGTGCCCGGTCAGGCAACACCTGCGCGCGCGTAGAGGCAGCAGGCTGAGCCTGCTCCCTGCGTGTACGCCGGCTGGCTGCTGCCGGTGGTGGCGGCCGACTGCCGTTAGCTAGGGTTTCTCCCTTTTTATTTTATTTATTTTTCAGTTTTAATTTTTTAATTAATTCTGAAAATTCGGTTTTGTTTAATCAATTTTTCTAAGACATTATTTTAGGAGGTAAAATATATTGGATTTGGAATCCCGAGGATATTTTACCTAGAAAATAATGAGGAAAGGTTTTCTTAAAAACGAGAAAATATTATTACCAATGGTTAGGCCATATTTTCATACGTTACGCATTTATTTTATCTTGGATAATTGTGATTGGTAATCATGTATTATTGGTATGTTGTTATTAGATGATTGGATCATATGATTATGTGTGTTGGATGAAAACGGATGATCACGAGCTCTAGACCGAATGTATGGTTTTAATTTTATGTTGGGCCTGTGTGCCTCTTTTACTGCTTTCTCCTTTTCTCTCTTTCTAGTTGCCTTGGAAATAATAAGGCATTCTATCTCCCTCCTTATGTACTCCCCCCGGGTTTTTCGCTGGGGTTTCTATTTTTAATATGTAATGAGGGTAGAATAGGAGTGAGGTTTTCAATTTGATGTAATTGATGGAGAAGAAGGAAGGTCCACATGGAGAGCCCCAGACTGGAGGTTCCAAGGCGTTTTCATGAAGAGAGGAAAGAGAAAAGAGATCAAGGCCCATCAGAATGATGATTGGGTTACTATTAATGTAATAGTATAGGACCAACCCTAGATTGACCATAGATCTACTGTGGGCTCAGTGGATCGCATAGGATTCGGGCTCGTGATCATCCTTACAGGGGCGTTGCTAAGCTTTATTTTGCATGTGGTTATTGTGATGGATGAATGGCACTTTATTTATCATATAACTGTTGTGGATACAATTTATTTATTACGCATTGTGGATGGATGTGTAGATATTTTATATTATGAGATCTCGGTCATTTATTACTCTCACATTAGTTTGGACAATGTCCAAATATTAGACCCTAGACAAAATGGACATGGACTCTAGGATTTTGTCCATGCCTTCCAATCCATGGCATAGTGAGGAACTGATTTATGTCAATAGCGTGGTCTCACAAGTCGTGGCACGTTATTGTACTTAAAAGAAGCTGCACTGTGTCATGAACGAAAGATAGACCGCTGTTACCTGTCTCACGAGTCGTGCGGGTAGCAATGGGTCTGTGGCTCGGTAGATTGGGTCGGGTCTAACGCCCGATTAACATGATTCGCTTGGAGTCCTCGGGATCATGTGAAAGGGTGAGGCAATAATCTTGGGAATCTCGTGGAACGAGAATGGTATGGTATACCTCCCACAGGATTTTTTCCATGCGAATCGTAAAAGCGGGGTATGGGAAAAATCGCTGTGGATCCCAAGCCCATTAGGAAAGGATTTCCCGAAAACAACGTTTGAGAGTACCGTGTTTTCATATAAATAGTGGGAGCATTAAATGACTAAACACCAAGCATTTAATTATTTTTATCAAACCACCGTCTTTTATATTCTGCTGATCGCGCACTCTGTCTTAAATGTAGATTTAAAAATGTCTAAGAACCCACTTTCCACCATACTTGAGACAAACAAATTCAATGGAACCAATTACAACGACTGGTTGCGCAATCTCAGGATAGTCCTGGATTACGAGAACCAAGGGTATGTCATGGAAGAGCCTCTCCCTAGGACCTTGCCAGAAGGATCCACGCCAGAAGAACGTGAGACGTTCGAGACTTGGTATAAGGATAACCGGAAGGTCCGTAGCGTCATACTTGCTTTAATGACGAATGACATTCAGAAGCAGTTTGAAAGGCTAGACGATGTCCCTTCCATTATGGCTCGCCTTACCGGACCGGCATACTAGGTATGTCGGGACCAAAGGCGTTCATTGGAACCAAAATGACAGAAGGATCCTCTGTACAAAGAGCACGGGGTTAAAATGCTTACCCTGGTGGAAAAGCTCGAGGACCTAAAGGCAGGCCTCGACAATAAAACCTACATAGATGTGATCCTTCAGTCACTCCCACCCTCCTTCGACCAATTTATCGTCAACTACAACATGAACGCACTTGAGAAGGGCATTCATGAGTTGATTAATATGTTGGTGCAATACGAGGCAATGACCAAAAAGTCCACGCCTTCGGTATTATTTGGAGGTGCTTTGACTTCCAAAATTAAAGGCAAGGGTGCTGGACGTTGGAAAAGGAAGAAAGGGAAGGGACAAACCGTCAAAGCAGCTACGAACACTAAGAGTGTTCCCATTTCCAAAGAGGGGAAAGGCAAAGGAAAGGGAAAGATTGTCTCCAAGCAACAGTCGAGGGCATATGACATTTGTATCAATTGCCGTGAGAAATGGCATTGGAAGAGGGAGTGCCTCAAACTCTTCTCAAACGAAGGTATATTTGTGATTGAGGTTAATATGGTCACTAATTCTGCTCTTGGGTATTAGATACCAGCCGTGGAGCTCACATTTGCAATGATTTGCAGGTGCTGAAAAGAAGCAAAAAACTGGGTAGCGAGGATATGATCCTGAAGCTTGGGAATGGCAAGGCCATCTCGGCAGAAGCAGTAGGATCCGCCACTCTAGTAGTTAGTGATTGCATTAGCATAGAATTAGAGCAAGTTTATTTTGTTTACCTAATGAGGTACTTGGTACACTTAATAATAGGCTCTATATCTTGCAACAAACGAACTTCGTTCTAAACGCTCAACACAAACGTAAAATAGATAATAACGGGAATGCACGACTGTGGCACGCTAGGCTAGGTCACATATCCAAGATAGGATGAAAAGATTGGTAGACTCAAAAACCTAGAGGTAGGGGACTTGAGTGAGCTACCAACCTGTGAATCCTGTCTAAGAGGGAAAATGACCAACAAGCCGTTTGTAGGACAAAGCAGGCTTGCCACAGGTCTGTTTGACTTGGTCCATACAGACGTATGTGGACCACTAAGGACGCAGGCCCGAGGTGGGTTCTCCTACTTCATAACCTTTACCGATGATCATTCACGGTATGGTTATGTTTACCTAATGAGGTACAAGTCTGAAGCTCTTGAGAGGTTTAAAGAATTCAGACATGAAGTAGAGAACCAGACCAACTGCAAAATTAAAGTCCTACGATCAGACCGAGGGGTGAATACCTTAGTACCGAGTTCCTTAATTATCTAAAAGAAATGGTATAATTTCAGAATGGACACCTCCCGGGACACCACGATTAAATGGTGTCTCTGAAAGGAGGAATCGAACCCTATTGGACATGGTTCGATCCATGATGAGTTTTAACAAATTGCCGTTGTCCTTTTGGGGCTACGCATTGGAAACGGCGGTCAAGTTGCTAAATTTGACGCCAACCAGTGTATTGACCCAAACGCCATACGAGATATGGCACGACAAGCCTGCATCCTACAACTACTTGAAAGTGTGGGGTAGTCCCGCATACATCAAGAGGTTAGTGGGAGATAAGCTAGAATCCAGGTCTAGCTTATGCAGGTTCGTTGGATACCCTAAAGAAACTGCGGGTTATTACTTTTATGACCCTTTGGAACAAAAGGTGTTTGTTTCAAGAAATGCAGTGTTCTTGGAGCAAGGCTTCCCAGAGGATATCCAACCTGATGAACTGATCCTTGAGGAATCAAGTGATGCAATCCAGTCATCAGAGGTAGCCGCGGAATCCTCACTTAGAGGATTCAGGATTGACACCCGAAGGGTTGACCGACCTCGAGAAATCCAACATGCTAGGCATGAAGGACAGCCTCAAGAACAGCCAGCCCCGGTTCCTGAACCGCCTGCTCCGATACAGTTAGTGCCCACAGTCACCACTGACGTTCCCGTTCTCCGTAAGTCTACTAGAGAGTCCAGACCTCCAGTGAGATATAGCTTTCTAAATACGACCGGTCTTCTGGATAACGATCCTAAGACATACGGAGAATCGATGTTCTGACATCGACTCCGGGAAATAGCTTGAGGCCATGAAAACCGAAATGGTCTCCATGAGCGAGAACCAAGTCTGGAGACTTGTATATCCACCGAAAGGTGTTAAGCCAGTTGGCTGTAAGTGGGTCTACAAGCGCAAACTTGGCGTTGATGGAGAAGTCACAACCTTTAAGGCTAGGCTTGTAGCTAAGGGATACACTCAACGACCCGGGGTCGATTTTGAGGATTCCTACTCGCCGGTAGCCATGGCTTAAATCCATTCGGATCCTGCTCGCCATAGCAGCATGGTATGACTATGAGATATGGCAGATGGATGTGAAAACGGCCTTCCTCAATTGCTTCGTTAAGGAAGAGATCTATATGGATCAGCCGGAGGGTTTCACAGTCACTGGAGAAGAACAGAAGGTCTGTCGTCTCCAAAAGTCCATCTATGGCCTCAAACAAGCATCCCGAAGTTGGAACATTCGCTTCGATGAAGTAATACGGGGCTATGACTTCATCAAAAACGAATTCGACCCTTGTGTATACAGGAAGGTCAGTGGGAGCTCTATAGTGTTCCTAGTGCTTTATGTGGATGACATTCTACTCATAGGTAATGATGTTAGAATGTTGGGTGACACAAAAGCATGGTTGTCAACCCAGTTTTCCATGAAGGACTTGGGTGAGGCCTCCTACATCCTAGCCATCCAGATTCAGGGACAGATCTAAAAGGATGTTAGTGCTCACCCAAAAGTCGTATATGGAGAAAGTCCTACAGAGATATCGATAGACAACTCCAAACGAGGATTCATTCCTATGAGGCATGGGATCAAGTTATCCAAGAAACAATTCCCGCAGACTGATGAGGAACTTGAAAGGATGAAAGTCATCCCCTATGCTTCTGCCGTAGGTAGCATCCAATAAGCGGTTCACTGCACCAGGCCTGACATTGCTTACGCTTTGAGCATAACAAGCAGATATCAGTCTTGTGCAGGAGAGGCACATTGAAATGCTGTTAAGGGCATCCTTAAGTACCTAAGGAGGACTAAGGAAATGTTCTTAGTCTATGGCAATGGAGAACTGATCCTGGAAGGCTTTAGCGACGCTAGCTTCCAGTCTGATGACGATGATGTACCAAGTCTCAATCGGGTTACGTATTCAAGCTCCATGGAGGAGTAGTGGCTTGGAAAAGTTCCAAGCAAGAAACCACTGCTGACTCCACCACAGAGGCCTGAATACATAGCAGCTTCAGAAGCTGCCAAGGAAGCGGTTTGGATGAGAAACTACATCCAAGAGTTGGGTGTGGTGCCTAGCATCGCCGAGGCCGTTGTCATCTTCTGTAATAACAACAGTGCAATAGCGCAAACAAAGGAACCGAGATCTCATCACCGTTCCAAACGCATTCTTAGACGCTACCATCTTCTTAGAGAAATGGTAGGAAGAGGTGACGTTTGGATGGACCGAGTCAACTCAGCAGACAACACAGCAGATCCGCTGACAAAGCCTTATGTCGCAGAACGCTCATACGCAACATCTTGAGAAGATGGGGATTAAACATATGGGCGATTGGCTTTAAGGTCAAGTGGGAGATTGTTAGAATATGTGACCATGTAGCAAATCTTGGCAGGCGAAATGTAACCTATGTCTAGACAATTTTAGTGTTTTGATAAAATTATTAATGAATAAAGAAGTGAATTCATTTTGCATTACTTTGTTTGTGTTCACTTTATCTGCATTTCATATCTGTTCACTACACAAACAAAGCCCACGGACTGAAAACATATTTCGGCGACTGGGACTACGCTTGGAGGTAGGTCTATGAAATCAGTCTCGCTGAATCAGTCCGGAAATCTCCAAGTCAAGGAATCTCGAAAATGGGTACCGAGATTTCCCTTGAGACTTGCACTAAGAATCTGCTATCGTATTTCATCGACGGGGGAGGAGGGTCGTTTAAGGCAGTGTTAGTGGGTTAGCCTGCTAGGAAGCAGCTGACTGAGGTGACTTGCGGGAACCGTCTTACAGAAGACCTTGAGTAGGGTCGGCTAGGTATGACGTATATTCCCGGTTCCAACGGTACAGGTCGAGTCCTTTAACTTGAGGAACTACTGAGTTTACCTGTATATCAGGTCTGTATCTTAGATATGGTGATAGATTGCCAAGGAAGCACTTGAGTAGTCATAAGACATGTCTAGAAAAGAACGGGTTTAGGAAGGAATCGGTTTAAGAGAAGAACACTATGAATTAGTGTTCTCTTAAACTTACTTTGTTCTTCTTCTTGATTCAAAATCAAGTGAAGAACACAAGTGTAAGAGAGGGAGGGAGCACGAAATTTTGAGAGAGAGGAGAGGATTTTTTTGTCTTCTCTTTTTCCTAGAAAAAGATGAATAATCAATCACTTATGCTTGGTGTTGTATATTCTAATATATATACATAATTAATGTGATTATTTGGAATGTGTCTAGGTTCATCCAAGGATGTCTAGATTCATTCCAATCAATCACCATCAATTCTTCATCAAGCCTACCAAAATTTATGGTATGATCAAATCATACCAAAAGGGAAGAGCTTGATTGGAGTTGATTTGTCTCTTTCCAAAAGAGATAAGTCAACATACCACCTAGCATGAGACATGGCTGATTTTGCTTCCTCCAAGGGAGCGTGTCGGCCATGTTTAATTAAGGAAAGAAGTCCAACTTCTTCCCATTCCAAATTAGGAATTATTTCTCCTCTCGGGTATAATTTAACGGACCGGGTTTTTATCGTAATCCAATTACGACGAACCCAATATTAAATCCAATTTAATGTCCACTTGAATTATTCCCGTTGATCTTTTAATCCAATTAAAAGATCCAACGTCTCAACATCTCAACTTTCCATATTTAATCGAAAATCCAATTTACCGATTAAATGAAAGCCCGATACAATATCGGCCCGTCCATCTAATGGACTTTCCTTAAGTAATCCAATTACTTATTTTATCCTTTGAGATTGACTCCAAGTCGATCTCTCAACCTCCTCGGTGATTTGTGTGTGACTTTAGGTTCACCCTCAGCTAGACTTGGGCCCCGTGTCCCACAAGGGCCGTTACCATGGGTGGTCGTCTAGCAACGGTCCATGGCACTAGAGACTAGGTGAATTGGCGTGAACATTTAGGCGCCGATTCCGTACGGGTACGATCCTTCCGTCTACCGTCTCCCGGCCTTAGTCTAGGGTATGGAATTGGGCGTCGGTTCCCATCCTTGACTAGGCATCTATGCTTAATACTCGAGACCACGTATGCTTCATTGCGTCGACACAGGAAACCATTCCTGTTCGACCAACCACTGTGGCCACAGTTCAAACAGCATGTACGTGTCTCCGAGTGCATAGGAGATACCTCTGTCATATACTGACAGGGGACGGATCCTCTTCTTGGAATCCACCGTCCTCGCTAACATTCTGACTGCACTGGACAAGGCTTATGATAATCATCTTACAGAATGATTACCTCTCGCCAGATCCAAGATACAGCCGTCCTGTGCACGCGACTGGCCATGATCCTCAAGTCTGAGGATTACTCCCGTACTATCGGAACCGGGGGAAACCAATCATACCGACCAAAGCCTCCAAGGCTTCCATATGATGATCCCCGCGAGTCAGTCCAGTCGGCTCGACCCCAGTCGACCAACCCATCAAGATCGTGTAGGCGTCCCACGCCTGTCGCCGATGAAACACGGCACTCATCCAATGAACACGACTCTTGACGCAAGTCTCAATAGGACTCTCGATGCCCTGTCTCGAGGTCCTCGAGACTTGAACGTTTCAGACCCAACTCTTAATCAGTTGGTTTCATGACACCATCCAATGCGTGGCCCAACTGCACGAGTTGTTATCCATGGTCTGTGGGCTTTGTTGCGATATAAGTTAAACACCGTTTTAACAAATGTAAGATGAGCGCAACAAAGGAGGTACCATTTGGTGACGAACACTCATCTTATTCATCACATAATAATATTACATTCACATCAAGTTGTCGATAGGTTACAAATTGCCAAACCTATTGGCTTTCTGGTCACCTATTCCAACAGGGCCCAAGTCCAGTTGAGGATGAACCTAAAGGGTCACACACAAATCACTTGAGAAGGTGGAGGAAATTGACTTGGAGTCAATTCCGGAGGATGATTAAGTAATTGGATTACTTAAGGGATTGTCCATTGGATGGACGGGATATTGTATCGGGACCTCGTTTAATCGGTAAATTCGATTAAAAACATATGAAAGTTGAGACGGTGGATCTTTTAATTGGATTAAAAGATCAATGGAAATTATTTAAGTGGACCTTAAATTAAATTGGATTAATTTTAGGTTTGTTGTAATTGGATTACAGTGGAACCCGGTCTATTAAATTTTGACCGAGAGGTGTGTTAATTCCATTTTTGGAATGGGAAGAAGTTGGACTTCTTCCTTAAATAGGCATGGCCGAAAATACAACCTTGGAGGGAGCGAAATTCGGCCATGTTATGTGCTTGATGTGGTTGACTTGTCGCTTTTTGTAAGAGACAAATCGACTCCAATCAAGCCTCTCTCTTTTGGTATGATTTAATCATACCTTAAGAGATGGTAGGCTTGATTGAAGAATTGATGGGATTGATTGGGATGTATCTAGACATCCTTGGATGAACCTAGACACATTCCAATAATCACTTTAATTATGTATATATATGAGTATATACTTCATTATTCATCTTTTCTAGGAAAAGAAGAAGAGAAATTACCCTCCTCTCTCTCCCGCAACTCTCGGCCACCTCTCTCTCTTTTACTTGTGTTCTTCCAATTGAAATAGGATCAATTGGAAGAACAAACTGCGTTTAAGAAGAACACTAATTGATAGTGTTGATCTTCTTAAATCAAACCCTCCTAGATCCGTTTTCTTCTAGCAAGGAAACGAGGATCACTTCCGGTGTCGTGTGGATCACCTTTAGAGAAGTTCATACACTTTGAACTTGGTGAACGTTCCGGAGAGGAACAAAGCTTGTAGCGATCAAGACTTAACTACAAAGGTATCATTGGTTTTACGCTTTAGTTGTTTACGTTTCATATCTATGCCCTATGTACAATATCCGTTTTTTAATGTTGATACATTCCTACCTCGACGCCTGGTTGAGCACCCAAGGGTACACCCCTTGGGAATTATGATTATGCTTTTGTTTATTTTTTTAATATCTGCATTCTCACGCTTCCCCTCGCGCTCCCTGGGCGGATCCACTTGTCCTTCAACATGATCATCATGTCCACTACTTAATGAAAGATTGTGGATTGTCCCCGGGAATAGCGCGAATGCGGAAGCGCGGTACAAAAATTAATACAAAAATTAAAATATGCTTTTATAAAATAAAAGAACACGTTCAAGGGCTGTTGTTAGAATAGGGTGACCGGAAAGCCAATTAGATTGGTCTTGATGTAATCTATTTCTGATAATGTCATTGTAATTGTAATATTCTTATATGAATAAAGTGAGTATTCATGTTTGGCAGTTCCATTTGTTGTGCTCGCTATTTATGTTTATTTCATTTAACATCACAACAAAGCCCAGGCCAAACGAACAACCCATGTAGTTGGGCTGCGCATTGGATGGCAGCTATGAAAACTACTTCTAAGGGTTAGGTCTGAAACGTTCCAGTCGAGGACCTTGAGACAGGCATAAAGAGTCCTATACAGACTTGCACTAATGATTGCATTCATTAGATGAGTGCCGTGTTCATCGGCGACAGACGTTGGACGTCTATGCAATATTAGTGGGTTAGTTGACAAGGATGTCAACTGACTGAACTGACTCGCGGGAATCGTCATATGGAAGCCTTGGAGGCTTGGTCGGTATGACTGGCATCCCGGCTCCGATAGTACGAGATTAGTCCTCGACTTGAGGAATCATGGCAGTCACATGCATATGATGGCTGTATCTAGCATCTGGCAAGAGATGTCAGTATCTGGGATACGTTCATCATAAGTCTTATACAGTGCAGTCGGAATATGTATTGAGGACGGTGGATTCCAAGATAGGATCCGTCACCTGTCAGTATATGACAGTCGAGTCTCTTATGCGCTCTGAGACAGTTTAAACTCTTATAAGTCTGTGGCCACAGCGATTGGTCGAGTAGGGAATGGTTTTCTACGTCGATCGATAGAGTAAACGTGCCTCGAGTTTACTGAAGCATAATTGTCTAGTCCAGGATGGGAACCGACGCCCAATTCCATACCCTAGACTTAGACCGGGAGACGGATGATGGAAGGACCGTACTCGTATTGAACTCGGGAGCCTAAATGTTCACGCCAACATTCACCTAGTCTCTAGTGCCATGGCCCGTTGCTAGACGGCCACCCATGGTGACGGAGCGTTTTTTCTGATTAATGGTTAATCGGAAAAACAATTAATTGAATTGGATTTAATTGATCAATTGTGTTGGACACAAGCCCAGTCTAGCTGAGGGTGAACCTAATGAGTCACACACAAATCACTTTGGATTTGGCGGAGTTAATTTGGAATTAATTCTAGAAGAAGCGAATAAATTTAATCGGATTAAATTTATTCAAGAGAGAAAATAAATGATTGGATCATTTATTTAGAAATCCATTTGATGGATGGTCCAAGAATTAATTAATTGGATTAGTTAAATTTTTTGGACTAAGGACTTTAAATTAATTGGATTAATTTTTGGGTTTTGGCTAGAATAATTTGATTGGGATCAATTATTTTTAATTTGGACTTATGTTTATTTAATTGGATTAAATAAATAATTGGGATTCAATTGGATTGAAATTAATTAAATTAATTAATTCCAATGGATACATGTTTGGACTTTATTTAATTGATTAAATACAAGTCCAAAACCATGAAGGTCCAAGTCCATTTTTTCATGCAAGTTGAAGCTAGTTAAGGAGGAGTTTCAACTCTTCCCACATATGAACATGATGAGCACGAAAATTTGCTGATTTGTGGGTGGTTTTCTCTTGCTATCATGTGTAGTGGATGTGCTAGAAGTGTGTGTATGTGGAAGTTGCTTGGAGGTTACTTATGTAGGTGGTTTTTTGAACTCTACATTCTATATACACAACTACTTTGCTAGACACAATTCATTTGATTGCTTCATTTTTTGCTGGAGTTTTTAGCCAATACTCTCTGAAAATTCTCTCTTTTAGTGTTCATACTTCTGAGAAGATTGAACAAAAACATTCCAAGGTACACTAATCGATAGTGCTTTCTTTGGAATTGTTTCTTCTTCTTGTTTCTAATTTCTATCTAGCAATAGAGTAGAATAAATCCATAGTGTGGTGTGGAACGCATAGAGGAGTTCTACGTTGAGCTCTCAAGTGGACGAACAAAGAAAGAAAGAAAGGAAACAACGCACGAACCCGTTCTACATAAACGAACAAAGGTTGGTTTCCTTTTTACATTTTTGTATAACTTTCTTCTTCTTCTTTTAAGCCACATGTCAGCATGTTTTATTTTGTTGTTTATGCTTTGACAAACACCGAACTCCCGGAACTTCAAAGGGAACACCCTTTGAATCCGGTTAAATTATGTCTTAAATTTACGTTTTTACGCTTCCGTTGCGTTCCCGGGCCGTACCCGATTCTTTCAGGTGTACCCTTGAAGTTCCCGGGCGTTTGGTGTATCTCATGAATGCAAAAGCATAAAAGAAATCATGGAGGCCATAGGATTAAAAATAAAGAGAAACGAAAATTTAAACCGGAACCTACCAATTGTCGTTTTCGTTTTCTAACCGATACTCGCGTTGTTCCCCGATTTGCTCCAAGTCTCGTATGTGAGACCCTCCAAACAGTAACACGCAATCCACACGTATCTTGCACGTCGTGCTAAGCGAACGAAACAAGTATTTTTGGAGAGGATGAATTAATCACGTTATTAATTAACGGTATTAATTCTCCTAAAGTTCAATTGTTCTAAGAACAAAGAACAAGAAATTATTTTCTTGTTGTGAGAGAGAGAGGCGACGAGTAGGGAGAGAGGAGAGAGCCGAGTGTGTGTGTTGGAATATCATCACTTCTCAATAGTGAGGGGCTAGGACTATTTATAGAGGAGGAGTTTAATCCTTTTTAAACTCCAACTCTAAAGGAAGACTATTTTGACTAGGATTTTTGACCTAGTCAAGTCCTAGTCAAAGTAGTATTTGACCTAGTCAAATTAATGGCCATCCATCTCTCCCTTTCCATCTCAACCATTGATTTAATTTAAAGGAATATTTAAAATTATTTAAATATCAAAGGCCAAATAAATAAATATAATAAATATAAATATTATTCTAGGCATATGGATAAATTTTTTTAAATTTTTAAATATTAATGCTTAATTTGTATTATTTAATCTTTCTGAATCTAAATTAAATACCTTAATGTGGTGTGGTGATTGTGAGCTGACATCTTTAGGTTCACGACTTAATCTAGCTAGACTCTGGTCATCGAATTCAGCTAGAGATCCGTCCGTTACGCATTGGGGGTTGGCCAATCTAGCAATGGTCCGGACTTATTAGAGACTGGTGATATACCGGGATCGAACTGAACAATTTACGGCTCTAACAGTACACACTCGTCCTTTGGTCTACGGTCTTACTTAGTTAGGTCTAGGGCACCGAAAATGCAGGTACCCATTGTTGGACCCTAAGTGTCGGTCGTCCTTTACCCAACAACCCGCCGCAAGGGCAAACCTTCCTTTTGTTCAGCTTAAAATGTGGCCCACAGATTTTAGGGACAAGACAAGAGGCATAATCGTCGTGAAGAACTAACTGGTCAATCCCGCCTTTGACAAGGACACAAGTCACTAATTCTGGAAACTACTGTCACTATTGTTGTACGCCAGAGCTGCAGCTTAACCAGGCTTATACTTTCAATGTGCTCTAAGCAACTCTCTCCACCATTTAAGATACAGCCCTGACACATACAGGTAAACTCGCAGTTCTGTCAAGTCCAACAACCCTCGACCTGTACCGTTGGACTTTTACCGGAAACAACGTCATCCACTAGCCGACCTACTCAGAGTCCTACTTGTAAGACATATCGCGAGTCAACAGTCCGCATGCTTCCTCTAGCACAACCTCTAAACATCTGCTTAGACTGGACCCTCGTCCCTACGTCGATGAATATTTTACGAACGCAGTGCTATAGTGCACAGTCTCCAAGGGGATCTCGGTACCTTTTACGAGAAATTGAACTTGACTTGAGATTAACTTCCGGACCTGCATTTTGGCGCCGGCGACTAGATTTCGAATGGACTACATCCAAGACGTATCCAGTCAGTCCCGTATGTTTGGTTTAGCTCTGTGGGGATTTGGGCTTGTGTTTTGTTGGTAGTGAATAGAAGAATATGTGATCGTCCCGGGAAAAACAGCGAATGCGGAAGGCGGTATTAAATTAAAATAAAAAAAGGAATTTAAACATTGCTTTTAAATTAATAAAACCACTTTCAAAGGGATGGTGCCTTTGAAATTTTCCCCGGGCATTCGCTGTATCTCATGAAGCGTATAACTATTTAATTAAATAAATCTGGGGGCCATAGGGCGTTTTGAAAAGTAAAGAGGGAAGAAAATTTACAAAACGAGAACCCTACAACGTCTGTCGTTTTCGCTCTTCAACGGCTTACACTTAACGTGTTCCCGCTTTTGCACCGCAAATCCCGCGTCCTTGAGAACCCTCTAATTCGCTACACACGATCCCCACCCACGTATCCTTTCCCCGCCACCTACACCAACATCGAACCTGATAGCACCACGAAACAAGTTGCAATAACTAATTTAGAGTGGATAAATAAACTACACACATTTACCATTAATGTAATTTGCGATTCATTCAGACTTCTACCATGTTCCAAAAACAAAAGAAATAGAAAACTCATTTTTCTTGAGAGAAGAGGAGGGCGGACCCGAGAGAGATGGGAGGAGAGAGAAACCTTTGTGTGTCTTGTTGTGTTGTATGGACGTTATCATCATCGTAAAATTGTAGGGACTGGCTAGGGCTTTATAAAGAACGAGAGAGTTTTAATCCTCTTTATAAACTCCTCTTTCAAAGAACTTAATTTGATAGGAATTTTGACCTAGAATCAAAGTCCTTAGTACAGTGTTTTGACACTAAGTCCAAAACGATCCTAAGGGCTTTCAACCCGCATACATCTCCCATTAATCTCCACCGTGATTTATTGATTCTGGGAAATATTTAATAACCTATTTAAAATATTCAAGAGGCTAAATAATATTATTTTAAGCCAATTAAATAAATCCTTTTGGCATAAAAATCCAAATTACTATCAATTTAACTTCCTATCCTATCAATGAAAGAAATTATTTCTCACCAGAAAGGGTCCGATTAAATTAATTTAATCATTCCTTCAACTACCAATATTTAAGTTCCGAAATTAAAATTCCCCTAACTTGTGTGTTGATAGTCTTGATCTTTAGGTTCACAACCATTCCAGACTACGACTTGCGTACGGACATTCTAGATACGCCGACCCCGCTCATACCCATGGGTCGCATATTCTAGCAAAGTCAAGGCACTAAGGAAGGTGAAAATATATTTCAGGGATGGACATTTAGGCCTCTAACAGTACAAGCTTGATCCTTCATGTCCTATACGGTCTCACAACACTATAGAGTCTAGGCACACAATGGGAACAAATGCGGCTAATCCCCCCATTTTACCCTCAATGCACACTAAGGTGAGCGGTCTTGTCCACAACTGTAATTATGCTGGCGGAGGAGAAACCATTCGTGAGCCTTATTTTGTTCCCCGCCTCCTACACATGTGGGCCACTTTATTATAGGGACACAGACATTTAGTGGCACACCCACTGAAGTCAACCGGTGTGAAACCTAGTTGACAGGAACAGACGATCCTTTGATCTTCTTGGCAAACATATACTCTTGTACATCAGAAACTGCATAACCGACCTTGGCTTTATGACATAATCAAAATGGAATTCTGGCACATCTCACTCACCATAATCTACACAATGATACAATTACTGATGTCACAACAGAACACTTCAGTCCTCAAAGTCATTAAGGACTCCTTACCTCGAGAATAACCTGCCGTGAAACCGGGGAATACAACGTCATTACTACAGCAGGGCCATACAAGGTAAACTCAATGATCCTACCGTTAGACGGTTCCCAGTGGAGCCAGTCAGCCTCTCAGCCCTCAGCTCGCACAATGCGTCCTGGGCAACCACACTAAACTGAACTGCTAGTAAGAAGTTAGGTCTGCTGTCCGTAGACTGTGAACGCCTGCGTCGTCCACCGTCAATGATGCAGCGCAGTCATGCTTAGCCTGCACAGCTCTCAAATGGAATCTCCGGTACCCCGCAAACAACCCCAACAGTTTTAAGGGACTCCTTGACTTGGAGATTTCACGGACTTGATCCAAAAACTCGGGAAGGATGATAAATTACATGGACCTACCAACCCTCTCCGAAGCGTAGTCTTCCAGTCCCGTAAAATATCGAAAATCTGCATGTCCGCTCACGGGATCTGTATTGCGATAAGTGAAACAGATATGCAGAAAAAATTAGGTTTGTCGCATAGCTGAACACAACACAAAGTATGAAAAAATGAAATCATCACTTATTCAATCATAAGTGATTTCATTTAAGAGACACTTATCAATCAGGCTAGACATAGGTTACATTATCCAGCCAGAATTTGCTACAATGGTCTACCTATTCTAAAACAATCTTTGTTCCTTGACCTTTAAGCCAATTCACCACCAAATGCCTAAGTCGCCATCTCTTCTCAGATGTTGCGCTAATGGGTAGCACTTTGAGACATATAGGCTGGCTCTGGGTTCTATTCTAGTTTGTTGGGTCTTTGTCTGTGAGCTTGATCCGGTCCATTACCGACCACGTCCCCACCACCACCCACACTCTTCCTAACAGATTTCTCTAAGAAGAATGGTTAGCGGTCCTAAGATGTGTTTTGGAACGGTGGTGAGATCTCGTTCCTATCCGCTTGCCGCTAGTTGCACCGCCGTTTGTAAAGTAGTTTTAGGCAGGAGGGAGACACTGTTGTAACCCTTACAAAAGATGACACTGAGAGCTGGAGGATTGGGCACAACTACGGCAGATGACCGATCACGAACGACATAGGTACAAGTCTTGCTAGGCCACAGCTAAACTCTTAGGAAAGTTATCTATCCATACCGCTTCATATGGCGACGAGCTTATCTTGAAGCTATTTAAGCTATTACATGTATTCGAAAACTTCAGTGGTGGAGTCAGCAGTGGTTTTGACTTATAGGTAACTTTTCCAAGTGCACAATCTATACTACCTCCCCGTTGTGGAAGCCACACTTGAAGTACAGAATGATTTTGACTTTGGATCATCATATCAGAATAGTGGAAGCTGGCGAAGTCGTAAATATGCCTTCCAGAGACATAGTAGTTTTCCATTGCGCACTAGACTAACCAAAGAACAAATTTTACTTATATGTAGTTCTTAGCCCTCTGTGAGGTGTACTTAAAGGTGCCACATTAAATACTGATTCCAATGTGACTCTCTCCATGCAAAGACTGAGTAGGTTAGCTAGTACAACGAAAAGCTCAAAAGCGTATCGCCAATGATCAGGCCTGACGCTAGCACGTGGACCGACGCATCCGAGCCGGATGGTTCATTTTGGATGCTAATACGCGAGCCGAGCATAGGGGATGCAACTTTCTTTTTCCATTGTCCCAAGTTCTCTCACACGATCCCAGTCTGCGGGACTGCTGGACTTCTATTGGCATTACACTGATGTCCCGATAGCCTTCAAATCACTAGGATAAGGATGGTATACTCCACTGGCGATTGGAGTGTCCATCGATGTGGTCGTGCGATCACTTTAAGCAGCGGTGCGACTTAGATCATCCTTGGGAGCGTGTCTCATATCGGATACTAATACGTGTGTCTTATATATATTCTAGCAGAGCAGACGAGAGACGTCGAGTATCCGTGAAATGCTCACGCGCACCTAACCATACCTTTTAGGAAAGATCTGTCACTGACTCTGGACTTGAAGGCTAGCTAAGGCATGTAGGATGCTCTCGCTCACAGTAATGCTGAGTCAATCCTTCATCTCAGTCACTGCGATACTTGGTTGCACAGCCATCGTTGAGAGGAGTTAGGGAACTTCGGAGTGTCTATTCCTAACATTCTGGACGTCATTTTCCAATGAGCGAATGTCATCGCCAACCGGGCCCACAGTAAGAACATAGAAACAAAACACTATGGGAAGCTAACCAGTGAAAATATATCTGACCTTCGTTGCAGGAGTATATCACCATATAGGGCTCGGATTCAGTGTTATTGATGGAGTCATGAACCCCGTAAGCTATATACTTCAATCCAATAACTCGTGTTCCAACTCCGGGAAAAGCTGTGTCAAGTTGTGAAGAAAACCACGAGCCATAACGACAATGCACTTAAAGAATCTGAGAGACGAGTGAGAAACAGACTTCCTGTTTCTTCTCGCAATGCGACCGTGGATGTAAAAAGGGTAACGGGAAGCCTATGTTACGTGGCTGAGTGGATTCCATCCGTTGAATAGATCTCTCGGTTCATCATAATAGTCGAAACCGAAAAACCCGGTAATTGAGAACGGCCAAGTTTTCACGTCCAAGAGTGAGTGTGGTGGTACTAACACTTTCATGCTATCATAAGCAGCATGGCATGCTGTAACCAATACAAAAAAAACAAATAGATGCATAATGCAAGATCGCCCGAGTATGCGTAGAGTGCCATTACTGAGCGAGTAAGGTAGGCTCTCAAGTGTACTCCTCGTAAATGACCCCGAACCGTGGTCGTTGGAGTACTTTCGCGCTAAAGCCTACACCAATTGGCCTCGCGTCGCAAGTAGTTCCTACATACTCGATGCAAACGGTCGAAGCCGCAAGCCGTTTGCGGATTGTAGGTGTCCACACGTTTAAATCAGAGAAGAGAGGCACACTGCAGCCAATAGGCTTAACAGCCTTCGTGGAGGGTCTACTACTACGTCTCCAAATTGGTTATACCGCTGTATGGAGATGAAGAGGTCATTTCGGTAGGGTCATGGAGGGCCTCAAGTCATGTGACTTGAGCAGCTTCGGATTGTCTGGATGAAGGAGTCCCGCTATTGGTAATGTCTAGGATCGAGTCACACCAGATCGGTCGCAGCAAAACACATATTACCAAGTAAAAAGCAATCGCCGTCTAGCGACAACCAAAAACCAAAACAAACCACTCAGAAAAACTCCATATTCAAAAAACATGGGTCTGCGAATTCTCTACGTGGACCTCTCTGCAGAGTACGGGCAACGTATAGTTGTACGTGAGGCGCCCCTCGACTGTAATATCGGATTGAGCCGGGTTCGGAAGGCGAAGGCCCCGCGGCGCTGCCTCCCTTGAGAGTCCATTCCGTTACATGCAAGCCAAATAAGCATGCTTATGTTGATGATGTGAGCTTCATCTAGTAGTAGCTTTCGTATTAGTCCTCTAAGTGGGTCTATCCATCGAGTATCCTCTAGTGAGACTCGCCGACTGCGTATTCTGATGGCTAGCGGCTGAGTTCTCATGCCATTTTGATGTCCTACAGATGTCAGCTCATCAGGTATGTGATAATCCTCCGGGAACCTCTGCTAAGGCCACCAATTGAAGAGTAGACTGGGCATTCAACATTGACAAATGACCTTTTGTTCAGCAAAGAGGTCCATAAAAAGTAATAACAGCGCAGTTTACTTTATGGAGTACTGTCCAGCGACATTAGATATTAGCTAGACCTGAGAATCGTAAGCGTTATATCCGACCCCAATAAACTTAACACTCTAAATGACGTCATGCCAGAGGCTACAACATCACCAAACCACACTTCAAAGTAGTATAGCGATGCAGGCATTGCCGTTGAGTGCATTACAGATGACGATAAATCATCCATATGGGCGCGGTGTCCAATAATGTGAGGCCACAGCACTAATGCATGTAAATAGGGGGGGGTACCCAAAACGCCCAGAGTGGGCCGAGAGAGGCCGAAAACTGGGCTGGCAATAATTGTTGGTGCATCACAACCCAAAGCAATGTTTGGTAAATCATCATCATGGGCAGCGGCAAACCCGCCCGATTGTTCACAGGGTATCGGATTCCAATCCACTTTCAAGAGAACCCATTTAAATCTGTGTGTGTTCCGGGAGGTGCTCCATTCTGATATCTAAATCCATGCTTCCTCCTCCTAGATAGATCTACCGGAATTCGGCACTATAGGTATTCACCAATCGTCTCACAGTAGCAAACGACTGTATAGTTTGCAACGTGTGGGTTTAGACTCTCAATGTCAAGTCTGAAAATCTTATTAAACCTTCATAGGTATGTCAAGAGGCTTACGCTCGTACCTCCATCAGGTAACACCAAACACATAACTCCCAAGGAAGTGATCACACTCACAGGTGAATCCACAGGTAATGGTTATGAGTGTATGTACGGAGAACGGAACTAATACCTAGCGGGCCAGCGCCATTAGTAAAGGTCACACCACACCAGTCTGATAATGCGACCAAGCTCCCAATACAGGAGCCATGTCGGCAAGACTGAACTTCTGTCTCCTACCAAATGGGGGGGGGCTTCTTGGGTATTTTTCCCTCTAGACCAAGATTCCACAAGAATTGGTATAGATGATCACGTCAAGTTCCCCACCTCTAGGTTCCGAAGTCTACCAACCATTTCTTCATCCTATTCTAAAGGATGGTTCGCATATGTGACCTTAGCCTAGAGTGCACGGAAGACGTGCGTTCTGGCCTCTTGTTTTCTCGTGGAAGTTTCACCTTTTGTAGTAGCTTGAAGCGATTCCAAGAACCTACCGAAATTCCGTATTGATGCAAAAGTAGCCCATATGTATATACATACAGTTGAGACAATTCCACACCTCATCAAATATCAGAATATTTTTATTGAGTTTTGAAACTCATAACCCATTAATGTCTCAACAATGAATGAACAGAAATGATATATGATGTTGTTAAATCATACTGCCGGGAGAGAACAACATTATACCTACTAAATATCTAAATGGTGCTTAATGGCTCATCCACTCACATATAATAAAATAGTCGGAAGGAATCCTACTATAGCTTCCATCTGCCGAGAATGCTTGGCAAATCCGAGCTATACAGAGCTGTAATCACATGCTCCCCCGAGGCTAACTATTTAGATTTTTCTCTTCTTTTCATTCAGCACCATTGCAGATGAATAACTCGCAATATTGAGACGTGACACGCCAACCAAGTAAACCCACCACACAAATAAATAATACCGCCAAAATGAAGGCAAGATGATGGATAGTGGACGCAAGTCGCAGTTTCACACTAAATACATAAACTACCTGTGTTTTTTGATGAGAGAGTTTGAGGCGCACACTCTCATTCGGCCCACTCTACACACGGCAGAATTTCTGATGAACACTAAATGTAATACAAAATGTCATATAATGCTTTAGAATGTTGCTTTTTCGGAGAAAAACAACCTTCCTTACTGTTTGCCTTTTCCCTCTCTTGGCATGGGAGGAAGAACACATCTAGCCTGTTCTGTAGTCAGCTAGCGCTATAGGACTACCTGTTCCTTCCCTTTCTTACTCTTTTCACAACGTGCCGGCCACCACTTGCGCCTTTCGTCTTGGAATAGTTGGTGTTTCTACTCCAAACAATACCGAAGGCGTAGGATTACTTAGTCGTTGCTCGTATTGCATCCCACATTTGATCACTCATGAATACCCTTCTCAAGTGCTTCAGTGAGTAGTTTACCATAAATTGATCAAAGAGGGGTGGATGACGTGGAAGGATCAACAATTATGTACGTTTCGTTATCGATGACGCTGCCTTTTAGGTCCGGCTTTTCACTTAGAGGTTGGGTAGCATCTTTAGACCCCCGATGCTCTTTGTACAGAAGGGATGAATCCTTCTGTCATTTTTAGTTTTCCACAAAATACGCCTTGGTCGCGACATAATCCCTAGTATGCCGGTCCGGGACTGCATAGCAATCCTTAAGGCGAAGCCATTATGAAGGGACATCGTCTAGCCTTTCATATTGCTTCTGAATCTCATTGGTCATCGAAGCAAGTATGATGCTACGAACCTTCGGTTATCCTTATGCAAAGTCTCGAACGTCTCACGTTCCTCTGGCGTGGATCCTTCCGGTAAGGTCCTAGGGAGAGGCTTGTCCATGACGTAGCCTTGGTTCTCATAATCCAAGGACTATCCTGAGATTGCCAACCAGTCGTTGTAGTTGGTTCCATTAAATTTGTTTATCTCAAGAATGGTTGAAAGTGGGTTCTAGACATTTTAAAATCTACATGTAGAAAAACAACGCGCGATCAGCAGAAAGTAAAGACGGTGGTTTGATAAAAATAATTAAATGCTTGGTCTTTGGTCATTTAATCCTCCCACTATTTATACGAAAACACGGTACTCTCAAACGTAGTTTTCGGGAAATCCTTTCTAGTGGCTTGGGATCCACAGCGATTTTCCCATACCCCGCTTTTACGATTCGCATGGAAAAGATCCTGTGGGAGGTATCCATAACCATTCTCGTCCACGAGATCCCAAGATTATTGCCTCACCCTTTTGCATGATCCCGAGGACTCCAAGCGAATCATGCTAATTAGGCGTTAGACGCCGACCCAATCGACCGAGCATGGACCCACTAGTACCACCCCCACGACTCGTTGAGAAAGGTAGCAGCAGCCCATTTTTCGTTCATGACAATAGTGCAGCTTCTTTTAAGACAATAACGTGCCACGACTCGTGAGACCACGCTATTGACCTAAGAAGCTTCCTCACTATGCCCACGGATTGGAAGGCATGGACGAACTCCTAGAGTTCATGTCCACTTTATCTAGGGTCTAATATTTTAACATTGGTCCAAACCAATGTGAGAGTAATAATGACCGAGATCTCATACTATATTCCATTACATTCATCCCAAAAATGCATAAATGAAATTCATCCATAGCAGTTATACATGATAAATAAAACCCATTCATCCATCACAATAACCACATGCAAAATTTAAAGCCTAGCACGCCCCTGTTGGATGATCACAAGCCCGAAATCCTATGCGATCCACTTGAGCCCGCAGTGGATCTATGGTCAATCTAGGGTTGGTCTATACTTTACAATAATAGTAACCCAATCATCATTCTGATGGGCCTGGTCTCCTCTTCTTCACTTCATGAAAACGCCAAGGGACCTCCGGTCTGTGCTCTCCATGTGGTCCTTCCTTCTTCTCCACCAATTACAAAAATGGAAACCTCACTCCTAGTCTACTCTCATTACATATAAAAAATTAGAAACCCCAGCGAAAACCCGGGGGAGTACATAAGGAGGGAGGTAGAAAGCCTTATTATTCCAAGGCACTAGAAGAGAGAAGGAGAAAGCAGTTTAAAGAGGCACACAGGCCCAACAGTAAATTAAACCATACATTCGGTCTAGGGCTCGTGATCATCCATTTCCATCCAACACACATAATTACATGATCCAATCACATAATCATAATATTCCAACAACACATTGATTTCCAATCACAATCAATCCAAGATGAAAAATAAATGAACATGTGCGTAACGTGTGAAAATAAAATATAAATATTGGCAATGTAAAATTTTTCGTTTTAGGAAAACCTTTCCTCATTATTCTAAGTAAAATAACCCTGGGATTCCAAATCCATTTATTTTTACTCCTAAAATAATGTCTTTAGGAATTTAGGAAAAATTGAACCCAAAAAACGAATTTTTCAGAATTAATTTAAAATTAATACTGAAAATAAATTTTAAAATAAAATTACACTAGGGTTTCAAAACCCTAGCCAAGGAGCCACCGGCCGCCGCCGCCTGCAGCAGTCGGCCGCCGGGCGCGCAGGGCAGCAGGCCCTGCCTGCCGCCTCTGCGCGCGCGCAGGCACCGCCTTGCCGGGCGCGCGCGCGCAGGCCCCTGCCTGTGTGCGCGCGCGCCTGGCCGGCATCATTCTGCGCGGCCTGGCGCATCGGCAGGCCGACGCGCGCGCGCAGGCTCCTTTGCCTGTGCGCGCGCGCTGGCCTGCTGGCCACCGGCCGCGTCCCTGCGTTGTGCGCAGAGCGCGCGCGCAGACGCGCACTGGGCGTGCCTGCCGGGCGCGCGCGCGCAGACGCCTCCGTCTGCGTGCGCGCGCGCCTGGTGCCCGTTCCGCGCGCCGGCTCCTCGCCCGCCAGCCTTGCGCGCGCGCGCGCAGACACCTCTGTCTGCCGCGCGCGCGCCTGGAGGCGTTTCCATGCGCGCTGCCCCTGCGCGGCCGCAGCACGCGCCCGCGCAGGCTCCCATGCCTGCGCGCGTCTTGCCCTGCCGGCAGCGCTCGGCTGCGCGCGGCCACCCTTCCCGGCTGGCCGGCTGTGAGGTTTTCTCGTTTTTCAGATTAATTCCCATCCCGATTCCCAAGAAAAACAGAAATACCAATATTCAGCAATTCACACGAATTAAAAGCAATAAAATAACATGCTTCAAGAATCAAGAAATCAAGATTTAATTACAACATGCTATTTCACGTTTCATGCTTAAAACGCACATAAAACCCTAGGCCTATACACCGAACCGGTCTGATACACTGAAAGAATATGTGGATCGTCCCGGGAAAGCGCGAATGCGGAAGCGCGGTATAATTAAAAATTAAAACGGAATTTAAACATGCTTTTTAAATTAAAAACACGTTTCAAAGGGTGTGCCTTTGAAATTTTTACCGGGCATTCGGTGTATCTCATGAACGTATAACATAAAATAAATCATGGAGGCCATAGGGTTGAAAATTAAAGAGGGACGAAAATTTAAAAACGAGACCTACCCGTTGTCGTTTCGTCTTCAACGGCTACACGCGTTGTTCCCCGTTTTGCACCAAGATCCCGTCCTTGAGACCCTCTAATTCGTGACACACGATCCACCCACGTATCTTGCACGTCGTGCTAGCAACGAACAAGTGTATAATTTTGGAGTGGATAAATCAATAACACATTATCAATTAATGGTATTGATTCATCAAGATTCTAATGTTCCAAGAACAAAAGAATCAAGAAAAACTATTTCTTGAGAGAGAGAGAGGCGGACGAGAGAGATGGGAGAGAGAGAGAAACCGTGTGTGTGTGTTGTGTGTGTGTGTTGGAGTTTCATCATCATGTAAATTGTAGGATGCTAGGGGTTTATATAGAAGAGGAGTTTAATCCTCTTAAACTCCTCTTTCAAGAACTCTAATTTGATTAGGATTTGACCTAGTCAAAAGTCCTAGTCAAACTAGTGTTTTGACCTAGTCAAAACGATCCTAGCCATCCATCTCTCCCATTAATCTCAACCGTTGATTAATTTAATTTAATGGAAATATTTAAAAACCTATTTAAATATTTCCAAGAGGCTAAAATATTATTTAAGCCCATTAAATAAATCCTTTTGATAAATCCAATTTATCAATTTAATTCCTTCTATCAAATAGAAAGAATTATTTCTCCAAGAAAAATAGAGGTCCCGATTAAATCTAATTTAATCATTCCTTCACTCCAATATTTAATTCCAAATTAAATATTTAATTGTGTGTGGATAGTGTGTGACTCTTTAGGTTCACCATTCAGCTAGACTTGGTCGGATTCCTAGAATCCGTCCGTTACCATGGGTGGCCATCTAGCAACAGTCCATGGCACTAGAGACTAGGTGAAATATTCAGGGATGAACATTTAGGCTCTAACAGTACGCTTGTCCTTCTGTCTACGGTCTCAACACTTAGAGTCTAAGGCACGGAAAATGCAGGTACCCATTTTGGACCTAAGTGTCGGTCTGTCCACACTAAACGCCGCGAGGAACCCTTCCCTTCTGTTCAGTCACTGTGGCCACAGTTTTTAGGGACAAGACCTAGAGCATACATGAGACTCAACTGTCAAAACCTATTGACAGGAGACAGATCCTTTCTTGGAAACTACTGTCACTTTGTACATCAGAACTGCACTAGACATGGCTTATGACTACCAAATGGAAATTCTGGCAATCTCTCACCATATCTAAGATACAATCCTGATGTACAGGTAAACTCAGTAATTCCTCAAGTCAAAGGACTTTACCTGTACCGTTGGAACCGGAATACACGTCATACCTAGCAGACCATACTCAAGGTCCTCCGTAAGACGGTTCCCGCGAGTCACCTCAGTCAGCTGCGTCCTAGCAGGCTAACCCACTAACACTGCTTAGACGATCCTCGTCACCCGTCGATGAAACACGACAGCAGATGCTTAGTGCAAGTCTCAAATGGAATCCCGGTACCCATTTTCGGGATTCCTTGACTTGGAGATTTCCGGACTGATTCGGGAAGACTGATTTCATGGACCTACCTCCAAGCGTAGTCCCAGTCCCCGAAATCGAATCTCAGTCCGTGGGCTCTGTTTGCGTAGTGAACAGATATGGAAAAATAGGTGCAAGTGAACACAAACAAAGTAATGCCAAATGAAAATTCACTTCTTTATTCATTAATGATTTATCAAAACACCTATAATTGTCTAGACATAGGTTACATATACCCGCCAAAATTGGCTTACATGGTCACCTATTCTAACAGTGAACAGATATGAAATGCAGATAAAGTGAACACAAACAAAGTAATGCCAAATGAATTCACTTCTTTAGTCATTAATAAATTTATCAAAACATTGAAATTGTCTAGACATAAGTTACATTTCACCTGCCAAGATTGGCTACATGGTCACCTATGCTAACAATCTCCCACTGGACCTTAAAGCCAATCGTCCATACGTCTAATCCCCATCTTCTCAAGATATTGCGTATGAGCGCTCTGCGACATAGGCTTTGTCAGCGGATCTGCTGTGCTGTCTGCTGAGTTGACTCGGTCCATCCGAACGTCACCTCTCCTACCATTTCTCTAAGAAGATGGTAGCATCTAAGAATGTGTTTGGAACGGTGATGAGATCTCGGTTCCTTTGCTTGCGCTATTGCACCGTTGTTATCACAGAAGATGACAACGGGCTTGGCGATGCTAGGAACCACACCCAACTCTTGGATGTAGTTTCTCATCCAAACCGCTTCCTTTGCAGCTTCTGAAGCTGCTATGTATTCAGCCTCTGTGGTGGAGTCAGCAGTGGTTGCTTGCTTGGAACTTTTCCAAGCCACTACTCCTCCATTGAGCTTGAATACGTAACCCGATTGAGACTTGGCATCATCGTCATCAGACTGGAAGCTAGTGTCGCTAAAGCCTTCCAGGATTAATTCTCCCATTGCCATAGACTAAGAATATTTCCTTAGTCCTCCTTAGGTACTTAAGGATGCTCTTAAAAGCATTCCAATGTGCCTCTCCTGCACAAGACTGATATCTGCTTGTTACGCTCAAAGCGTAAGCAATGTTAGGCCTAGTGCAGTGGACCGCATATTGGATGCTACCTACGGTAGAAGCATAGGGGATGACTTTCATCCTTTCAAGTTCCTCATCAGTTTGCGGGGACTGTTTCTTGGATAACTTGATCCCATGCCTCATGGGAATCAATCCTCGTCTGGAGTTGTCCATCCGATATCTGAAAGATTGTGGATCGTCCCGGGAAAATAGCGCGAATGCGGAAGCGCGGTATAAAATAAAATACGGAATTTAAACTTGCTTTAACGAAAATTAAAGACCATGTTCAAGGGGTGTGCCTTGAACTTTCCCGGGTGTTCAGTGTATCTCATGAATTAAATAAATACAAACAATCATGGAGGCCATAGGGATTAAAATTAAAAGGGGCAAAAACGTAAAACGAGACCTACCTGTTGTCGTTTCCGTCTTCAACGGCTACTCACGTTGTTCTCCGTTTTGCACCAAGACCTCGTTCTTGAGATCCTCAAAATTGTGACACACGATCCATCCACCTATCTTGCACGTCGTGCTAGCAACGAACAAGTATTATTTTGGAGAGGATAGATCAACCACGCGTTATGAATTAACAAGATCGATCTTCCTAAGTTCTAATGTTCCAAGAACAAGAGGACAAGAATAATATTTTCTTGCTAGAGAGAGAGAAGAGGGCGGACGAGAGGGAGAGGAGAGAGCTCGAGTAGTGTGTGTGTGTGTGTGTGTGTGTGTGTGTGTGTGTGTTGGAATTTCATCATCCTTGAATTGTAGGAGGCTAGGGGTTTATATAGAGGAGGAGTTTAATCCTCTTTAAACTCCAACTCTAAGAGGTCTATTTTGACTAGGATTTTGACCTAGTCAAAGTCCCAGTTAAAATAGTATTTGACCTAGTCAAATTAATCCTAGCCATCCATCTCTCCCTTTCAATCTCAACCGTTAATTTAATTTAATGGAGTATTTAAAACCTATTTAAATATTCCAAAAGGAAAAATAAATATAAATATGTATTCTAAGCCCATTAAATTAATTCTCTTAATAAATCTAATTTATTAATTTAATTCCTTTTATCAAATAGAAGGAATTAATACTCCAAGAAAATAAAGGACCCGATTAAATCAAATTTAATCATTCCTTTTCTCCAATATTTAATTCTAAATTAAATACTAAATTTGTGTGTGGATAATGTGTGACTCTTTAGGTTCACCTTTCAGCTAGACTTGGTCGGATTCCTAGAATCCGTCCGTTACCATGGGTGGCCATCTACCAACGGTCCATGGCACTAGAGACTAGGTGAAATATTCGGGGATGAACTTTTAGGCTCTAACAGTACACTTGTCCTTCTGTCTACGGTCTCACCACTTAGGGTCTAGGGCACGGAAAATGCAGGTACCCATTTTGGACCTAAGTGTCGGTCTGTCCTTACTAAACGCCGCAAGGGAAACCTTCCCTTCTGTTCAAGTACTGTGGCCACAGATTTTAGGGACAAGACACAGAGCATACGTAAGACTCAACTATCAATGCCTTTTGACAGGAGACAAATCCTTTCTTGCAAACTACTGTCACTTTGTACACCAGAGCTACACTAGACATGGCTTATGACTACTCAAGTGCTTCTTGGCAATCTCTCACCATATCTAAGATACAGACCTGATATACAGGTAAACTCAGCAGTTCCCCAAGTCAAAGGACTTGGCATGTACCGTTGGAACCGGGAATACACATCATACCTTGCTGACCCTACTCAAGGTCCTCCTTAAGAAGGTTCCCGCGAGTCACCTCAGTCAGTTGCTCCCTAGCATACTAACCCACTAACACTGCTCAGACGACCTTCGTCACCCGTCAATGAAATACGACAACAGATGCTTAGTGCAAGTCTCAAGGGAATCTCGGTACCCATTTTTGAGATTCCTGGACTTGGAGTTTTTCCGGACTGATTCGGTGGGACTGATTTCATGGACCTGTTGGATTAGGTGACCAGAAAGCCAATAGGTTTGGCAATTTGTAACCTATCCGACAACTTGATGTGAATGTAATATTATTATGTGATGAATAAGATGAGTATTCGTCACCAATGGTATCTTCTTTGTTGCGCTCATCTTACATTTGTTAAAATGGTGTTTAACTTATATCGCAACAAAGCCCACAGACCATGGATAACAAGTCGTGCAGTTGGGCCACGCATTGGATGGTGGTCATGAAACCAACTGATTAAGAGTTGGGTCTCAAACGTTCCAAGTCGAGGACCTCGAGACAGGGCATCGAGAGTCCTATTGAGACTTGCGTCAAGATTCGTGTTCATTGGATGAGTGTCGTGTTTCATCGGCGACAGGCGTGGGACGCCTACACGATCTTGATGGATTGGTCGGCTGGGGTCGAGCCGACTGGACTGACTCGCGGGGATCATCATATGGAAGCCTTGGAGGCTTGGTCGGTATGATTAGTTTTCCCCGGTTCCGATAGTACGGGAGTAATCCTCAGACTTGAGGAATCATGGCAGTCACGTGCACAGGACGGCTGTATCTTGGATCTGGAGATGA
Source organism: Sesamum alatum (assembly GCA_034509735.1). Lineage (NCBI taxonomy): Eukaryota > Viridiplantae > Streptophyta > Magnoliopsida > Lamiales > Pedaliaceae > Sesamum > Sesamum alatum. The sequence continues at coordinate 4,263,879 of JACGWO010000011.1, read as the reverse complement.
TGGAATAGGTGACCAGAAAGCCAATAGGTCTGGCAATTTGTAACCTATCCGACAACTTGATGTCAATGTAATATTATTATGTGATGAATAAGATGAGTGTTCGTCACCAATGGTACCTTTTTTGTTGCGCTCATCTTACATTTGTTAAACCGGTGTTTAACTTATATCGCAACAAAGCCCACAGACCATGGATAACAACTCATGCAGTTGGGCCACGCATTGGATGGTGGTCATGAAACCTACTGATTAAGAGTTGGGTCTGAAACGTTCCAAGTCGAGGACCTCGAGACAGGGGCATCGAGAGTCCTATTAAGACTTGCGTCAAGAGTCGTGTTCATTGGATGAGTGCCGTGTTTCATCGGCGACAGGCGTGGAACGCCTACACGATCTTGATGGGTTGGTCGACTGGGGTCGAGCCGACTGGACTGACTCGCGGGGATCATCATATGGAAGCCTTGGAGGCTTGGTCGGTATGATTGGATTCCCCGGTTCCGATAGTACGGGAGTAATCCTCAGACTTGAGGAATCATGGCAGTCACGTGCACAGAACGGCTGTATCTTGGATCTGGCGAGAGGTGATCATTCTGTAAGATGATCATTATAAGCGTTGTCCAGTGCAGTCAGAATGTGTAGCGAGCACGGTGGATTCCAAGAAGAGGATCCGTCCCCTGTCAGTATATGACAGAGGTATCTCCTATGCACTCGGAGACACGTACATGCTGTTTGAAGCTGTGGCCACAGTGGTTGGTCGAACAGGGAATGGTTTCCTGTGTCGACGCAATGAAGCGTACGTGGTCTCGAGTATTAAGCATAGATGCCTAGTCAAGGATGGGAACCGACGCCTAATTCCATACCCTGGACTAAGGCCGCGAGACGGTAGACGGGAGGATCGTACCCGTACGAAATCGGCGCCTAAATGTTCACGCCAATTCACCTAGTCTCTAGTGCCATGGACCGTTGCTAGACGGCCACCCATGGTAACGGGCCCTTGTGGGACACGGGCCCAAGTCTAGCTGAGGGTGAACCTAAAGGGTCACACACAAATCACCGAGGAGGTTGGGAGATCGACTTGGAGTCAATCTCGAAGGATAAAATAAGTAATTGGATTACTTAAGGGAAAGTCCATTGGATGGATGGGCCGATATTGTATCGGGCTTTCATTTAATCGGCAAATTGGATTTTCGATTCAATATGGAAAGTTGAGATGTTGAGACGTTGGATCTTTTAATTGGATTAAAATATCAACGGGAATAATTTAAGTGGACATTAAATTAGATTTAATATTGAGTTCATCGTAATTGGATTACGATAAAATCCGGTCCGTTAAATTATACCCGATAGGAGAAATAATTCCTAATTTGGAATAGGAAGAAGTTGGACTTCTTCCCTTAATTAAACATAGCCGACATGCTCCCTTGGAGGAATCAAAATCAGCCAAGTTGCATGCTAGGTGGTATGTTGACTTGTCTCTTTTGGAAAGAGACAAATCAACTCCAATCAAGCTCTTCCGTTTTGGTATGATTTGATCATACCATAAATTTTGGTAGGCTTGATTGAAGAATTGATGGTGATTGATTGGAATGAATCTAGACATCCTTGGATGAACCTAGACACATTCCAATAATCACATTAATTATGTATATATATTAGAATATACAACACCTAGCATAAGTGATTCATTATTCATCTTTTTCTAGGAAAAAAAGAAGACAAAAATTCTCTCCTCTCTCTCAAATTTTCGTGCTCCCTCCCTCTCTTACACTTGTGTTCTTCACTTGATTTTGAATCAAGAAGAAGAACAAAGTAAGTTTAAGAGAACACTAATTCATAGTGTTCTTCTCTTAAACCGATTCCTTCCTAAACCCGTTCTTTTCTAGCAAGAAGAACGTGTGTTTCTTCCGGTGTGGTGTGGATCACCTTTGGAGAATCCATACGTTTGGATTTCGTGAGCATTCCGGAGAAGGAACAACGCTAGTAGCCGGGAGCATACGCTAAACAATCAAAAGGTAACGGTTTATTATGCTTTGATTGATTTCATTTGTATATCTATGCCCTATGTGTTTAAATATATGTATTAATATTTACACATCCTACATCGAACGCCCGGTTGAGCACCCAAGGGTACACCCCCTGGGATTCGCGTGTTTTGAATTTGATTTAAATTTACGCACAATTTCTCGCTTTTCTCGCTTCCGCTCGCGCTCCCGTGCGGATCCGCTTGTTTCTATGTTAGGATTGTACTGAACGGTCCTTGATAAGGAGGGATATGAATTTACCATCAATAAAAACGGTTTTTCATTATCAAAGATGGTATTTCTCATTTGCTTGGTACATTGGTCAACGGTCTGTACATACTTCAACAGTCTAATTGGATTATGACTGCAGAACACAAACGAAAACGTGATGATCATAATAACGCACAGATATGGCATGCGAGGTTAGGTCATATCTCTAAAGATAGGATAAGAAGGTTGGTGGACTCAAAGAGTCTAGAAATAGACGATTTGGACAACCTACCGACCTGCGAATCCTATCTAAAGGGAAAGATGACCAAGAAACCCTTTGTTGGACAAAGTACGCTATCCAGTGGTCTGTTGGATTTGATCCATACAGATGTCTGTGGTCCACTAAATACTCAGGCTAGAGGTGGGTACTCGTACTTCATAACCTTTACCGATGATCACTCACGGTATGGTTATGTTTACCTGATACAAGTCTGAAGCCTTTGGAAGGTTTAAAGAATACAGACTTGAAGTAGAGAACCAAACCGGTCGAAAGATCAAAGCCCTTCGGTCGGACCGAGGTGGAGAGTATTTGAGTGGTGAGTTTACTGATTATCTAGAAGAGAATGGGATTCTCTCTCAGTGGACCCCTCCTGGAACACCGCAGCTTAATGGTGTGTCTGAAAGGAGGAATTGGACCTTGTTGGACATGGTCCGATCCATGATGAGTTTTACCGAACTACCCCTTTCCTTCTGGGGATACGCTCTTGAGACGCCGGCCAAAGTTTTGAACTTGGCGCCATCTAAAAGGGTATCCCAGACGCCATATGAGATATGGCATTGCAAGCCTGCCTCCTACAAATACTTGAAAGTGTGGGGTTGCCCCGCATATGTCAAGAGATTAGTGGGAGATAAACTGGACTCGAGGTCTAGTTTATGCAGGTTCATCGGCTATCCGAAAGAAACTGCAGGGTATTATTTCTATGATCCCTCCGAGCAAAAGGTTTTTGTCTCGCGAAACGCAGTGTTCTTGGAAAAAGGTTTTCCATCGGATAGTCGACGCGATGAGGTGCTCCTTGAGGAATCAAGTGAGGAACCCCAAGAGGCGGCAGTGACATCTGAGCCTGAAGTTCCCACTGATATTGTTCCAGTCCTCCGTAGGTCGGCCAGAGTATCCCATGCACCTGATAGGTATGGATTTCTGGGCCTGACCAGTCAGTTGGATAATGATCCAAAGACGTACGGAGAAGCGATGTCGGACATCGATTCGGACAAGTGGCTTGAGGCCATGAAATCCGAGATGGACTCGATGGGTACAAATAAGGTTTGGACCCTAGCAGATCCACCAAAAGGGGTTAAACCCGAAGCTGGAACATATGTTTTGATGAAGTCATACGGGGATATGATTTCATCAAGAACGAGTCCGATCCTTGTGTATACAAGAAGATCAATGGGAGCTCAGTTGCGTTTCTGGTGCTTTACGTGGATGACATCTTGCTTATTGGGAATGATGCTAAGATGTTGGGTACCACTAAAGCTTGGCTGTCAATTCAATTGTCCATGAAGGATACGGGCGAGGCATCCTACATCCTTGGCATCAAGATCTACAGGGATAGATCTAGAAGGATGTTAGGAATGGCCCAGTCCTCGTACATTGAGAAAGTCTTGAAGAGATTCAAGATGGAGAACTCAAAACGAGGATTCCTTCCTATGAGGCATGGAATTAAGATATCCAAGAAGCAGTCTCCTAAGACTGATGAGGAGTTTAAAAGGATGTTGGACATCCCCTATGCTTCAGCCGTAGCAGCATACAGTATGCTGTTCAGTGCACTAGACCTGATGTGGCTTTCGCTTTGAGCGTAACTAGCCGATATCACTGGAGTGCAGTCAAAACTATCCAAAAGTACCTGAAAAGGACTAAGGACATGTTCTTGATCTACGGCGGTGGAGGGTAGATACTGGAAGGCTATAGCGACGCTAGCTTCCAGTCGAATGACGATAATGCCAAGTCTTAGTATGGTTTTGTATTTAGACTAAATGGTGGCGTGGTTACTTGGAAGAGTTCCAAATAGGCTACCACGACGGACTCCACCATAGAGTTTTGAATACATAGCGGCTTTGGAAGCTGCTAAGGAGTGGTTTGGTTGATGAGCTACATCCAAGGGTTGGATGTAGTACCTCGCATTGCTAAGCCTGTAATTATCTTTCATGATAACAACGGGGCGATAGCGCTAGCAAAGGAATCGAGATCTCATCACGATCCAAGCATATTCTTAGACGCTACCATCTACTTAGAGAGATGGATAGCAGGACTGACGTTCGGTTGGACCGAGTCAGCTCCGTAGAAAACATAGCAGATCCACTTGTTAAGCCCATGTCGCAAGTTGCCCATACTCAACATCTGAATAAGAGGTTCGAGGTCAATGGGTGATTGGCTTTAGGTCAAGTGGGAGATTGATGGAATAGGTGACCAGAAAGCCAATAGGTTTGGCAATTTGTAACCTATCCGACAACTTGATGCGAATGTAATATTATTATGTGATGAATAAGATGAGTGCTCGTCATCAATGGTACCTTCTTTGTTGCGCTCATCTTACATTTGTTAAATCGGTGTTTAACTTATATCGCAACAAAGCGCACAGACCATGGATAACAACTCATGCAGTTGGGCCACGCATTAGATGGTGGTCATGAAACCAACTGATTAAGAGTTGGGTCTGAAACGTTCCAAGTCGAGGACCTCGAGACAGGGCATCGAGAGTCCTATTGAGACTTGCGTCAAGAGTCGTGTTCATTGGATGAGTGTCGTGTTTCATCGGCGACAAGCGTGGGACGCCTACACGATCTTGATGGGTTCGTCGACTGGGGTCGAACCGACTGGACTGACTCGCGGGATCATCATATGGAAGCCTTGGAGGCTTGGTGGGAATGATTGGATTCCCCGGTTTCGATAGTACGGGAGTAATCCTCAAACTTGAGGAATCATGGCAGTCACGTGCACAGGACGGTTGTATCTTGGATCTGGCGAGAGGTGATCATTCTGTAAGATGATCATTATAAGCCTTGTCCAGTGCAGTCAGAATGTGTAGCGAGGACGGTGGATTCCAAGAAGAGGATCCGTCCCCTGTCAGTATATGACAGAGGTATCTCCTATGCACTTGGAGACACGTACATGCTGTTTGAAGCTGTGGCCACAGTGGTTGGTCGAACAGGAATGGTTTTCTGTGTCGACGCAATGAAGCATACGTGGTCTCGAGTATTAAGCATAGATGCCTAGTCAAGGATGGGAACCGACGCCTAATTCCATACCCTAGACTAAGGCCGGGAGACGGTAGACGGAAGGATCGTACACGTACGGAATCGGCGCCTAAATGTTCACGCCAATTCACCTAGTCTCTAGTACTATGGACCGTTGCTAGACGGCCACCCATGGTAACGGGCCCTTGTGGGACACGGGCCCAAGTCTAGCTGAGGGTGAACCTAAAGGGTCACACACAAATCACCGAGGAGGTTGAGAGATCGACTTGGAGTCAATCTCGAACGATAAAACAAGTAATTGGATTACTTGAGGGAAAGTCCATTGGATGGACGGGCCGATATTGTATCGGCCTTTCTTTTAATCGGTAAATTGGATTTTCGATTAAATATGGAAAGTTGAGATGATGAGACGTTGGATCTTTTAATTAGATTAAAAGATCAACGGGAATAATTTAAGTGGACATTAAATTGGATTTAATATTGGGTTCGTCGCAATTGGATTACGATAAAACCCGGTCCGTTAAATTATACCCGAGAGGAGAAATAATTCCTAATTTGGAACGGGAAGAAGTTGGACTTCTTTCCTTAATCAAACATGGCCGACATGCTCCCTTGGAGGAAGCAAAATCAGCCATGTTTCATGCTAGGTGGTATGTTGACTTATCTCTTTTGGAAAGAGACAAATCAACTCCAATCAAGCTCTTCCCTTTTGGTATGATTTGATCATACCATAAATTTTGGTAGGCTTGATTGAAGAATTGATGGTGATTGATTAGAATGAATCTAGACATCCTTGGATGAACCTAGACACATTCCAAAATCACATTAATTATGTATATATATTAGAATATACAACACCAAGCATAAGTGATTCATTATTCATCTTTTCCTAGGAAAAAGAGAAGACAAAAATCCTCTCCTCTCTCTCAATATTTCGTGCTCCCTCCCTCTCTTATACTTGTGTTCTTCACTTGATTTTGAATCAAGAAGAAGAACAAAGTAAGTTTAAGAGAACACGAATTCATAGTGTTCTTCTCTTAAACCGATTCCTTCCTAAACCCATTCTTTTCTAGCAAGAAGAACGTGTGTTTCTTCCGGTGTGGTGTGGATCACCTTTGGAGAATCCATACGTTTGGATTTCGCGAGCATTCCGGAGAAGGAACAACGCTAGTAGCCGGGAGCATACGCTAAACAATCAAAGGTAACGATTTATTACGCTTTGATTGATTCCGTTTATATATCTATGCCCTATGTGTAAATATATGTTTTAATATTTACACATCCTACATCGAACGCCCGGTTCAGCACCCAAGGGTACACCCCTTGGGATTCGCGCATATTTAAATTTGATTTAAATTTACGCACAATTTCTCGCTTTTCTCGCTTCCGCTCGCGCTCCCGGGCGGATCCCCTTGTCCTTCAGGACCTACCTCCAAGCGTAGTTCCAGTCCCCGAAATGGGCTTTCAGTCCGTGGGCTTTGTTGGCGTAGTGAACAGATAGATAAAGCAGTAAAATGAACGGCAAACAAAATAATGCCAGAATGAATTTCACTTCTTTATTCATAGTTTTATTAAAACACTGAAAATTGTCTAGACATAGGTTACATTTTGCCTGCCAGGATTGGCTTCATGGTCACCTATTCTAACAATATCTCTTTAGGACATTCTCCATATACGAGTTTTGGCTGAGCCCTAACATCCTTTTAGATCTGTCCCTAATGATCTGGATGCCTAGGATGTAGGAGGCTTCACCCAAATCCTCCAAGGAAAACTGGGTTGATAACCATGCTTTTGTGTCACCCAGTATTCTGATATCATTACCAGTGAGCAGAATGTGTTGGAATAGGTGACCAAAAAGCCAATAGGTTTGGCAATTTGTAACCTATCCGACAACTTGATGTCAATGTAATATTATTATGTGATGAATAAGATGAGTGTTCGTCACCAATGGTACCTTCTTTGTTGCACTCATCTTACATTTGTTAAGACGGTGTTTAACTTATATCGCAACAAATCCCACAGACCATGGATAACAACTTGTGCAGTTGGGCCACGCATTGGATGGTGGTCATGAAACCAACTGATTAAGAGTTGGGTCTGAAACGTTCCAAGTCGAGGACCTCGAGACAGGGCATCGAGAGTCCTATTGAGATTTGCGTCAAGAGTCGTGTTCATTGGATAAGTGTCGTGTTTCATCGGCGACAGGCGTGGGACGCCTACACGATCTTGATGGGTTGGTCGACAGGGGTCGAACCGACTGGACTGACTCGCGGGGATCATCATATGGAAGCCTTGGAGGCTTGGTCGGTATGATTGGTTTTCCCCGGTTCCGATAGTACGGGAGTAATCCTCAGACTTGAGGAATCATGGCAGTCGCGTGCACAGGACGGCTGTATCTTGGATCTGGCAAGAGGTAATCATTCTGTAAGATGATTATTATAAGCCTTGTCCAGTGCAGTCGGAATGTGTAGCGAGGACGATGGATTCCAAGAGAGGATCGTCCCCTGTCAGTATGTGACAGAGATATCTCCTATGCACTCGGAGACACGTTCATGCTGTTTGAAGCTGTGGCCACAGTGGTTGGTCGAACAGGGAATCGTTTCCTGTGTCGATGCAATGAAGCATACGTGGTCTCGAGTATTAAGCATAGATGCCTGGTCAAGGATGGGAACCGACGCCCAATTCCATACCCTAGACTAAGGCCGGGAGACGGTAGACGGAAGGATCATTCCCGTACGGAATCGACGCCTAAATGTTCACGGCAATTCACCTAGTCTCTAGTGCCATGCGCGCGGATACTGCGCACAGGCGCGCGCGCAGGGGCGCGCGCGTGCGCTCTGCGCAACCGGCCGCTGCCAGCGCGCGGCACAGAGGGCGCGCGCGCGCTGCCTTGTTCGCGCGGGCGGCCGGCCAGCACAACGGCTGGGCCGTTTTGTGCCGTTTTTCGACTTTTTTCGGAAAATTCGAATTTTCTGTATTTTCTGCACAATATTCTGAAAATATATTAATTTCGCATTTTTGATTTTGGGATAATTGGATTATTCCTTGACTTAAATTTGCTTACTTAATTTGGGATTAATACATGCATTGGATGCATTGTTTAAAATGTCCATTAAATTTAAAATTTGAATTTTGCATATTATTTGTATATTTATGCTTTTGTGATGTTGGACATCACTTGGGTATTTGGAATATCCATTGGTTATTTATGCATGATTATTTGGAATGATTATGTTATGTGAGTTGATGGAATCAACATGGGATGATCACAAGAGCCCTAGACCTTATGTATGGATGAATATATGATCATTTATTTTCTGTTGGGTGGGGCCTGCGTGCCTCTTGTTTTCGGGACTATCATCTCCCGTATTTTCAGCCTCATGATGTTAAGGCTTGTTTTCTTTATTACCGATGTATTACTTTCAGTTGTAATGAGAGTAGATAGGATTGGGAGGTTTCAATTTTAACAAGCAATTGGAGTCGGAGACCCCAAGGAGGAGCATCAAGGCGTGAAACAAGAAGCACTTCAAGGCCTATTGGAATGAAAATGGGTTTATTATTATTGTAATCATTTAGGACCACCCTAGACAGACCATAGACTCACAGCGGGCTCAGTGGGTCGCATAGGTTGGGCTTGTGATCAACCTAACAGGGGTATGCTATGTTTTTTTGCATGCGGCGTATTTATTTATCGCTTTAAATATTGGATATTTATGCATGCTAAAACATAATAATGTGATGAGGTCTCGGTCATACACAAACTCTCATTTGGTTGGACCAAATTAAATATTAGGCCCAGAACGGACTTGGATCAAAATGGTATTTTGGTCTGTCCGAGCCTTCCATCCACAACAATGTGGTGAGGAAGCTACCACTACCCAAGTGTGGTCTCACGAGTCGTGGCACACTTGGAATAGGGGAAAGCTGCACTACTGTTGTGAACAAAAAGACTGCGCTCGCTGTTTCCCTGTCTCACGAGTCGTGGGGAGCGACAGTTTGAGGCATGATTTGGTTGATGGGTCGGGCCCAACACTGAGTAACATGGTTCGCTTGGAGTCCTCGGGACCATGTGAATAGGTGAGGCAAAATATCTTGGGAATCTCATTGGATGAGAATGATATTGGATATCTCCCACAAGGTCTTCTTCATGTGAATCGTAAAAGCGGGGCATGGAGATTACGCTTGTGGATCCCAAGCCCACTAGGAAATGGTTTCCTGAAACTCCGCTTGAGAGTGGCGGACTTTCGTATAAATAGTGGGAGGGTTAAAGACTAAAAGACCAAGTCTTCAACTTGAACAATAATATTACCATCATCTGCTAATTTCTGCTTTACATTTTCATTGATGTAGATATGTCTAAGAACCCGTTAACCATGATTCCTGAGACTAACAAATTCAACTGAACGAACTACTCGGACTGGCTGAGAAACCTGAGGATTGTCCTCGGTTTCGAGAACCAAGGCTACGTCTTGGACGAGCCGCCACCGAGCGACTTACCGGAGGGGTCCACGCCTGAAGAACGTTTGACGTTCGAGAAATGGCATGAGGACAACTGGAAAGTACGCAGTATCATACTGGCTTCGATGTCTAACGACATCCAGAAGCAGTATGAGAGGCTGGACAACGTCTCCGCCATAATGCTCCGCATGAACGAGGTTGGTGCGGTTCCGGATAGGCATGTTAGATATGCCGCCACAAAAGCATTCTTTGGCACCAAGCTCGCTGAAGGAGTGTCTGTACAGAGTCATGGGGTCAAGATGCTCTCCCTAGTAGAGAAACTCGAGGACCTTAAAGCTGGGCTTAACAATGACACGTACATTGACGTGATCCTCCAGTCGCTTCCTCCATCCTATGACCCGTTTGTTGTAAACTACAACATGAACGGACTTGAGGAGTCTATTCATGAGTTGATCAACATGCTGGTCCAATACGAGGCAACGACCCACAAGTCGGCGCCGGCGGTATTGATAGGAGAGGCTTCGACCTCCAAGGCGAATGGCAAGAGGGCCGGACGCTGGAAGAGGAAGAAGGGCAAAGGGAAGACAGTTGTGGCCCCTGCTCACGCTCCGGGCGCCCCTGTTGCTCCGGTTGGACCGAGCAAAGGGAAAGGGAAGGCCCGTGGTTCTCAGCGGTCCAAGGCAAATGATGTCTGCATGCATTGCCAAGGGAAAGGGCATTGGAAGAGGGAGTGCCCACAACTCCTCTCCAACCCAGGTGTGTTTGTGGTTGAAGTTAATATGATTACTAATTCTGCTTCATGGGTATTGGATACCGGGTGTGGTGCTCACATCTGCAATGATTTCCAGGCACTGCAAAGAAGCAGAAGGCTAACCAAGGATGAGATGATCCTGAGGCTAGGCGATGGCAAGGCCGTTGCTGCAGAGGCCGTAGGATCACTAGAGTTAGCCATTAGTAGTCATGTTAGGATTGTACTGAACGACTGTTTCTATGTACCTAGCATGATTAAAAACATTGTTTCCATCCCGGTCCTTGATAAGGAGGGATATGAATTTACCATCAATAAAAACGGTTTTTTCATTATCAAAGATGGTATTTCTCATTTGCTTGGTACATTGGTCAACGGTCTGTACATACTTCAAAAGTCTAATTGGATTATGACTGCAGAACACAAACAAAAAACGTGATGATCATAATAACGCACAGATATGGCATGCGAGGTTAGGTCATATCTCTAAAGATAGGATAAGAAGGTTTGTGGACTCAAAGAGTCTAGAAATAGACGATTTGGACAACCTACCGACCTGCGAATCCTGTCTAAAGGAAAAGATGACCAAGAAACCCTTTGTTGGACAAAGTACGCTAGCCAGTGGTCTGTTGGATTTGATCCATACAGATGTCTGTGGTCCACTAAATACTCAGGCTAGAGGTGGGTACTCATACTTCATAACCTTTACCGATGATCACTCACGGTATGGTTATGTTTACCTGATGAGGTACAAGTATGAAGCCTTTGGAAGGTTTAAAAGGAATACAGACTTGAAGTAGAGAACCAAATCGGTCGAAAGATCAAAGCCCTTCGGTCGGACCGAGGTATAGAGTATTTGAGTGGTGAATTTACTGATTATCTAAAAGAGAATGGGATTCTCTCTCAGTGGACCCCTCCTGGAACACCGCAGCTTAATGGTATGTATGAAAGGAGGAATCGGACCTTGTTGGATATGGTTCGATCCATGATGAGTTTTACCGAACTATCCCTTTCCTTTTGGAGATACGCTCTTGAGACGGCGGCCAAAGTTTTGAACTTGGGCGCCATCTAAAAGGGTATCCCAGACGCCATATGAGATATGGCATGGCAAGCCTGCCTCCTACAAATACTTGAAAGTGTGGGGTTGCCCCGCATATGTCAAGAAATTAGTGGGAGATAAACTGGACTCGAGGTCTAGTTTATGCAGGTTCATCGGCTATCCGAAAGAAACTCCGGGGTATTATTTCTATGATCCCTCCGAGCAAAAGGTTTTTGTCTCGCGAAACGCAGTGTTCTTGGAAAAAGGTTTTCCATCGGATAGTCGACGCGATGAGGTGCTCCTTGTTGGAATAGGTGACCAGAAAGCCAATAGGTTTGGCGATTTGTAACCTATCCGACAACTTGATGCGAATGTAATATTATTATGTGATGAATAAGATGAGTGTTCGTCACCAATGGTACCTTCTTTGTTGCGCTCATCTTACATTTGTTAAAATGGTGTTTAACTTATATCGCAACAAAGCCCACAGACCATGGATAACAACTCGTGCAGTTGGGCCACGCATTGGATGGTGGTCATGAAACCAACTGATTAAGAGGTGGGTCTGAAACGTTCCAAGTCGAGGACCTCGAGATAGGGCATCGAGAGTCCTATTGAGACTTGCGTCAAGAGTCGTGTTCATTGGATGAGTGCCGTGTTTCATCGGCGGCAGGCGTGGGACGCCTACACGATCTTGATGGGTTGGTCGACTGGGGTCGAGCCGACTGGACTGACTCGCGGGGATCATCATATGGAAGCCTTGGAGGCTTGGTCGGTATGATTAGATTCCCCGGTTCCGATAGTACGGGAGTAATCCTCAGACTTGAGGAATCATGGCAGTCACGTGCACAGGACGGCTGTATCTTGGATCTAGCGAGAGGTGATCATTCTGTAAGATGATCATTATAAGCCTTGTCCAGTGCAGTCGGAATGTGTAGCCAGGACGGTGGATTCCAAGAAGAGGATCCGTCCCCTGTCAGTATATGACAGAGGTATCTCCTATGCACTCGGAGACACGTACATGCTGTTTGAAGCTGTGGCCACAGTGGTTGGTCGAACAGGGAATGGTTTCCTGTGTCGACACAATGAAGCATACGTGGTCTCGAGTATTAAGCATAGATGCCTAGTCAAGGATGGGAACCGACGCCCAATTCCATACCCTAGACTAAGGCCGGGAGACGGTAGACGGAAGGATCGTACCCGTACGGAATCGGCGCCTAAATGTTCACGCCAATTCACCTAGTCTCTAGTGCCATGGACCGTTGCTAGACGGCCAGCCATGGTAACGGGCTCTTGTGGGACACAGGCCCAAGTCTAGCTGAGGGTGAACCTAAAGGGTCACACACAAATCACCGAGGAGGTTGAGAGATCGACTTGATGTCAATCTCGAAGGATAAAATAAGTAATTGGATTACTTAAGGGAAAGTCCATTGGATGGACGGGCCGATATTGTATCGGGCTTTCATTTAATCGATAAATTGGATTTTCGATTAAATATGGAAAGTTGAGATGTTGAGACGTTGGATCTTTTAATTGGATTAAAAGATCAACGGGAATAATTTAAGTGGACATTAAATTGGATTTAATATTGGGTTCGTCGTAATTGGATTACGATAAAACCCGGTCCGTTAAATAATACACGAGAGGAGAAATAATTCCTAATTTGGAATAGGAAGAAGTTGGACTTCTTCCCTTAATTAAATATGGCCGACATGCTCCCTTGGAGGAAGCAAAATCAGCCATGTTTCATGCTAGGTGGTATGTTGACTTGTTTCTTTTGGAAAGAGACAAATCAACTCCAATCAAGCTCTTACCTTTTGGTATGATTTGATCATACCATAAATTTTGGTAGGCTTGATTGAAGAATTGATGGTGATTGATTGGAATGAATCTAGACATCCTTGGATGAACCTAGACACATTCCAATAATCACATTAATTATGTATATATATTAGAATATACAACACCAAGCATAAGTGATTCATTATTCATCTTTTTCTAGGAAAAAGAGAAGACAAAAATCCTCTCCTCTCTCTCAATTTTCGTGCTCCCTCTCTCTCTTACACTTGTGTTCTTCACTTGATTTTGAATCAAGAAGAAGAACAAAGTAAGTTTAAGAGAACACTAATTCATAGTGTTCTTTCTCTTAAACCGATTCCTTCCTAAACCCGTTCTTTTCTAGCAAGAAGAACGTGTGTTTCTTCCGGTGTGGTGTGGATCACCTTTTGAGAATCCATACGTTTGGATTTCGTGAGCATTCCGGAGAAGGAACAACGCTAGTAGCCGGGAGCATACGCTAAACAATCAAAGGTAACGGTTTATTACGCTTTGATTGATTTCATTTGTATATCTATGCCCTATGTGTTTAAATATATGTTTTAATATTTACACATCCTACATCGAACGCCCGGTTGAGCACCCAAGGGTACACCCCTTGGGATTCGCATATTTAAATTTGATTTAAATTTGTGCACGTTTTCTCGCTTTTCTCGCTTCCGCTCGCGCTCCTGGGCGGATCCGCTTGTCCTTCACTCCTTGAGGAATCAAGTGGGCACCCCATGAGGCGGCAGTGGCATCTGAGCCAGTGGTTCCCACTGATATTGTTCCAGTCCTCCGTAGGTCGGCCAGAGTATCCCATGCACCTGATAGGTATGGATTTTTGGACCTGACCGGTCAGTTGGATAATGATCCAAAGACGTACGGAGAAGCGATGTCGGACATCGATTCGGACAAGTGGCTTGAGGCCATGAAATCCGAGATGGACTCGATGGGTACAAACAAGGTTTGGACCCTAGCAGATCCACCAAAAGGGGTTAAACCCGAAGCTGGAACATACGTTTCGATGAAGTCATACGGGGATATGATTTCATCAAGAATGAGTCCGATCCTTGTGTATACAAGAAGATCAGTGGGAGCTCAGTTGCGTTTCTGGTGCTTTACGTGGATGACATCTTGCTCATTGGGAATGACGCTAAGATGTAGGGTACCACTAAAGCTTGGTTGTCAACACAACTCTCCATGAAGGATATGGGTGAGGCATCCTACATCCTTGGCATCAAGATCTACAGTTATAGATCTAGAAGGATGTTAGGAATGGCCCAGTCCTCGTACGTTGAGAAAGTCTTGAAGAGATTCAAGATGGAGAACTCAAAACGAGGATTCCTTCCTATGAGGCATGGAATTAAGTTATCCAAGAAGCAGTTTCCTAAGACTGATGAGGAGCTTAAAAGGATGTTGGACATCCCCTATGCTTCAGCCGTAGGCAGCATACAGTATGCTGTTCAATGCACTAGACCTGATGTGGCTTTCGCTTTGAGCGTAACTAGCCGATATCAGTCGTGTGCTGGAAGGCACACTGAAGTGCAGTCAAGACTATCCTAAAGTACCTGAAAAGGACGAAGGACATGTTCTTGATCTACGGCGGTGGAGAGTTGATACTGGAAGGCTGTAGCGATGCTAGCTTCCAGTCGGATGACGATGATGCCAAGTCTCAGCATGGTTTTGTATTTAGACTAAATGGTGGCGTGGTTACTTGGAAGGGTTCCAAGCAAGGTACCACGGCGGACTCCACCATAGAGTTTTGAATACATAGCGCTTTGGAAGCCGCTAAGGAGTGGTTTGGTTGATGAGCTACATCCAAGGGTTGGATGTAGTACCTAGCATTGCTAAGCCTGTAATTATCTTTTATGATAACAACGGGACGATAGCGCTAGCAAAGGAACCGAGATCTCATCACGATCCAAGCATATTCTTAGACGCTACCATCTACGTAGAGAGATGGATAGCAGGAGTGATGTTCGGTTAGACCGAGTCAGCTCCGCAGAAAACATAGCAGATCCACTTGCTAAGCCCATGTCGCAAGTTGCCCATACTCAGCATCTGAATAAGAGGTTCGAGGTCAATGGGTGATTGGCTTTAGGTCAGTGGGAGATTGTTGGAATAGGTGACCAGAAAGCCAATAGGTTTGGCAATTTGTAACCTATCCGAAAGTTGATGTGAATGTAATATTATTATGTGATGAATAAGATGAGTGCCGTGTTTCATCGGCGACAGGCGTGGGACGCCTACACGATCTGGATGGGTTGGTCGACTGGGGTCGAGCCGACTGGACTGACTCGCGGGGATCATCATATGAAAGCCTTGGAAGCTTGGTCGGTATGATTAGTTTTCCCCAGTTCCGATAGTACAGGAGTAATCCTCAGACTTGAGGAATCATGGCAGTCACGTGCATAGAACGGCTGTATCTTGGATCTGGCGAGAGGTCATCATTCTGTAAGATGATCATTATAAGCCTTGTCCAGTGCAGTCAGAATGTGTAGCGAGGACGGTGGATTCCAAGAAGAGGATCCGTCCCCTGTCAGTATGTGACAGAGGTATCTTCTATGCACTCGGAGACACGTTCATGCTGTTTGAAGCTGTGGCCACAGTGGTTGGTCGAACAGGGAATGGTTTCCTGTGTCGACACAATGAAGCATACGTGGTCTCGAGTATTAAGCATAGATGCCTAGTCAAGGATGGGAACCGACGCCCAATTCCATACCCTAGACTAAGACTGGGAGACGGTAGACGGAAGGATCGTACCCGTACGGAATCGGCGCCTAAATGTTCACGCCAATTCACCTAGTCTCTAGTGCCATGGACCGTTGCTAGACGGCCACCCATGGTAACGGGCACTTGTGGGACACGGGCCCAAGTCTAGCTGAGGGTGAACCTAAAGAGTCACACACAAATCATCGAGGAGGTTGAGAAATCGACTTGGAGTCAATCTCGAAGGATAAAATAAGTAATTGGATTACTTAAGGGAAAGTCCATTGGATGGACGGGCCGATATTGTATCGGGCTTTCATTTAATCGGTAAATTAGATTTTCGATTAAATATGAAAAGTTGAGATGTTGAGACATTGGATCTTTTAATTGGATTAAAAGATCAACGGGAATAATTTAAGTGGACATTAAATTGGATTTAGTATTGGGTTCGTCGTAATTGGATTACGATAAAACCCGGTCCGTTAAATTATACCCGAGAGGAGAAATAATTCCTAATTTTGGAATGGGAAGAAGTTGGACTTCTTTCCTTATTAAACATGGCCGACACGCTCCCTTGGAGGAAGCAAAATCAGCCATGTTTCATGCTAGGTGGTATGTTGACTTATCTCTTTTGGAAAGAGACAAATCAACTCCAATCAAGCTCTTCCCTTTTGATATGATTTGATCATACCATAAATTTTGGTAGGCTTGATTGAAGAATTGATGGTGATTGATTGGTATGAATCTAGACATCCTTGGATGAACCTAGACACATTCCAATAATCACATTAATTATGTATATATATTAGAATATACAACACCAAGCATAAGTGATTCATTATTCATCTTTTTCTAGGAAAAAGAGAAGACAAAAATCCTCTCCTCTCTCTCAAAATTTCGTGTTCCCTCCCTCTCTTACACTTGTGTTCTTCACTTGATTTTGAATCAGGAAGAAGAACAAAGTAAGTTTAAGAGAACACTAATTCATAGTGTTCTTCTCTTAAACCGATTCCTTCCTAAACCCGTTCTTTTCTAGCAAGAAGAACGTGTGTTTCTTCCGGTGTGGTGTGGATCACCTTTGGAGAATTCATACGTTTGGATTTTGTGAGCATTCCGGAGAAAGAACAGCGCTAGTAGCCGGGAGCATACGCTAAACAATCAAAGGTAACGGTTTATTACGCTTTAATTGATTCCGTTTATATATCTATGCCCTATGTGTTTAAATATATATTTTAATATTTACACATCCTACATCGAACGCTCGGTTGAGCACCCAAGGGTACACCCCTTGGGGTTCGCGCATATTTAAATTTGATTTAAATTTACGCACAATTTCTCGCTTTTCTCGCTTTCGCTCGCGCTCCCGGGCGGATCCGCTTGTCCTTTAGGACCTACCTCCAAGCGTAGTTCCAGTCCCCGAAATGGGCTTTCAGTCCGTGGGCTTTGTTGGCGTAGTGAACAGATAGATAAAGCAGTAAAGTGAACGGCAAACAAAATAATGCCAAAATGAATTTCACTTCTTTATTCATAGTTTTATTAAAACACTGAAATTGTCTAGACATAGGTTACATTTCGCCTGCCAGGATTGGCTTCATGGTCACCTATTCTAACAATATCTCTTTAGGACATTCTCCATATACGAGTTTTGGCTGAGCCCTAACATCCTTTTAGATCTGTCCCTAATGATCTGGATGCCTAGGATGTAGGAGGCTTCACCCAAATCCTTCAAGGAAAACTGGGTTGATAACCATGCTTTTGTGTCACCCAATATTCTGATATCATTACCAGTGAGCAGAATGTGTTGGAATAGGTGACCAGAAAGCCAATAGGTTTGGCAATTTGTAACCTATCCGACAACTTGATGTCAATGTAATATTATTATGTGATGAATAAGATGAGTGTTCGTCACCAATGGTACCTTCTTTGTTGCGCTCATCTTACATTTGTTAAAACGGTGTTTAACTTATATCGCAACAAAGCCCACAGACCATGGATAACAACTCGTGCAGATGGGCCATGCATTGGATGGTGGTCATGAAACCAACTGATTAAGAGTTCGGTCTGAAACGTTCCAAGTCGAGGACCTCGAGACAGGGCATCGAGAGTCCTATTGAGACTTGCGTCAAGAGTCGTGTTCATTGGATGAGTGTCGTGTTTCATCGACGACAGGCGTGGGACGCCTACACGATCTGGATGGGTTGGTCGACTGGGGTCGAACCGACTGGACTGACTCGCGGGGATCATCATATGGAAGCCTTGGAGGCTTGGTCGGTATGATTGGTTTTCCCCGGTTCCGATAGTACGGGAGTAATCCTCAGACTTGAGGAATCATGGCAGTCGCGTGCACAGGACGGTTGTATCTTGGATCTGGCAAGAGGTAATCATTCTGTAAGATGATTATTATAAGCCTTGTCCAGTGCAGTCGGAATGTGTAGCGACGACGATGGATTCCAAGAAGAGGATCCGTCCCCTGTTAGTATATGACAGAGGTATCTCCTATGCACTCGGAGACACGTTCATGCTGTTTGAAGCTGTGGCCACAGTGGTTGGTCGAACAGGGAATGGTTTCCTGTGTCGATGCAATGAAGCATACGTGGTCTCGAGTATTAAGCATAGATGCCTGGTCAAGGATGGGAAACGACGCCCAATTCCATACCCTAGACTAAGGCCGGGAGACGGTAGACGGAAGGATCATACCCGTACGGAATCGGCGCCTAAATGTTCACGCCAATTCACCTAGTCTCTAGTGCCATGGACCGTTGCTAGACGGCCACCCATGGTAACGGGCCCTTGTGGGACACGGGCCCAAGTCTAGCTGAGGGTGAACCTAAAGGGTCACACACAAATCACCGAGGAGGTTGAGAGATCGACTTGGAGTCAATCTCGAAGGATAAAACAAGTAATTGGATTACTTGAGGGAAAGTCCATTGGATGGACGGGCCGATATTGTATCGAGCTTTCATTTAATCGGTAAATTGGATTTTCGATTAAATATGAAAAGTTGAGATGATGAGACGTTGGATCTTTTAATTGGATTAAAAGATCAACGGGAATAATTTAAGTGGACATTAAATTAGATTTAATATTGGGTTCGTCGCAATTGGATTACGATAAAACCCGGTCCGTTAAATTATACCCGAGAGGAGAAATAATTCCTAATTTGGAATGGGAAGAAGTTGGACTTCTTTCCTTAATCAAACATGGCCGACATGCTCCCTTGGAGAAAGCAAAATCAGCCATGTTTCATGCTAGGTGGTATGTTGACTTATCTCTTTTGGAAAGAGACAAATCAACTCCAATCAAGCTCTTCCCTTTTGGTATGATTTGATCATACCATAAATTTTGGTAGGCTTGATTGAAGAATTAATGGTGATTGATTGGAATGAATCTAGACATCCTTGGATGAACCTAGACACATTCCAATAATCACATTAATTATGTATATATATTAGAATATACAACACCAAGCATAAGTGATTCATTATTCATCTTTTTCTAGGAAAAAGAGAAGACAAAAATCCTCTCCTCTCTCTCAAAATTTCGTGCTCCCTCCCTCTCTTACACTTGTGTTCTTCACTTGATTTTGAATCAAGAAGAAGAACAAAGTAAGTTTAAGAGAACACTAATTCATAGTGTTCTTCTCTTAAACCGATTCCTTCCTAAACCCGTTCTTTTCTAGTAAGAAGAACGTGTGTTTCTTCCGGTGTGGTGTAGATCACCTTTGGAGAATCCATACGTTTGGATTTCGTGAGCATTCCGGAGAAGGAACAACGCAAGTAGCCGGGAGCATACGCTAAACAATCAAAGGTAACGGTTTATTACGCTTTGATTGATTTGATTTATATATCTATGCCCTATGTGTTTAAATATATATTTTAATATTTACACATCCTACATCGAACGCCCGGTTGAGCACCCAAGGGTACACCCCTTGGGATTCGCGTATTTTGAATTTGATTTTAATTTACGCACTTTTCTCGCTTTTCTCGCTTCCGCTCGCGCTCCCGGGCGGATCCGCTTGTCCTTCAGAATGTCATCCACATAAAGCACCAGGAAGACTATAGAGCTCCCACTGACCTTCTTGTATACACAAGGGTCGGATTCATTTTTGATGAAGTCATAGCCCCGTATTACTTCATCGAAGCGAATGTTCCAACTTCGGGATGCTTGTTTGAGACCATAGATGGACTTCTGGAAACGACAGACCTTCTGTTCTTCTCCAGTGACTGTGAAACCCTTTGGCTGATCCATATAGATCTCTTCCTCAACGAAGCCATTGAGGAAAGCCGTTTTCACATCCATCTGCCATATCTCATAGTCATACCATGCTGCTATGGCGAGCAGGATCCGAATGGATTAAGCCATGGCTACCGGCGAGTAGGTATCTTCAAAATCGACCCCGGGTCATTGAGTGTATCCCTTAGCTACAAACCTAGCCTTAAAGGTTGTGACTTCAAAATACGCGAATCCCAAGGGGTGTACCCTTGGGTGCTCAACCGGGCGTTCGATGTAGGATGTGTAAATATTAAAACATATATTTAAGCACATAGGGCATAGATATACAAATGAAATCAACCAAAGCGTAATAAACCGTTACCTTTGATTGTTTAGCGTATGCTCCCGGCTACTAGCGTTGTTCCTTCTCCGGAATGCTCACAAAATCCAAACGTATGGATTCTCCAAAGGTGATCCACACCACACCGGAAGAAACACACGTTCTTCTTGCTAGAAAAGAACGGGTTTAGGAAGGAATCAGTTTAAGAGAAGAACACTACGAATTAGTGTTCTCTTAAACTTACTTTGTTCTTCTTCTTGATTCAAAATCAAGTGAAGAACACAAGTGTAAGAGAGGGAGGGAGCACGAAATTTTGAGAGAGAGGAGAGGATTTTTGTGTTCTCTTTTTCCTAGAAAAAGATGAATAATGAATCACTAATGCTAGGTGTTGTATATATTCTAATATATATACATAATTAATGTGATTATTGGAATGTGTCTAGGTTCATCCAAGGATGTCTAGATTCATTCCAATCAATCACCATCAATTCTTCAATCAAGCCTACCAAAATTTATGATATGATCAAATCATACCAAAAAGGAAGAGCTTGATTGGAGTTGATTTGTCTCTTTCCAAAAGAGATAAGTCAACATACCACCTAGCATGAAACATGGCTGATTTTGCTTCCTCTAAGGGAGCGTGTCGGCCATGTTTAATTAAGGAAAGAAGTCCAACTTCTTCCCATCCCAAATTAGGAATTATTTCTCCTCTCGGGTATAATTTAACGGACCGGGTTTTATCGTAATCTAATTACGACGAACCCAATATTAAATCTAATTTAATGTCCACTTAAATTATTCCCGTTGATCTTTTAATCCAATTAAAAGATCCAACGTCTCAACATCTCAACTTTCCATATTTAATCGAAAATCCAATTTACCGATTAAATGAAAGCCCGATACAATATCGGCCCGTCCATCCAATGGACTTTCCCTTAAGTAATCCAATTACTTATTTTATCCTTCGAGATTGACTCCAAGTCGATCTCTCAACCTCCTCGGTGATTTGTGTGTGACCCTTTAGGTTCACCCTCAGCTAGACTTGGGCCCGTGTCCCACAAGGGCCCGTTACCATGGGTGGCCGTCTAGCAACGGTCCATGGCACTAGAGACTAGGTGAATTGGCGTGAACATTTAGGCGCCGATTCCGTACGGGTACGATCCTTCCGTCTACCGTCTCCCGGCCTTAGTCTAGGGTATGGAATTAGGCGTCGGTTCCCATCCTTGACTAGGCATCTATGCTTAATACTCGAGACCACGTATGCTTCATTGTGTCAACACAGGAAACCATTCCCTGTTCGACCAACCACTGTGGCCACAGCTTCAAAACAGCATCAACGTGTCTCCGAGTGCATAGGAGATACCTCTGTCACATACTGACAGGGGACGGATCCTCTTCTTGGAATCCACCGTCCTCGCTACACATTCTGACTGCACTGGACAAGGCTTATGATAATCATCTTACAGAATGATTACCTCTCGCCAGATCCAAGATACAGCCGTCCTGTGCACGCGACTGCCATGATCCCTCAAGTCTGAGGATTACTCCTGTACTATCGGAACCGGGGAAAACCAATCATACCGACCAAGCCTCCAAGGCTTCCATATGATGATCCCCGCGAGTCAGTCCAGTCGGCTCGACCCTAGTCGACCAACCCATCAAGATCGTGTAGGCGTACCACGCCTGTCGCCGATGAAACACGGCACTCATCTAATGAACACGACTCTTGACGCAAGTCTCAATAGGACTCTCGATGCCCTGTCTCGAGGTCCTCGACTTGGAACGTTTCAGACCCAATTCTTAATCATTTGGTTTCATGACCACCATCCAATGCGTGGCCCAACTGCACGAGTTGTTATCCATGGTCTGTGGGCTTTGTTGCGATATAAGTTAAACACCATTTTAACAAATGTAAGATGAGCGCAACAAAGAAGGTACCATTGGTGATGAATACTCATCTTATTCATCACATAATAATATTACATTTACATCAAGTTGTCAGATAGGTTACAAATCGCCAAACCTATTGGCTTTCTGGTCACCTATTCTAACAGATACATATGTCATATGCCCTCGAATGTTGCTTGGAGACAACATTTCCCTTTCCTTTGCCTTTCCCCTCTTTGGCAATGGGAACACTCTTAGTGTTCGTAGCTGCTTTGACGGTTTGTCCCTTCCCTTTCTTCCTTTTCCAACGTCCGGCACCCTTGCCTTTCGTTTTGGAAGTCGAAGCACCTCCAAACAATACCGAAGGCGTGGAATTTTTGGTCGTTGCCTCGTATTGCACCAATATATTAATCAACTCATGAATGCCCTTCTCAAGTGCGTTCATGTTCTAGTTGACGATAAATTGGTCGAAGGAGGGTGGGAGTAACTGAAGGATCACATCTATGTACGTTTCATTGTTGAGGCCTGCCTTTAGGTCCTCGAGCTTTTCCACCAGGGTAAGCATTTTAACCCCGTGCTCTTGTACAGAGAATCCTTCTGTCATTTTGGTTCCAAAGAACGCCTTGGTCGCGACATACCTAGTATGCCGGTCCGGGACTGCATAGCAATCCTTAAGGTGAGCCAAAATGGAAGGGACATCGTCTAGCCTTTTATACTGATTCTAAATCTCATTCGTCATTGAAGCAAGTATGACGCTACGGACCTTCCGGTTATCCTTATGCCAAGTCTCGAACGTCTCACGTTCTTGTGGCGTGGATCCTTCCGGCAAGGTCCTAGGGATAGGCTCGTCCATGACGTAGCCTTAATCAGGACTATCCTGAGATTGCGCAACCAGTCGTTGTAATTGGTTCCATTTAATTTGTTTGTCTCAAGTATGGTGGAAAGTGGGTTCTTAGACATTTTTAAATCTACATTTAAAACAGAGTGTGCGATCAGCAGAATATAAAAGACGGTGGTTTAATAAAAATAATTAAATGCTTGGTCTTAGTCATTTAATGCTCCACTATTTATACGAAAAACACAGTACTCTCAAACGTTGTTTTTGGGAAATCCTTTCCTAGTGGGTTTTGGATCCACAGCGATTTTTCCCATACCCCACTTTTACGATTCGCATGGAAAAAATCCTGTGGGAGGTATACCATACCATTCTTGTTCCACGAGATTCCCAAGATTATTGCCTCACCCTTTCACATGATCCCGAGGACTCCAAGCGAATCATGTTAATTGGGCATTAGACCCGACCCAATCTACCGAGCCATAGACCCACTACTACCCCTACGACTCGTGAGACAGGTAACAGCGGTCTATCTTTCGTTCATGACACGGTGCAACTTCTTTTAAGTACAATAACGTGCCACGACTCGTGAGACCACACTATTGACCTAAATTAGCTTCCTCACTGTGCCATGGATTGGAAGGCATGGACAAACTCCTAGAGTCCATGTCCATTTTGTCTAGGGTCTAATATTTGGACATTGGTCCAACCAATGTGAGAGTAATAACTGACAGAGATCTCATAATATAAAATATCTACACATCCATCCACAATGTGTAACAAATAAATTGCATCCACAGCAGTTATATGATAAATAAAGCGCCATTCATCCATCACAATAACCACATGCAAAATTAAAGCCTAGCACGCCCCTGTTGGATGATCACGAGCTCGAATCCTATGCGATCCACTGAGCCCGCAGTGGATCTGTGGTCAATCTAGGGTTGGTCCTATACTATTACATTAATAGTAACCCAATCATCATTCTGATGGGCCTTGCTCTCTTTTCTCTTTCTTCTCTTCATGGAAACGCCTTGGAACCTACAGTCTGGGCTCTCCATGTGGACCTTTCTTCTTCTCCATCAATTACATCAAATTGAAACCTCACTCCTATTCTACCCTCATTACATATTAAAAATAGAAACCCCAGCAAAAATCCAGGGGGAGTACATAAGGAGGGAGATAGAATGCCTTATTATTCCAAGGCAACTAGAGAGAGAGAAGGAGAAAGCAGTAAAAGAGGCACACAGGCCCAACATAAAATTAAATCATACATTCGGTCTAGGGCTCGTGATCATCCGTTTCCATCCAACACACATAATCATATGATCCAATCATATAATAACAACATACCAATAATACATGATTACCAATCACAATTATCTAAGATAAAATAAATGTGTAACGTATGAAAATATGGCATAACCGTTGGTAATAATATTTTCTCATTTTAGGAAAACCTTTCCTCATTATTTCTAGGTAAAATATCCCTGGGATTCCAAATCCAATATATTTTACCTCCTAAAATAATGTCTTAGAAAATTAGGCAAAAAATGAACAAAACCGAATTTTCAGAATTAATTAAAAAATTCAAAACTGAAAAATAAACAAAATAAAAAGGGAGAAACCCTAAGTAACCGGCAGCCGGCGGCCGCCACCGGCAGCAGCCAGCCGGCGGCCGCGCAGGGTGCTGCCTGATCGGGCGCGTGTGCGCAGGGCCCTGCCTGTGTGCGTGCTCGCCTAGTCGGCAGCAGGTTGTCGCGTGCGCAGGTTCCCTTGCCCGCGCGCGCTGGCCTGCTGGCCGCCAGCCGCGCATCTTTCCTGCGCAGTGCGCATGTACGCATGCGAACTGGGCGTGTCCACAAGGCGCGCATGCGCAGACACCATCATCTGCGTGCGCGAGAGCCTGGTGGCACCGCCTGGTGCGCACGCGCGCGTGGACTCTCCAGCACGCACTTGTGTGCGCGCGCGCACATGGGGCACTCCTGCCGGGCGCGCGCGCGCAGACTCCCTTGTCTGCGTGTGCACGCGCCTGGAGGCGCCGCCCTATGCGCGTCCGGGCGCCCAGGCATCCGGCCCGCTGATCTAACGCGCGGGCGCGGGCTTCCCTGCCCGTTTGCGCGGGCGCCTGGCCAGCGGCCTGCCTGAGGCCCGGCCGCGCCACCGGCATGTTGGCTGCGTGCAGCCTTGCGCGCCTGGCACGGGCGGCAGCGTGCGGGCGCCTGGTCAGCGTGCTGCGGCATTTCTCCATTTTCGTTCGATTTTTCACTCCCGTTTCCCAAGAAAAAACAAAAAAACCAACGATACCAGAATGACATGAATTAAAAAGCAAGAAAACGACATGGTTTAATTATGATATAACCAAGAATTAATTAAAACATGCCAAGAACACGTTTCATGCTTAAAACGCATGTAAAACCCTAGGCCTATACACCGAACCGGGCTCTGATACCACTGAAAGATTGTGGATCGTCCCGGGAAATAGCGCGAATGCGGAAGCGCGGTATAAAAATTAAATACAAAAATTAAAACATGCTTTTAATAAAATAAAAAGAACACGTTCAAGGGGTGTACCCTTGAAGTCCCCGGGTGTTCGGTGTATCTCATAAATCAAAGAGCATAAAAGAAATCATGGAGGCCATAGGATTAAAAATAAAGAGAAACGAAAATTTAAACCGGAACCTACCGATTGTCATTTTCGTATGTGAGACCCTCCAAACAGTAACACGCAATCCACCCATGTATCTTGCACGTCGTGCTAGCGAACGAACAAGTATTTTTGGAGAGGATGAATTAATCACACATTATTAATTAACGGTATTAATTCTCCTAAGTTCAATTGTTCCAAGAACAAAAAGAACAAGAAATTATTTTCTTATTGTGAGAGAGAGAGGGCGGACGAGTAGGGAGAGAGGAGAGAGCCGAGTGTGCGTGTGTGTGTGTGTGTGTGTGTGTGTTGGAATATCATCACTTCTCAAAGAGTAAGGGGCTAGGACTATTTATAGAGGAGGAGTCTAATCCTCTTTAAACTCCAACTCTAAAGAAGACTATTTTGACTAGGATTTTGACCTAGTCAAATTAATCCTAGCCATCCATCTCTCCCTTTCCATCTCAACCATTGATTTAATTTAATGGAATATTTAAAATCTATTTAAATATTCCAAAGGCCAAATAAATAAATATAATAAATATAAATATTTATTCTAGGCCTATTAAATTAATTTTCTAATAAATCTAATTTATTAGATTAATCCCTTTTACCAAATAAAAGGAATTAATTCTCCAAGAAAATAAAGGACCCGATTAAATCCAATTTAATCATTCCTTTTCTCTAATATTTAATTCTAAATGAAATACTTAATGTGTGTTGATTGTGTGTGACTCTTTAGGTTCACCTTTCAGCTAGACTTGGTCGGATTCCTAGAATACGTCCGTTACCATGGGTGGTCATCTAGCAACGGTCCATGGCACTAGAGACTAGGTGAATATACGGGGATGAACATTTAGGCTCTAACAGTACACTCGTCCTTCTGTCTACGGTCTCATCACTTAGGGTCTAGGGCACGAAAAATGCAGGTACCCATTTTGGACCTAAATGTCGGTCTGTCCTTACAAAACGCCGCAAGGTAAACCTTCCCTTCTGTTCAGTTACTGTGGCCACAGATTTTAGGACAAGACACAGAGCATCCATGAGACTCAACTGTCAATGCCTTTGATAGGAGACAGATCCTTTCTTGGAAACTACTGTCACTGTGTACGCCAGAGCTACACTAGACATGGCTTATGACTACTCAAGTGCTTCTTGGCAATCTCTCACCATATCTAAGATATAGACCTAACATACAGGTAAACTCAGCAGTTCCTCAAGTCAAAGGACTCGACCTGTACCGTTGGAACCGGGAACACACGTCATACCTAGCCGACCCTACTCAAGGTCCTCCGTAAGACGGTTCCCGCGAGTCACCTCAGTCAGCTGCTTCCTAGCAGGCTAACCCACTAACACTGCTTAGACGACCCTCGTCCCCCGTCGATGAAATACGACAGCAGATGCTTAGTGCAAGTCTCAAGGGAAATCTCGGTACCTATTTTCGAGATTCCTTGACTTGGAGATTTCCGAACTGATTCGGTGGGACTGATTTCATGGACCTACCTCCAAGTGTAGTCCCAGTCCCTGAAATATGTTTTCAGTCCGTGGGCTTTGTTTGTGTAGTGAATAGATATGAAATGCAGATAAAGTGAACACAAATAAAGTAATGCCAAATGAATTCACTTCTTTATTCATTAATAAATTTATCAAAACACTGAAATTGTCTAGACATAGGTTACATTTCGCCTGCCAAGATTGGCTACATGGTCACCTATTCTAACACTTAATTGGATATGTCAACTATCATGAGCTAGGAGCACCTAGGTGAAAGTGGCAATAGTGGCTATGGTGAATTCAGACAAATCTCATCATCAAGGAGAATGTCTCAAAACTACACTCCTCAAGTGGGCGTAAATATTTCGCCGTCAGTTGACCTTTATACTTATAATAAACTATCTACTTTGCACTTGACCTTTTAGAAACCACATGTTTCAAAATGATCTTACACATTAAATGATCAACTTTGTTCTTAGTCATTAGCTTATCAATTCCCTTTAAGCACTTGTCCGCTGGAAGTGTTACATGAAGTCAATTCTTGACACATCAATATCCATCAAATAATTGTGGAGGATATCCATTCAGTCTCATATAGACGAGGGGGAACATTATTAATGTTCTCTCCTTATTTGTGGAATTTGAGAATCCTTTCTCTAGTCAGACACTCCCACTGACTTTTGAGTCGCTTCGATTATCTCTTGCAACTAAATTTGAATAAAATATCATCATTGCAAAGAAATGGTCGCCTCTCTTAAGAATCTTTCACTCTCATAGTTAAGACTCTATTGACCTCACGGATCTCAAAAAGGTTCCTTCTTAAGGAATCTATATTGCGCGACTAATTTCTCCATGAACCTTTGTTCATATCTTGCCAATTCAGTAGGTACATGCCATATGCTTGCTACCATATTAACAAGAGTTGGAGAACTTCATAGAGGCACTTTATTATGTTGTATGCTACATTCGAAAATTGCATCTTCCCTAGTGAAATGCAAAATGGTCTTGCGCCATTTAAGTTCTAGACATTTCTAGAAATGTTAGATTCATTTTCTTTTGCAAGCTCATATAGTTGCTAAGAGATTAGAATCATGATTTGTTTTGCATTTTTATATTCCTCGGTATTTGTCCAACATAATTAGACATGATACTTTCGCTCCTTGTTAGTACATGGAACCATAATGTTCACATCCTTTAATTCTCTACTCTTGTAAAAAATCGTTGAAAATAGCGCTTTTCAACTAGTGAGAAAGGTGCACTGATCAATAGCGTGAGAAATACTATTGCATAATTTCATGCCTCATACTCATAAGTCCGCTTCCATTTATTGGACAAGTTTTAGTGGTTTGATAAATCCTTCTTATTTTCCAACAAACTCTTTTTGCTAGGAAAAATTTTCAGTCAAGAGTAACCTTTTAGCCAGTGAACCAAGTGGCCTCTTCTAGCTATCATAATCTTCCTCGGGAAGTTGATTTTAGCGAGTGAACCATGTGGTTTTTTTTTTTCTAAAATGGTCAATTTCAAGGAAGAATTACCTTTAGCGAATGAACCAAGTGGCCTCCTCTAGCTAACATAATCTTCCTCGGGGAGGTTGATTTTAGCGAGTGAACCAGGTGATTTTTTCTAGCTAACATGGCAATCTCAAGGAAGAATACCTTTAGCGAATGAACCAAGTGGCCTCCTCTAGCTAACATAATCTTCCTCAGGGAGTTGACTTTTGCGAGTTAAACCAAATAGTTTGTTCTAGCTAACATTGTCATTCTGAAAATCCCATATGCCATAACACAAGAAGTGAAAGAAGAAATGTAAATGCATGACAGTAAAAAATTGCATTTAAGATGGATAAGCCACAATGCACAACAAAAGTCTTAAGAGTGCTCTTAGCACAATTAGACTATTATGGCGTAACTAGTGCCTTTTGCACAACTCTTTAGAGTAGTTCCATTGCTTTTTCACATGACTCTTGAAGAGTACAACTCATATCAATTAATGAGTGTGGGGTGGCACTTCCAAAATGCCTCCTCTTGTGCGCTATGCCACAATATTTCTGTACTAGCGCACAATACCGATAATAGTCATTTTGCTCAATCTCGAATTATATGTGCTAGGTCTTACCATATCTACCATCCATCTAAGGAGAGAATTGGAGACCCTAGCAAAGTTAATGAGAAAGCATTTATTTAGTCAAACTTCCTCTCAGTTCAATTACGAGTGGAGAACTAATTTCTCAGAGCACTATGACAATTGTTGGCGTCACTTGCTTTAGAAAAAGTGATACGATTATCACCTCGTGGATCAAATTTTTCAGTCTTGCACTTATCGTGCTACTCTTTGTTTGATCCAACAACACTTTAGTTGGTTCAACATGAGCAACAAGTGCATCACTTTTGTGTTTCAACCGAAAAAAAAAAATATCAAACCTCATGTTTGGCGATTTCTTTAGTTGAACACATAAATATCCATAAGTCAACTCAATTAGCAACTTAAGGATGAGTGAGCTCATATTCAAGAATAAAGCTTGACAACTCTCCAATGAGATTCTTTAGTTTGCAGCTTAACCAATAAAAGCGCAAATATTTTCTTGATCCACCATTGATTGTCAGCATCTAAGTCATGACAATATTAGGCAATTATCCATCTCAACATTTAATAGACTCAAAAAAAAAGGGTTTAATACAATTTAAGTGATGTTGCAAATGAGCAAATTACCCCCCTATGAAAGAAAATAGCAATTTACCTCTTTATGTTCTTTAAAATAGAGCAATTTACCTCCCTATCTTGCTCCATTTTAAAAACACGAGGAGGTAAATTGGTTCATTTTAAAAAACTTAGGGAGGTAAATTGCTATTTTATTTTTCATAGGGGCTAATTTACTAATTTGCCATATCACAAGGGGGTTGCTTGCATTTTTCCCCAAAAAAAATGGTGAGTTAATCTAAGATCTCTAGGTGTGCGCAAAAAATATAGTACTAATTTTATATTCTATTTTAGATCCAAGTAAATTATTTATTATTTCTATATACCAGCCGAATCAAAAAATTTTGCAATACGGCTAGTAATCATCTCCCACTAAGTAAAAAGTCATAATAAACTATTTACTGATCATGAATAGAATAACTCTATGTCAAAAAAAAATGCTACATGCATGCCATATGCGATATGAATCAAACAAAACAATAAATAAACCCGCATGGGCTACACTAATATTTGGTGCATCATGTTGAGATAATTTGGCCCTATGGTGGTAAATAGCGAAACATATTCCAAAAAAAATAATACATGTCCTCCAAAAAAGGGCCTAAAAATACATTTTCCAAAAAAATATAATTACATTGATCTAACGCCTACTGCATTATACTAAAAAAATTACATCCAAGGCCTACTACATCAATCTAAAAAAAAATTGAGGATACCGCATTTAATTACTTCCATGTCACAAATTATCTCCACAAATAATAAAATACTCACATAATACATGAGCACCCAAATGTTAATGTCCATATAGTCATAGCACAAATTCATATTGCACATATTTAAATAAAATTGCAATAAACATATATCATTATGCAATTATCTAGGCATGCATTAATATAATAGGAGCACTTATTAGCATAGTTGAATCACAAAAATATGCTAGCATAAGTTGCAATCACAAAAATATTGCAATTAAAATAATCATGTTTAGGAATTGCAATCACATAATATTGCAATAATAAATAATCAAAATAGCATAAATTGCAAACACAAATATTGCAATAATTAATAATCGACATGGCATAAATTGTAATCACAAATGTTGTAATAAATAAAGACACATTATTTTCTAAGTCATGCTCCAATTTTCTACAACACAAAAAAGAGAAAATATAAATATTTAGACTTAGAAAAAAATAATAATCTTTCACCAAGCCGGAAAGATCGCCCCATCAAATATAAATTTTTAGAAAAAAAAACAATTTTTTTTAAACTGAGAAACGAATTTTTAGAAAAATTTGAAAAAAATACAGCCAAGCAAAGTCCTAGCCGCAAGCCAGCCATAAGCTAGCCATGAACAACAGGCTTGGCTCGGCTCACAAGCCAACCAAGAGGCATTAGACTCTACACCCAGTTGGCGTCTAGTCAACGCCTAATTGGTGCCGAACCAGCGCCCAATTGATGCCTAGTCAACCATCATGGGACCCGCACCCAATTGGCGCAATATCAGCAATCAGTCAGCACATCTCCAGCGCCGGCGACGCGTTTTCGGCGACATCGCCGGCCGATTTCCAACGAGATTGAATTTTCTGGCGAAAAGTTAAAAAATTCATATCTAATTCATTTTAAATCTGTTTCGATGATTCAAAAATCGTTTCGAACCTCTTTCCATGCTCCAAAATATAGCATAAAAATATTTTAATAAAAAAACACATAATCAGGTTCGATTATCTGCTCAAAGAAAATAAATTTAAAACTAAGGTTTGATTTTTCTTACAAACCACCCATCCGATTTTCTCCAAATTTAAACCACATGATCTCCACAAATAAATCTACATATGGTGAAAAAATCAACGAAAAACTCATGCTTTCATGGTGAAAATAAATTTTCAAAAAAAAGCATACGAAAAACTGTCGCGATTAATCAGGCAAATCAAGCGATACTAAGCCACTAAATCAAGCGATACTAAGTCGTAGTAGCTCTGATACCACTGTTGGAAAATAACAATGATTAATACATAAAACAAATATTCTCGCATAGAATATGTAATCTCTATGTGCACGTTATATAATCAATATACACATTAGCACATAATCGTGGATCGATTAAACCTGTAGCAGCGGAAAGTATGTTGATCCACGTATCCGGATCTGGCTCGTCTACAAGCTCATGCCACGATTGGATCACGAACACATCTTCTTGCTCATTCTTGAAGATTACCCCATGTACATCTTCAAGATCCCCACGAACATCTTTAAGATCTCCCCACGTTAAATCTTGCTCCAAATATTGTGGAACCCACGAACACGCCTTGCTCGCCTTGGTGGATTACTACCAAAGTAAGCCACTCATTTACACACCTTAAACCCTCGAAGACTTTTGGTGACTCTCTAAGAGAGAATAGAGAGAGCTATTTGCGTGAGGCTTTTAGAGAATATACATCGAATTCAATATTCCTTTGGTTCCATAGAAGCACCCTATTTATAGGTGTGCACAAGAGGAGTCCAATCCCAATACAAAGTATAGGAGACTACAAACTCTTTACTCAAGAGGAGTCTTCCCTAACCACAAGTTTAGGAGACTTCAAACTCTTTAAATATGTATGTATATTTACCAGTTATGATAAAAGATCATGATAAATAACTATTATTAATCACAGTTAAATAAAATCGATATAAAAAATTAGTTTTTCCACCATGAAAAAAATTATTTGCCATAGCTAATAGTCATGGTAAAAACATCTGTCATGATTTTTAGCCACGGCAAATATTTTAGCCACCCTCTCAAAAATCACGGCCAACAGCCGTTGCGTGGTCGTGATCAATAGCTATTTGCTATGATTATTTATTATTAGTCACGACAATTAATCATAATTATATATTATATTTCTAGTAGTGCCAAATGATTCAAATTTCAATCCATTTGGATAGACACCAAGGGTTGGGGCAGAAAATAAATGAAAAACTTGACAAAGGTTGACCTCAGATAAATGCAATTTTGGTCCCTAAACTTGGCCACTTAAACATTTTTGGTCCTCAAATATTTTTAGGTTGCAATATTGGTCCTCGGTCTATTATATTTTTGGCATTTTTAGTACTTCTGTTAACTTAACCGTTAGATTTAACAGAAAATTCGATCTTGGTGTAAAAAATTGTTATTTTACTCCCATTTTGTGTTATTTTTCAAGTTTTAGTCTAATACACTTGTTTTTTCCAATTTTCTTCAAACTTCAAGAGATAAACAATAAAAAAAGTGACACTACAAAAAAATGCGGGAATTGCAACTGCTCTAGGAATGGTTTTTTTTCGTTTGGAACGGTCAAAAGATCATTGGATGATGTTGGACCTCGATTAGGAACGGTTATGGGGATGGTCAGCCTTCCGTTGAAACAAGAGGCATTCCTAATATTTAGAAACGGTTCCGCCTAGACCATTCCTATATTGAAACTGTTTTTGGCGTACAATGTAGAAACTGTTCCTAATTACCTTTAAGTGTATGAATATATAATTTGTGTATTTGGAACACCAAGTTAATATTTGGAACGGTCACATGCAACGTAAAACACGTAAATTGGAACGGTCCTTGGAACACGGGTTGCAGCGGACTAAAATATTTGAGATACATTTTTCGACAGATTTTGGAATACAAATTGGAACGGTGTACTATAAGTTTGGGATATTTTAGAACAGTAGTTGGAACACACGTACACCTGCTTTGCTAGGGAACATAGGAACGGTTTTTTTAATCTTTATTTGGAATACATGTTTGGACCAATTTTAGATATTCGGTTTAGAACGCTAACTATACCGCGAAATCATTGAATTTGGACTAATTTTAGGAACAGTCGGCCTCAAATTAGGAATTCTTGTTTATATGGTTTTAGGAACGGTCAGCCCCTAATTTGGAATTCTTATTTATACGGTTTTAGGAACGGCGGTCCATTAAATTGGTCTTCAGTTGGAATGCTTACGTCGATTTTTATGAAATCTAAGACCATCGAAAAGACCGTTCCTAAATAAATGAATCATTTAAATTTTTTTATTATATAATATAGTTATTATTAAAATAAAATTTAAATTGTTAATAATTTTTTTGAATTTGGTTAAATAATTATTATTTAAATACCAGAAAATGCATAATTTGAAAAAAAAATAGATTACATAAAAATATTATCCAATTTAATTATAAAAATTGTTAAAAAAAAAATCCTAAATCTACACCCCAATCTCCCAAGTCTTGGTCCATAACGTCATCATCTGGAGGGGGGTCTGTCGGAGGTCGTGACGGGCCGGCAGCGGAGTTGTTGGTCTGCAGAGTCTTCATCATGCCCATCATATCGACCATCATCTCCTCCAGCCGAACCATGCGATCCTCCAAGTTCGACTCTGGAGTTGGCGATGCAATGGCGGTGGCGGTGGCGGTGGCGGTGGTGATGGCGAGGTAAAGGTCGGACTAAGGCCCTCAGAACCAAGACCGAATAACCGGCCCTTGTTCTTGCCCCCGACTACAGCCAGCCAAAACTCTTACTCGGTCTGCGCCACCGAGCCCTCCGATTCGGCCGGACGATCCCTAGGATCGGCCGTGGCCTGAGACTGGTGATCCTCCAGCAACTTCTGGAACGTCTCTGCTGCAAAAATAGTAAATTAGTATTATTTTTTTCAAAAATTAAAAGAAAATAAATTTGAAAATGTAATACAAAGCTTACCGCTACCTCAACTTCCCTCGGGCCGCTCCAGCCGCCGTCCGCCTTCTTCTTGTAGCATCTGGAGAATAAGTCCATCTGCTTGACTGGCCGACTGAGCTGTGTCTCCTGTAAAAAAAAGGGAACAGTTATTATAATTTTAATTTAATAATGATGAATATTTTTGAAAAATTAAAATTTCTTACCATCTTCCTGTTGTGCATCCCGACGGAGGCAAAACCCCCACGGTAGACAGTAGAGGATGCGGCTGGGTTGGCGGACTGGTGGCCTTGTTCTTGACGCACTCATCCTTGAACTCCTTGTTGTCCTAGTACAGCAGGAGCTGCCGCCAGACTTCGTTCGCCAACCAGAGAAGCTCACCAGAAACTGTCTGGCGAGGAAGAACTCCTTGCGGAGGAACTTCCCCACAAACATGTGGAAGATCTTGAACATGGACTCGTCGTCGCAGTCCCACCAGTACGTGATCTGCAAAAAAAATTATTAAAATATTTAATATAAAAAAGCAATTCATACTGTTAAACTGAAATTAAAGTACGTTACCTTTAGGCTCTCGAACCAGAAATGTTGGTGCTCTGGCGGCACCTGGCGCAAACAGCCCCAAGGGTGGGGATAGTGTCCTCGCACCACCGCGTACATGTGCTCGTGTATCTTGAGCTCAGCCCTAAAATTATATAATAACTATTCTGACATAAAAATAATAATTTAAATTAAAAAAATATTTAAAAAAATATATGTACCTGGCGTCGGTGAGGGTGATATACTAGCGCGCGGATGGTGGGGGGAGTGGTGGGGCAGGTGGGGTTGGTGCAACCCATGGACGGGCCGGATCTACCGCCGGTGCGGGAGTAGATGGTCCGGCAACCTCTGGAACAGGTGCAGGAGTTGACTGATCGGGCTCCTGATCCTGCACTGGTCCGGCAGCTGGCTGCTCTACCGGTGGTGGTGGTGGGGTGGTCGAAATGCTGCTTCCCCACCCTGGGAAGCAGCACCCACCGGCGCGGTGTGGCCGCCGAGCCACGACCGTGACCACGTCCACCTCCTCGAGGAGGAAAATCCGGACCAAACGTGATCTACAATTTTTTTAAAAAAATTATTAGTGGTATGAATTTAAAAAATAAATGTAAGTATCAATTTATTTGAATAATGATAATTTTTAAATTTTTTAAAATAATTATGCAAACTAAATCCTAAAATTGTATACTAAGTCCCAAAATTAATCTAATAAATGGATACTAAATCCCAAAATTTTTTTGAAATTTTTCCTACAATGTATACTAAATCCTAAAATTATTTCCGAAAGTATATACTAAAACCCAAAATTCTTTTTAATTACACTAAATCCTTCTCTTTTCCTAGAACCTTATACTAAGAAAATCAAAGAAAATTACATAAAAATTTAAAAAACTACAAAATGTACAGATTTTTTTTTTCCAGAAAAAAGATAGTATTTACAATTTTTTTTTCAGAAAAATACTGAAAATTTTCAGAAATACTGAAAAAATTACATAAAATTTTTAAAAATTATAGAATTTACATTCTTTTTTTTTTTTCAGAAAAATTACACAACTTACAGGGTTTTTTTTTCTAGAAAAATACATCAAATTACGAAAAATTTAGAAAAATACATCAAAATTACATAAAATTTTTAAACATTACAGAATTTACAGTTTTTTTGTTTTCAAAAAAATTAATTAATTTACAGATTTTTTTTCAAAACATTTTTAAAAAAACAACTGAAAATTACAGAAATTAACATTTACAGAATTTCCAACAATTACAGAAAAATTCCATCACTAATTACAACACTAATTACAGAAATTCCAAAAATTACAGTAAAAATGTCAAAAATGGCATAAAATTACAGAAATTAAAAATATATTTCAGAAATTCCATCCTATATTGCTGTGAATGTAACATAAAATTACACGGAAATTAAAAAAAAATACAAAAATTGCAGAAAATTAAAAAAAAATATCACAAAATTACATAAATTACAGAAAATGAATACTAATTCCAAATAAATCATAAAAATGGCAAAAATTTCACAATAATTCCAGACAAATCTTACATTCAGAATTTACAACGTATTTCATTACCAAAAAAATAACAGAAAATTTTCTTAAAATAACAGAAAAAATACACTGTTAGAATATTTAAATTTGTTCTTATCTTTTCCTATTTTACTTCAAGTAGGTCTCTTCTATAGGTGTAGTTTTACTTCAAGTAGGTCTCTTCTATAGGTGTAGTTATCCTTAAATTCCATCACTATAAAATAGAGGTGGAATCATCATTAATCAATAATATAGATTCATCTCTTCTTTTATCACTTCGTACATGGTATAAGAGCAGGTTCAGAAAAAGTGAGAAAGAAGTTGTATATATATATATATATATTTATATATATTTCTGAAAAAAAAAAAAAAAAAACAAGAGAGAAAAACCTAACCCTAGTTTTTTGCAACCCACCGCCACCCCCCTTCCGCCGCCGCAGGTCACTCGGCCGCCGCGGCCGTCGGCCCCTCACCTTGCGTTCACACCCGTCGGTCGCCGCCGTCGCCGCTTTCTCTCGCGGCGCCGCGCCTTCTTCTTGCGCCGCCCCGCCCTTCCGCCACTTCTGCTCGCGACGCCCGCCTCCGGCGTTGCACCTTGCGCCGCGCCCCGATCTGAGATGCTCACCTGAATCAGCTTTTTCGTTGCTGACTGCTCTCCCTGCTGCTGCTGTCCTATCTATCTGTCTGTCTATCCCCCCTTGATCATGGCTACCGTTGAACATAAAGGTGCTCTTGGCACCACTGTCAAGTTGAATGGCCAGAATTATATCCTCTGGTCCCAAGCCTTTCGGTTGTTTCTTGGGTCTCAAAATAAGCTTAATCATATTTTGGCTCCTCCACCAACCTCTACTGATGCTAATTTTTTCGACTTGGCAACAAGCTGATTACTCGGTTATGACTTGGCTTCTGAATAGTATGGAGGAAACTGTCGGTTCCAATGTTATGTTTCTCACTTCTGCTAAAAACAATGTGGGATACTTTACATGACATGTATTCTCAGGAAAAGAACGTTTCTCGGTATTTGAACTGTATGAGAGACTTTTTTTCCCTCAAACAGGATGGCCGTACAGTAGCCGACTATTTTGCCTCCTTGAAGGGCACATCTGATGAAATTTTGCTATATATCACCCCTTGAGTTGTGCTGCTCAGACTCGCAAGACTCAGTGGGAAGATTTTTTGGTGGCGAAGTTCCTGTCCGGCCTCGACAACAATTTGAAATCGGTTCGTGATCACCTCCTAGCCAGTGACTCTGTGCCTACGTTATCCAATGCTCTGTCTCGTGTCCTCCGCGTGGCTACTATATCCTCTGACTCTTCATCTGGTCCAACCACCGAGTCCTCAGCCATGGCAGTTCGTGGTCGCGGTCGAAACTCCTCCCGAGGCCGTGGTGGTCGTGGTCGAGGCTCCAATGCTTCTACTAACTCCCGTTACTGCACCCATTGTGGTCGAACTAATCATGTTGTGGAAAAATGTTGGCTCAAATATGGCAAACCGGAGTGGGCCAATACAGTTAAAGGTGATGGTGAACCTACAACATCGGAAACCTTCTGCTAATGAATCTGATTTGGTTACCCTTAGCCGTGAAGAATATGAACAGCTCCTCCATCGCCCTGTGGCTAATTCCACTGCCCCTGCCACAGCTTCCACTCCGGGTGCCTTTGCTGCAACTCCTGGTGAGTCTTGGATGCTAGATTCAGGTGCTACTACACACCTCACTGGTAATCGCTCTCTTTTTTTACTCCCTCTCTCCTTCTCATACCTCTCCCTTCGTTCGCCTCGCTGATGGATCCTACTCTCCCATATATGGCTCTGGTACTGTTCATTTAAATTTCCCACACACCAACTTACCCTTAATAATGTCTTGTATGCCACCAAAGTTTCCTGTTAGTCTCCTCTCTATTAGTCAACTTACAAAAAGTCCACAACTGCTCGGTAACTTTTTTTCCTTCTTACTGTGTGTTCCAGGATCTGCAAACACAGAGGACGATTGGTGGCGGTCATGAGCGTGGTGGTCTCTACTTTCTAGATCATACTACACCTGTAGATGCTCGTGCTCTTTCTGCCTCTGTCTCCCCTCTTCAGTGGCATTGTCGTCTTGGTCATCCATCCTTACCTAATCTAAAGAAGGTTTTACCTATTCAGTCTACACGCTTGGATTGTGAGTCTTGTCAGTTGGGAAAGCACCATCGTGCTAGCTTTCCACCTCGTCTTGACAACCGTAGTTCCTCTCCTTTTAGTTTAGTTCATTCTGATATTTGGGGTCCGTGTCGTATTGAGTCTATTGGTGGGTTTAGGTACTTTCTTACCTTTGTTGATGATTACTCAAGAATGACTTGGGTCTATTTACTCAAGGATAGGTCTCAAGTACCTAGTATAATCACTTCCTTTTATAATGAAATAAAAACTCAGTTCTCTGTTAATATTCGTATTTTCCGTACTGATAATGCTCTTGAATATGTCCAAAAAGCAGTTTCTAACTTCTGTGATTCTCATGGCATTTTACATCAATCTTCTTGCTCGTATACCTCTCAACAAAATGGTGTCGCCGAACGCAAACATCGCCACCTTCTCGATGTTGCTCGCACTATTTTGGCTCATACGCATGTTCCAAAATCCTATTGGGGGGATGCTATTCTCACAGCTTGTTATCTCATTAATCGTATGCCTTCTAGTGTTCTCAGTGGGGATATTCCGTATTCTTGTCTTTTCCCTGGTAAGCCTCTCTTTGGGTTAACTCCTCGAGTCTTTGGGTGTGTGTGCTTTGTTCATTCTCCATTCTCCTAACCTCGATAAACTGTCACCTCGTTCTGTTAAATGTATATTTTTGGGGTATTCACGAGCACAAAAAAGGGTATCGGTGTTATGATCCTATATCTCACCGGTCATTTACCTCTGCCGATGTTACTTTCTTTGAGTCCACTGCTTATTACTCTAAGACCCCTTCCCCTTATGTTCCTCTTCCATCTCTTCCCTTACCGGTCCCGGCACTCTCACATCCTCCCCATACCGAACCACCTACACGACCTTTACAGGTGTATTGCAGGCGTACTCATTCTACGACTACCATGCCTGTTGATCCGCCAAGTCTTCCTCTTGCTGCAGCTCCTGGCACCCCGACCCCTATGTCTGCGGAGGATCTTCCCATTGCCCTTCGCAAAGGTAAAAGGTCTTGCACTGCTCATCCATTGGCTCATTCCCTTTCCTATAAATGTCTTAGTCCTGTTTATCGTGCTTTCTCTGTCTCTCTGTCATCTGTTTCTATCCCTAATTCTTATTATGAGGCACTTTCGCATTCGGAGTGGAAGGCGGCGATGGATGAGGAGATGTCGGCTCTCCTTTCCCGGGGAACCTGGGAGCTTGTCCATCCACCTCCTAACGTCGACGTCGTCGCTTGTCGATGGGTGTTCGCCCTCAAGTTTCATGCTAACGGGTCCCTAGACCGATATAAAGCTCGCCTGGTTGCCAAGGGCTTTACTCAGACATATGGGGTAGATTATTTTGAAACATTCTCCCCTGTTGCTCGTCTTAACTCTATTAGAGTTTTGTTTTCCTTGGCAGTTAATCTCAGTTGGCCAATGCATCAGATGGACATCAAAAATGCTTTCTTATATGGTGACTTGAAGGAAATTGTCTATATGGAGCAACCTCCAGGTTATGTTGCTCAGGGGGAGAAGCAACGAATGGTGTGCAGATTGAAGAAAGCGATCTACGGTCTTAAACAAAGTCCAAGGGCATGGTTTGATAAATTCAGTACTATTATTGGTGAGTTTGGATTTTCACGGTGCCAAGCAGATCATTCAGTCTTTGTTCGAATTAAGGAATCAGGTACGGTTATTCTAGCAGTCTATGTTGATGATATCTTAATCACCGGTAGTGATGTTTCCGGGATAGAAGAAGCCAAGACATACCTAAGGAAGCACTTCGTCACTAAAGATTGGGGAGGCCGAAGTATTTTTTTGGGGATTGAAATTGCTCATAGCAAGCATGGGATCTCTCTATCTCAGAGAAAATATGCCTGTGATCTCCTTCAGAAAGCAGGTTTACTCGCACTAAACCGGTGGACACTCCTATGGAATTTAATCCTGATTTTTGGAATGATGATAGTAACTATTTGGAGGACAAGGCAAAGTATAGAAGACTTGTTGGCAAGCTAATCTACTTAACCGTAACTAGACCTGATATCTCCTTTGCAGTTGGCCTAGTTAGTCAGTTTATGGATAAGCCACGATCAATTCATTGGGAAGCTGTTCTAAGGATCTTGAAATATATATAAAGGCATCCCGGGAAAAGGATTATTCTTCCAACAGCATGGACACACAAAGATAGAAGCCTATTCTGATGCAGACTATGCAGGGTCGAAGGATGATAGAAAATCTACTTCTGGATATTGCACCTATGTTGGTGGGAACCTTGTGACTTGGCGTAGCAAAAAACAAACTACAGTTGCTAGGTCAAGCGCAGAAGCTGAATATCGGGCTATGGCTCACACCACTAGTGAAGTTTTGTGGTTAAAGAATCTTTTGAAAGAGTTAGGTTTTACGAACAATGATCCTGTACCTATGCACTGTGACAATCAAGCAGCTATTCATATTGCCAGTAATCCTATTTTCCATGAGAGGACAAAGCATATTGAGGTTGATTGTCACTTCATACGTGAGGCTGTCATGAGTCAGAAAATTTGCACTCCCTTTACTCCTTCTTCAGAGCAAAGAGCAGATGTTTTTACCAAGGCTTTAGGAACAAAACAATTTAATATTATGTGTAACAAGCTGGGCATGATTGATATATTTGCTCCAGCTTGAGGGGGAGTGTTAGAATATTTAAATTTGTTCTTATCTTTTCCTATTTTACTTCAAGTAGGTCTCTTCTATAGGTGTAGTTTTACTTCAAGTAGGTCTCTTCTATAGGTGTAGTTATCCTTAAATTCCATCACTATAAATAGAGGTGGAATCATCATTAATCAATAATATAGATTCATCTCTTCTTTTATCACTTCGTACATACACAATTTTCAAAAAATTATAACATATTTTTTTTTATAAAAAAACCACATAATTGCAAAAAATTCAGAATTGCAACAATATATAAAAAATTACAAATATTGCAAACATAATTCATATAGACCCAATACTTTCAGAAATTATCAACAAATCATAGGAATATTACATACATAATTGTGAAATCCATAGAGTTTTGTTCATAATTGAGGAGCTAATTGGTAATTATTAAAAAAGTATAAATTTAATTATAAGTTATAGGTTGAAATTGTAATATATATAAAAACTTGAAGGGACTAAATTGGAGCTTTATAAAATATTTATGCTTAAAATATATATATATATATATATATATAAAACTTGGGATTAAATTATAATTTTAATAAAACTAAAAAGAGAAAAAAAAGAGAGAAATGATGATGATTGGAAATGAGGCAGCACGTGGCTGCCTCACCAATTTTACATATTATACATATATATATATATGGGTGTACTTCCTAATGAAGGAAGCATAATATAACAAATATATACAAGTAATTAACACACACGCGGGAGAAAAAAATTGAAAGATGAGCTTTAATTGTTAATTTTGTATTAATCTATATAATTATATTATTAGTTAGTGCATTTATTAAATATGTTTTATACTATTCGATTTACTATTTAATCAGAAAATTTATTGAATTTGAGTATTTATATAAATTAGTGTTCGAGTATATGTTTAATTGGACTGGAATATTATAGCCAATAAATTAAAATTATTTTAACCTATTAGAATTAATGGTCGTTATGATGGGTTACTCAAATTGATTGGGTTTATTAACCAAATAACTAATTGTATGTACTATTGTTTAAATAATTATTATTATAGTGAAGAATTGGCAAAACAAAATTAATAGGAATGGTAGAGAATTATATTTGAGAAATATTAGGGAATTGTATTTAAGAAATATTATATTTATTAAAATGAAATATGGGATATTTGTAGTATATCATTTAGGAATGTTATAGAGAACAATAGTTATAAAAAGGTGACGGGTTTAATAAAATAAATTCTTACGAGTTAATTGATAAATTGGATATATACCGGGAAGCTTATAATGTCTAATTGTTTAGACGAGGAATGAACTGAGATTTAAGTTTCAATATAAGGAAAATATTTAAAGATTGACAAAAAAATATACAAATATTATTTAGTAATCGTATTTGAAATTTACGATATTTTTGATATACTAACTATATA
Organism: Sesamum alatum; assembly: GCA_034509735.1. Lineage (NCBI taxonomy): Eukaryota > Viridiplantae > Streptophyta > Magnoliopsida > Lamiales > Pedaliaceae > Sesamum > Sesamum alatum. Next base: position 4,220,521 of record JACGWO010000011.1, on the reverse strand, counting down.
TATATATATATGTGATGGTGTGAGATTCGGAAAATAAACAGCCTAAGCACGTTGCCTCGAATTGAAACAAGGATATGCAAAGACGAGAAGAAGGAAGTAGAATTTCTATTTATCATTAGGAAGTGTCCTACAAAATGAGATTCACCCCATATTTATAGTAAATCTCAAGGGGTGAAGTTACAATGTTCTCCCTCAACTTCCCTCAATCTTACGGCCTAGATTAAACTGCCGATGGCTGCTTCGTCATTTCATGTCCCCCACTCCCTTTGCAACTTCTCATAGGTAACCGCCGTCAACTTCCCTCCAATGGCACTAATGTAATTTTCTTAAAATCTTGAGGGCCTTTTCGTAAGTCCTAATTTCTTGCACTATCAGTAGCCCCCAACTTCCAAATGCTTCTAGAAAATTTGGAAGTTCTAACAGATAATTTGATTCGGATTCATCTTTCTCTTCTTGATAATGCTCCCTTTTGATGTAGAGTCGTTTCCTCTTGTGATTCCTCTTGGCACAAATCCTTCTTCTACTGGAGCTCTTTTTCCTTCTTGGGACCCTTCTTCATATAGGCTCTTTCTCTTTCGATACTACTCTTGGTTCAACTCCTTCCCTTACTGAGATTCCTTGTCTTCTATGTATACACTTGGTGGGGCATTCGGACTTTCTTCCGCTTGTTTTGTTCGGTCTGTCTACTTGGTCTCAGCCACATTCCAAAAAAATGTCGAAACGAGTTGGCTCCAGTATATGGCTCTTCATCTCTTTCCTTGCAGTAGTTTTCATTGTTCGACTTCCAAAAGTCATCATTCGTTAATCTGGAAGAAACAAAAATAATTTGCCAGTCTGAAAGATTTTTAGGATGTTACGCACTTCAAGAAAATATCAATGAAGCGTTGTCGGGGGTCCGTCGTTGGGGGATAGTGGCCTGGCCGAGGCCTTGGTCGAGGCGAGACGCCTCAGCCAGAGTCTGGCCGTGGCCCCTCGCCTCAGCCAGATTTCAGTCAAGGGTGTCTTGTTACCCCTCCTTCTTCCTCTCTCGCTTGCTGAAGTGGTCGATTTCGATCACGAAGTGATTTCAGTTTATGGCACTAGGAACATTCATCTGATATGCTAGATTTTTCCAAAAATTGAAGCTAAAAAAGCTTGGAAACTCCTTGATTCCCTTCGATGGCGCAAGCTCTTGTTTTAGACCTTGATGTCGCGCGTCAACCACTCCGCTCTCTATTTCTTTCACGCACTTTGAGGGGTTTCTTCCGACGTTTTCGGGATCTTGGGGTACCTTTCTCTCTTGAGACTTCCGATATTTCGTTGATCCTTAGGTGAGTTGTTAAGGACTCGTTCTTCTAACTTTTCCTCTCAACAGTTGTAAATTTTTTTAGAGTGACCCGTTTTTCCAACAATCCTCAGAACGAGAAGTTTTGCTAGGGCTTAGTGTGATTACAAGCATGCTTAGCGAGTCCGTTCTCGCCTTTCGTCAAGGAAGGAGGACAAGGTTGCTTGCTCAGTCATCCTCTGCAACTCCGTAGGTCGCCATGGAGGCAAGGGCATCCTAGCCCACTCGATGGCTGTTGTGACTATGTTGAATTTGCATCACACCATGTTTGAAGCACCTTCTGCCACGACGCGTCATCTACCGCGTCGCGACACGTCCCGTTAAGCTCCTCGGAAGCTTTGTAGAACTTCCCTTGGTTGGAACACATTGGAACTTTGTGGGAGGTCTTCGTAGTATGGGGACTTCGTAGGAGTTTCTTTTTATTACGTTATCAAACTTTGTTTCTCTATTGCTTATTATGTTAAGTTTTTTTTTCTCGAACTAACTTTCAAATGTAAGGGGCATTCCCCCTCCTACAAGTTAAATATTAAACTGAATACTTATAATAAACTAAATTTCAAGGTGAAGGGCAACCCCCCTCTTTTTTGGATAAAATGTCAACGTGAGGGGCAATCCCCCTCTTTCAAACAAGATATTAAGGTGAGGGTTCATCCCTCTTTTCTGGATAAAATGTCAACGTGAGGGGCAATCCCCCTCTTTCAAACAAGATATTAAGGTGAGGGGTCATCCCTCTTTTTTGGATAAAATATCAACGTGATGGGCAATCCCCCTCTTTCAAACAAGATATTAAGGTGAGGGGTCATCTCCCTCTTTTAGATAAAATATTAACGTGAGGGGTCATCCCCCTCTTTTAGATGAATATTACTGTGAGGGGCAGTCCCCCTCTTATAAACAAGATGTTAAGGTGAGGGGTCATCCCCCTCTTTTTAGGTGAAACATTAACGTGAGAGGCCATCCCCCTCTTCTAAATAAAGTGTTAATGTGAGGTGAGGGGCCATCCCTCTCTTTTAGGTAAAACTTCAATGTGAGGGGCAATCCCCCTCTTTTAGATAGAATATTAATGTGAGGGCTCATCCCCCTCTTTCAGTAGAATTTCAATATGAGGGGCAATCCCCCTCTTTTAGATAGAATATTAATGTGAGGGGACATCCCCCTCTTTCAGATAGAACTTCAATGTGAGGGCAATCCTCCTCTTTTAGATAAGAATATTAATGTGAGGGATCCCCTCTTTTCAGATAGAATTTTAATGTGAGGGGCAATTGTTAGAATAGGTGACCAGAAAGCCAATAGGTTTGGCGATTTGTAACCTAGTCGACAACTTGATGTAAATGTAATATTATTATGTGATGAATAAGATGAGTGTTCGTCACCAATGGTACCTTCTTTGTTGCGCTCATCTTACATTTGTTAAAATGGTGTTTACCTTATATCGCAACAAAGCCCACAGACCATGGATAACAACTTGTGCAGTTGGGTCACGCATTGGATGGTGGTTAAGAAACCAACTGATTAAGAGTTGGGTCTGAAACGTTCCAAGTCGAGGCCCTCGAGACAGGGCATCGAGAGTCCTATTGAGACTTGCGTCAAGAGTTGTGTTCATTGGATGAGTGCCGTGTTTCATCGGCGACAGGCGTGGGACGCCTACACGATCTTGATGGGTTGGTCGACTTGGGTCAAGCCGACTGGACTGACTCGCGGGGATCATCATATGGAAGCCTTGGGGGCTTGGTTGGTATGATTGGTTTTCCCCGATTTCGATAGTACGGTAGTAATCATCAGACTTGAGGGATCATGGCAGTCGCGTGCACATGACGGTTGTATCTTGGATCTGGCGAGAGGTGATCATTCTGTAAGATGATCATCATAAGCCTTGTCCAGTGCAGTCGGAATGTGTAGCGAGGACGATGGATTCCAAGAAGAGGATCCGTCCCCTGTCAGTATGTGACAGAGGTATCTCCTATGCACTCGGAGACACTACAAAAAAAATCATTTTCTGTGACAAAAATTTTAGTGACAATGATAAATCCATCACTAAAAGCAATGATTTAGTGACAATAGTTGGGTGTATCACTAAATTTTGGAACTGGATAACATTAGTGACAAGTTTAGATTGTTGTCACTAATTGTTGCCACAAAAAGTTTGCCGCCATTTTTCGACTATTGGCGGTAAATAAAAGTTGTCACTATTACTAAGTCAAATAGTGATAATATTTAAATTATCACTAATTGGTAAGGAAAACTTTTAGTGTCAATAATAAGTCGTGACTAGAGAGTGCATATCATTTGTGATGAAAATAATTGTCACTAGAACTAATAAAAATAGTGACGATACTTAAACTATAACTATATAAAGAGAAAATTTTAGTGTCAAAATAAAAAAGTTGAGGCTAAAATGTTAACATTATTAGTAATGAAAATAGTCATCACCACTAAGAAAATATCTTTGCTCTTGTATAAACGATATTTCAATGAGAAGTTAAAAGCAATTGAATATTTGTAGACATTTTATGCATGCTAAAATTTTGCTAAAATAAATTTAATTAGAAGCTAAAATGAAGACCTACCTCAGAAGGTTGGACTATATCATTTTATTTATAGTAATTAGATCTGAAAGTGATTTTAATGATTTAAATTATTAAATTTTAAAAAATATGAAATATATATTTAAATGCTTAAAAAATTTTATTCACTCTTAATGATTCAAATTTTAAATTTTTTTAAACATATCAACTAAAAACTTAATTTAAAAACAGCCAATCAAAAATATTCTATTTAATCAAATTGATTTAAATCGCACTCTGAATGTGGGAATATTAATTTTATAGCAAAACTTATATTTAAAAATAGGTCTTATCTTACAAGGATGTCAAAGCAAATCAAATTTCTAATTCGCAAGTATTGGAGTATTTTAGCTTATATTATAATAATCAAATAAAATAAATACCTTAGTATTATCTAAATAGCCTCAAATTAATGTAAGTGTTAACCAATATAGTCAACATAAAATTTTACAGTATATATCTTTATCCTTCTATTATTAAGTAATTCAAAAAATAAAAAAATAGAATTATCATTTTCTATTTTTCACTTAAAATTAATTTTCCTATTAGAAGTAGAGAAAGAAGACCATAGTCACGACAACTTTATGTCTTTCTCCCCTTCCTTTCTCTCTTTCATTGTTTCTCTTTCCCTGTTCTTCTATATATCTTTCTCAGAAACATAGAGAAAAGAAAAAGGGAACGAGAGAGTACGCAACAACCGGTCAAGAGGAAAACAAGAAGCACTCAAATTTCGGACATAGCTCGGCAACAATCATACAGAGAATAAGAAAAGGAAAAAGGACAGATTTTCATGAGTGTTAAGCAGTGATTAATCTCTCACGGGTAAGATCAATTTAGAATCGTTGTTTGCTGCTTGAAAAACTGCTCAAATTCTGTTTTTGATAAAGGAAAATATGAAAGAATGATGAAGTTCCTATTTCCATTGTTTGGGTTCAACAATTGTTATTACAATTATTGTTATCTCCATTCATAATTTCACTTTCAATTGGTATACAAGCCTTGAAATTTGTTGATTTTCTATGTTTTTGTTATTGTTTCTGAAATTAAGAATAGAAAATTTGTATAATGTGCTATTGTTTGAATATGCCTATGAGATGTTTGACAAAATGTCTCAAACAATTAGTATGATTAGTTTGGTTTCTTTTACTTCCTATATTTTATTGGTGGAAATCTAAACAATTATCAATTTAAATCAATTACTATTTTAAAATCAACCAATGGAGTTAACTAATTCAGAGCGGATTGGTATGATTACTGATAGTTTATAATAATTTAATAAATTGATATTACTATTTCTTATTGTATTGACTATTTTATTTTTAAAATTAGCTTATGAGAATCCAACTGATTTTGGTGTAGTGACATCTAACAAGAAAGGAAGAGGGATAACAAAAGGTGTTTCAGTTGAAAAGAAAAAGCGTAAGATGGAAAAGCTAGAAGTTACTATTCATCCAAGACGAAGGCGGGTTGTCGGCGATAATGCAAAGGACTTTTAAGCATGAGGTTTGTGTTGTCCTTAAGCAACATGCGCCGCTTCAATATTCCAATTGGAGGGACATTCCCACAGATAACAAGAAGAAGATGTGGTTGGCAATGAAAGTAATGAACTTTTGTTTAAATAATTTTACATAGTGCACAAATGTTAAATATTAATGTTTTCTTTTGTACATGAACAACAAAAGTTTAATCTCCAAGACAATTTCGAAGTCAAGAAGATAGTTTTTGAGCAATTGAATCGTCAATATTGTAGTCATCGACACAAGTTACATTTGCATTACCTTGAAAACAAACATGACGAGGATATATTGCACAAGCCCCCCAATGGAGTAAGTCAAGAGGATTGGGAGAAATTGATCAACTATTTTGGAAGCGATGGGTTTAAGGTATGTAGACATTACTTATCATATGTATTTTTTATCTTGATTGTTAATGAAGGAATGATAGAGGTATGACAAGAGTAAGAATCACATGGTTTTGACTAATTTGTAGCATGACATTGTGCCCTACCACTTAAGGGAGCCAACAACGAGAACAACAAGTTGGGACTAATACAATAGTATATTCTAAGGTTCGCAAAACAAAAAAAACGCTCATAACGTCTTCAATTCTTTTGGTTCAGTTGTTGATATCAGTTATATGTCTTGATAATGACTACTTGTTTGGAGAAGCATTGAACTTAGACTTGTGCATGCATGCCCTTTTTTGCTAGTGTAGGAGATGCCAATATACAAGACAATCATAGGTCCTTGTGATGATAAAATGTGCCAAATGAAAGTTTGTGGTGTTTGGTAATCTTGGTAAGATCTTATTAATTAGGTTCGTATGTTGCGAAAATTTCATCTTCCTTTGGCACTTAATCGCAACATCTAATGATCAAAATCTAATAGTCTAGCCCCTATTGTCGAGGTTTTTTTATTATCATATTGAATCTTAATGCAAATAACATCTAAATGCAGAAAATTAGTGATAGAAACAAAGAGAATCGCAAGAAGTTGAAGATGGCTCATACTTGTGGAACGAAATTTATTGCCCAATACTGCTACGAAGATGTAAGTTAATTCTTTTAGATTCTTTTGTATTTAATCCTAAATAATATTCTTATTTGATTCCTTTAAATTTTATCCAGCGAGATCCTGAAACTGAGCAAGAGCCAACACGAACTGCTACATGGAAAAAAACTCAATATAATAACAAGAAGAATGCTTGGGTAGATCATGTTTCAAAGGAAGTTTATGTAAGTAATTGAACTTAAATTGCATTTTATTAGCAGACTATATATACTATATTAATACTAAACCATTACTGCAGGAGGACATAATTAGATTGCAAAGTCAAGCAAGTGATGAAGGCCAAAAGTCCATGAACGAGGATGAAGCTTTTATAAAAGTACTTGGGCCAGAAAAAACCAAGTCGATTACGCGGCTGTGGGGATGGCTTGAAGCCACCTTCTAAAAGAGGAGAAAGGATCAATGATGAATTGAGAAAGAGAATGAAGAACTGAAGAAACAAGCTGAAGAAGATAGAACAATTTTGGAGTCACTAAAAACTGATATCAAGGAGATGTCTGAACGATTACAAATATTAGAGTCCCAAGTCAATAGTCAAGAAGATCAAGTACATTCACAAGTGCAAGCTATTCTCAAAAGTCAACTTCCTACCATCATCCAAAACTTGAGCATATTTCGTCAAATTGATTCACCGACTAATGTGAGTTACTCATAATTCTAATTTTAGTACTTTTTTTCCCTAGTGAGTTAATTTAGAAGTTTTTTTTAGAACTAAAATTTTTTGTTAACTTTTGACGCATATTTGTTTGATTATTTTAGTTTATATATCATATATGGACGCTTTAAAATGTAATTATATTATTTTGGAGTTTTGGCAGGATTGAAGCTCAACAAGTTCTTAAGAGGGTTGATGCATTTTCTAGCAAAAACTAGTCATTAGGACAAACACTTGTGCTTATTTCTCTTTGCCTTTAGTTTCACATTGTAAATGCGACAAACACTTGTGGTGTTTTTTTTTTTGTTTGTTTGTTTTTGCCATTAGTTTCACATTGTAAATATTCAATTCTGAACTCTTTCTCTATGGTAGACGATTTGAATATATACTTTTTTTGGTTTTATTCGTTGTTCCACATGAAGTGATTTGATTAATTATTTTTTTATTCCATCAATAACTAAATAAAAAATTTTAATTATAAGAAAAATCAATTAGAGACATTTTGTCACTAAATTAAAGTAAATTATGTGACTATAAATGAACAAATAGTCACGATGATTTTTGTCATTATATGATTGTAATTAATAAAATATATATTTTGCACTTTTATATTTACAGTGATGATTTAAAATTTTTATTGTGACTAAAAAAATATTGGATTTAGTGACAAGTACTATATGTCACTGAAAGTATTTAGTTCTTGTGACAAGCTTTGTATGTGGCTAAAACATCGGCTATAGTGACGAAAATTATATGTGGCAAAAAATATTGGGTTAGAGTGATGAAAATTATATGTGGCTAAAGAATTGGATTGTAGTGACAACACGTATATGTGGCTAAAGCATCGACATCTAGCGACATTGATGGCATGTGGCTAAAAGAATAAGTTATAGTGACAAAACTTTTAATTACGGCTAAACTTTTAGTGACAGTTCTTATAGTCACGACATAGGGACAACTCGTAATGTCATCACTAACATATGATAGTGACAACTTTTATCTATATAGTGATAAATATTATCGCGACTAAAAATGGTTATTCTTGTAGTGAGACACGTTCATGCTGTTTGAAGCTGTGGCCACAATGGTTGGTCGAACAGGGAATGGTTTCCTATGTCGACACAATGAAGCATACGTGGTCTCGAGTATTAAGCATAGATGCCTAGTCAAGGATGGGAACCGACGCCCAATTCCATACCCTAGACTAAGGCCGGGAGACGGTAGACGGAAGGATCGTACCTGTACAGAATCGGCGCCTAAATGTTCACGCCAATTCACCTAGTCTCTAGTGCCATGGACCGTTGCTAGACGGCCACCAATGGTAACGGGCCCTTGTGGGACACGGGCTAAGTCTAGTTGAGGGTGAACCTAAAGGGTCACACACAAATCACCGAGGAAGTTGAGAGATCGACTTGGAGTCAATCTCGAAGGATAAAATAAGTAATTGGATTACTTAAGGGAAAGTCCATTGGATGGACGGGCCGATATTGTATCGGGCTTCCGTTTAATCGGTAAATTGGATTTTTGATAAAATATGGAAAGTTGAGACGTTGAGATGTTGAGACGTTGGATCTTTTAATTGGATTAAAAGATCAACGAGAATAATTTAAATGGACATTAAATTGGATTTAATGTTGAGTTTGTCGTAATTGGATTACGATAAAACCCGGTCCGTTACTCGAGAGGAGAAATAATTCCTATTTTGGAATAGGAAGAAGTTGGACTTCTTCCCTTATTTAAACATGGCCGACATGCTCCCTTGGAGGAAGCAAAATCAGCCATGTTTTATGCTAGGTGGTATATTGACTTATCTCTTTTGGAAAGAGACAAATCAACTCCAATCAAGCTCTTCCCTTTTGGTATGATTTGATCATACCATAAATTTTGGTAGGCTTGATTGAAGAATTGATGGTGATTGATTGGAATGAATCTAGACATCCTTGGATGAACCTAGACACATTCCAATAATCACATCAATTATGTATATATATTAGAATATACAACACCAAGCATAAGTGATTCATTATTCATCTTTTCTAGGAAAAAGATAAGATAATTTTCGGATCCTCTCTCCTCTCTCTCAACTCTCGACTTCTCTCCCTCTCTTACACTTGTGTTCTTCACTTGATTTTGAATCAAGAAGAAGAACAAAGTAAGTTTAAGAGAGCACTAATTCATAGTGTTCTTCTCTTAAACCGATTCCTTCTTAAACCCGTTCTTTTCTAGCAAGAAGAACGTGTGTTTCTTCCGGTGTGGTGTGAATCACGTTTGGAGAATCCATACGTTTGGATTTCGTGAGCATTCCGGAGAAGGAACAACGCAAGTAGCCGGGAGCATACGCTAAACAATCGAAGGTAACGGTCTCCTTACGCTTTGATTGATTTATTGTATATATCTATGCCCTATGTGTTTAAATATATATTTTTAATATTTACACATCCTACATCGAACGCCCGGTTGAGCACCCAAGGGTACACCCCTTGGGATTCGTTTATTTAAATTTGATTTAAATTTACACACTTTTTTCGCTTTCTCGCTTCCCCTCGCGCTCCCAGGCGGATCCTCTTGTCCTTCAGCAATCCCATCTTTTAGATAGAATTTCAATGTGAGGGGCAATCCCCCTCTTTTAGATAAATAGAGTGTTGAATGTACTAACGTAATAAAGTATAGACAGTGAATCTACAACAAGTAGAAAGTGGGGATTTTATTACCGTAATTCTGGGTTACAAAACATTTGAAAAAAAAAAGGAATACAAAGTATTACATATAACGTTCTTTGAAGTCAGCCGTATTCCACGTGTGTGGACGTTTCCTTCTCGTTCACTTTCCACGACTTGATACTGCCATACTTATTTGACGTCCACTTTGGCCATGTTTCCTATCTCATTGACTAGATTGAATGGGAGCTCACCCGTACCTCGTCGCGGGGGTGCTCGATACTTCCTCAGGACTCCCGGGTGTCCTTTCATCCAATTTTCTTTAGCTTCCTCCAGCCTCGTCCTCAAATTTTGAAAGACTACCCTGCTGGTTACTTCTGCCTGCCCGTCCGAACGGGATGTTGCGAAGGTCCATACTTCCCGCTGGGGCGTGAATGATGTCGGCAAGCTCCTGGCATCCTAGGAGTCTTTCACTAAGTTCCATACATCCTTACGCTCTGTAGGCCAGAGGTGTCCTCGCTTTGGGGCCCTGGCATGCTAACACTCTACCTCCGAAGTGATTACGCAGCCTCTCTCTTTCTACTCTGCTTAATCCTCGCCGACGTATCCAAGATGTGGTTTGCAAAAAGCCTCTCTTATGCAACTTACTTCCAATTACCATGAGCTCTGCTGACCTAGCTTGACTTACCCTTGCTTCCTTGGGGTTCCTTGGGGTTCTTTGGACTCTTGAAGCAAAATCCCTAATTTTCAATCTTCTTCCAAACCTTCTTCCCAGCTTGATGAAACCCTCTTCATCGTCAAGGATTCTTCCCACACTACGTCCACTTCGCGTCGCTCTTGACTCAGCATAGTTATTCTCTCGCTCTCTGAAGGAGGCAATGCGCTGGCTGACGTAATGAGTCCGTTCGTCTCTTCCTTGCATGACCACGGGATTTGTTCTGGGGTGAACCCACCGAACTTCCTTCTTAACGCTTGGATGTTTGGTAAGTACTTGGTTATCTACTCTCCTATCTTCGCAGCCCCCCTCCTACTGCTTGACCACAAGTTGGAAGTCGCTATCTGCCCTCGCATATGCCACTCCTGCTTTCTCCCCCTGCATATGTCGCTCTTGTACTGCAAGTCAGCTTCTCCCCTTGCATACGTCGCTCCTGCAGCGCAAGTCAGCTTTTCTCCCCTTGCTCAGCGCCTCACACTCCGACTCGTTTTTGGATACGCTGGCGACGCTGCTGCCTTCTCGCCAAAGATGATACGGTTTGGCATCGCGTCCTATTGCACTCACCGCAACTCCTTCACCATGCCTTGCTCTCTGAGCGACTCTTGCTTGCTCTCACCGCAACTCCTTCAGCTTGCCTTGCTCTCTGAGCGACTCTTGCTTGTTCTCACCGCAACTCCTTCAGCTTGCCTTGCTCTCTGAGCGACTCTTACTTCGTATCTCTTGTTACTAGGCCTCCCGAGGTAACCCTCATAACTCAAACAGTTAGGAGATTGTCCATGCTAGCTCATTCCGCTTCCTGCTTCACTCCCACGTGCCACGTGCCTGTCTCCAGAAGCGTTTTCCTGGAGCTCTTGTTTCCTTTGTCCCACGAATTCTCGTAAGTATCTCTTCGAATCAACTCCTCGACTTCATTCTCCAAGTAGTGGCATTCATTCGAGCTATGGTCTCGATCCCAATCCTTGTCGCTAGGCTGCACTAAGCGTTTGAGTCCGCGAGGTCCGGGGCGTGTATTGAGCTAAATCCCCCGGGGGTACCTGTCCGCGTTCACGCTTACTTCCTTCTGCCCTAAGGGGACCCTTTATCTTCCTCTGTGGCCCTTTCGGCGGCTTCGGCGGATACATCCTCCACCAACTGGCAAAGAGTCTCGAGAGTTATTTGAATAACTGGGGGTGGAGGTGGAGCCTCGACCTCTTCCTACCTCTCCTCTTCCTGGGTGAGCAGGTGGATTCTCCAAGGCGTGGGCTTCGCTCCTACTGGGGGGTTGCCTCAACCTCTTCCTGCCTCTCCTCCTCCTGGCGGTGTGCTGGTGGACTCTCTAAGACGTGGGCCTCGACCTCTTCCTGCCTCTCCTCCTCCTGTAGGTGCGCCAGTGGACTCTCCGAGGTGTAGGCCTTGACCTCTTCTTGCCTCTCCTCTTCCTAGCGGTGCACTGGTGGACTCTTCGAAGCGTGGGCTTCGACCTCTTCCTGCCTCTCCTCCTCCTGGCGGCGCGTCGGTGGACTATTCGAGGCGTAGGCCTCAACCTCTTCCTGCTTCTCCTCCTCCTGACGGTGCGCCGGTGGACTCTCCGAGGCGCGGGCCTCGCTCTCTTCCTGCCTCTCCTCCTCCTGGTGCGCAGGTGGATTCTCCAAGGCGTGGGCCTCGCTCCTGCTGGGGGGAGCCTCGACTGTTAGAATAGGTGACTATAAAAGCCAATTGAATTGGCGGTTTTGGGTACTATTTAGCAATCTTTATTGAGTTGATGAATATAGCAAGTATTCATCCGTGGCACTATGTGTTTGTTGTGCTTACTAATTACGTTAAACGACGTTTTAACGTCACAAAAAATGCCCACAGACCAATTGGATAACCCATGTAGTTGAGTTGTGCATTGGATAGCAGCTATGAAACCAACTTCTGACGGTTGGTCTAGAATGTTCCAAGTCGAGGACCTCGAGACAGGGCATCGAGGGTCCTACAGAGACTTGCACTAAGGATTGCATTCATTGGATGAGTATCGTATTTCATCGGCGACAAACGTTGGACGTCTATGCAATATTAGTGGGTTAGTTGACAATGGTGTTAGCTGACTGAACTGACTCGCGGGAATCGTCATATAGAAGCCTTGGAGGCTTGGTCGGTATGGCTGGAATTCCCGGCTCCAATAGTATGAGATTAGTCCTCGGACTTGAGGAATCATGACAGTCACATGCATATGAAGGTTGTATCTAGGGTCTGGCAAGAGATGTCTGTATCTGGGATACGTTCATCATAAGCTTTATCTAGTGCAGTCGGAATATGTATTGAGGATGGTGGATTCCAAGATAGGATCCGTCACCTATCAGTATATAACAGTCGAGTCTCCTATGCACTCTGAGACGGTTTTAAGCTCTTTAAGTCTGTGGCCACAGCGATTGGTCGAGTAGGGAATGGTTTCTTACGTCGATCAATAGAGCAAACGTGTCTCGAGTTATTGAGCATAGCTGTCTAGTCCAGGATGGGAACCGACACCCAATTCCATGCCCTAGACTTAGACCGGGAGACGGATGATGGAAGGACTGTACTCGTATGGAACTCGGGAGCCTAAACGTTCATGCCAACATTCACCTAGTCTCTAGTGCCATGGACCGTTGCTAGACGGCCACCCATGGTGACGGGCGTTTTCGATTAATGGTTAATTGAAAAATTAGTTAATTAAATTGGATTTAATTGACCAATTGTGTTGGACACAAGCCCAAGTCTAGCTGAGGGTGAACCTAAAGATTCACACACAAATCACTATGGAATTGGTAGAATCAATTTGGAATTAATTCTAGAAGAAGCGAATTAATTTAATTAGATTAAATTAATTCAAGGGGAAAAATAAATGATTTGATCATTTATTGGGAAATCCATTTGATGGATGGTCCAAGAATTAGTTAATTGGATTAGTTAATTTTTGAACTTAGAACCTTTAAATTAATTGGATTAATTTATTGGGTTTGGATTAATTAATTGATTGGATCAATTAATTAGAGTTCGGACTTATGTTTATTTAATTGGATTAAATAAACTTATGGGCTTCAATTGGATTGAGATTAATTGAATTAATTAATGCCCAATGGACTTTTTTTGGACTTAATTTAATTATATTAAATAAAAGTCCAAGACTAGTAGTCCTAGTCCATGGAAAAATTCAATTTATAGCAAGTGAAGGAAGAATTAAAATCTTCCACATGTGAGGCACATGTGACCAGCCTTTATATGGTTTGGTGGGTGGTTTTATTTGCTATAATGTTGCATGTTTATGTAGAGAGTGGTGAGTGTATGTAGGTTGCTTTGAAAGTTAACCATAGAAGTTGAATTTTGAATTCAACAACTTTACATACACATAACTTGTATGGCCTTGGCTTGCACGAATTTTTCCATCAAAATACTCTCCAAAATTCTTTGAAAAACTCTCCTTTTTGTGCTCATACCTTTTGGAAAGGATTGAACTAAAACATTCCAAAAGGCACTAAACAATAGTGTTGTTTTGGAAGTGTTTCTTCTTTTTTTCTCTACTTCTATCTAGCAATAGATTAGAGATCTATTCTATAGTGTGGTGTGGACAAATTAGAGGAGTTCTACGTTGAATTCTCAAGTGAACGGAAGGAGAAACGGAAAGGAAACAACGCACGTACCGGTTATACGTGTAGTAAACAAAAAGGTAGGTTTTCTTTATATTTTCATGTATCTTTTTGTTTTCTTCCTTTAGCCACATCTTCAGCATCTTCTCCTTCTTTATATATGCTATGACAAACACCGAACGCTCGGAAACTTCAAATGGAACACCCCTTTGAACCCGTTTTATATTATGCTTTAATTAACGTTTTTACGCTTCAGTTGCGTTCCCGGGCCGTACCCGATCCTTTCATCGACCTCTTCCTGCCTCTCCTCCTCCTGGTGGTGCGCCGGTGGACTCTCCGAGGCGCGGGCCTCGACCTCTTCCTCTTGGTCTTCTTGCCTCTTCTTACCCCACGTTCGCACTCCTTGCTCTTGAACGAGTGTCCATCTTCGATGCCTAGACTAGGTTTCCACAGACGGCGCCAAGCTGATGGTGTGAGATTCAGGAAATAAACAGCCTAAGCACGTTGCCTCGAATTGAAACAAGGAAATGCGAAGACAAGAGAAGAAGGAAGTAGAATTTCTATTTATCATTAGGAAGTGTCCTACAAAATGAGATTCACCCCCTATTTATAGTAAATCTCAGGGGGTGAAATTACAATGTTATCCCTCAACCTCCCTCAATCCTACGGCCTAGATTAAACTGCCGACGGCTGCTTCATCATTTCACGCCCCCCACTCCCTTTGCAACTTCTCCTAGGTAACCTCCGTCAACTTCCCTCCAATGGCACTAATGCAATTCTCTTGAAATCTTGAGGGCCTTTTCGTAAGTCCTAATTTCTTGCACTATCAATATGTATATATAGATATATACTCTTGTGTTGTATATGTAATTGGGAATCGTTGGCTATTTGTCTGGATTACTTATTATTCTATGAAGTTGTCATTATGTGATTATATGTGGTTATGGTGTATGGAACATATGAAGTTATCGATGGGGATTTGATTGTTGAATGAAGATGAATGATTGTGCGATGCCATGCTATTTTGTTGTGAATTGAAATTGAATGATGAGATTATGGATGGAATGTTGTAAATTGAGATAAAGAAATGGCTTACCTGACTGGGGGGCATACTGCAATGGCTTATGATAATATGATTAATGATGAGTTGTGTGTTGTCATTGATCAGTGAAGATGATGTGACATATCATACGAGCTTTGTGCTGTGTGATATGATGGATGATGGGACATCATACGAGTTGTGTGTTGTGTGGTATCAATGATGATGGGGTATCATACGAGCTGTGTGCTGTGTGGTACCGAGGAAAAAAATAAGAGATATTATGATTGAGGTGATGATAGCCAGGCAAAGACCATAGAGTGATGCACTCCTGCTTGGGTAAGCAGGGCCCTAATAAAATAAATGATGATTCTAGATATTGTACTGTGGATTGATGTATGATTGTGGTATTGGTTATTTCATGATTTTGTGGTAATTGTAAATTAAATAATATTTGTGGATTGATATAATTGTATGAGATCTTTCTTATTGCATATGTATATGTGTATATATATAAGTCGATTAGCTACGTTAATTGAGTAGGCAGCTCAATCCTTGCCGCGTATATTTCAGGACATAAGTCACAATGGCTAGCTGATTATAAACCGATCACCAGTATTGTTAGGTAGATCAACAGTGTTATCCTAAGTTGGAAACGGTAGCTACACAATTACATAGATAGGAGATTTTCAATGGATATGTATTTTTTTTAAGTTTTGTAATAACTTGATACTTCACTTTCTCCTTTCTTTATAGTGATAATGGCTAAGGTTGAGGATTAATTACAAAATTTTGATGATGTATATCCTTTTGTGATGTCTACATAATATATAGATTAAAACATGGATGGTCTTATTGGATTAAATGTGAATTCTTTATAAACTGAGATGTGGTTACGGACGGGGTGTCACATTGAGTGGTATCAGAGCAGAAATTAGATTCTATGTGGATAATTTGTGAAGAATAGTATTATTGAATACTTAAAATATATATTATGCACTTAAGAGTAAATGTGAGTTTCATATACGCAAGAATAGTTGAATACATGGTATATTGGCCCATACGAAATTATGGATAGAATTAGACCAGTAGTGTATGGGGAATAGTATTATCGGTAGAGTTATCATGAACATATTACATATTCTATATTTTTATGCCATGACAATACAAATGTGATCCTAGTCATGTTTTGCATGAACCGGACATAGAAATATCAAAAGGATTAACGTATGTAGAGGAATCAATAGAAATTTTAGATCGGAGTGTAAAGAAATTGAAGAATAAAGAAAGACCAACTATAAAGGTAAAGTGCAGCCGTCATTCTCCGAGAGAAACCACTTGGAAGGTTGAGGAGAGCATAGAAAACTAACCCATATTTTATTCCATGAACTGGTACGTCAATTAAATTTTGGGGACGAAATTTTTATTAGGTAGGGAGAATTGTTACGTCCATATAATTTTGTTCATAATCGAGTAGCTAATTGGTAATTAATAAAAAAGTATAAATTTAATTATAAGTTATAGGTTGAAATTATAATATATATATATATATAAAAATTTGAAGGGACTAAATTGGAGCTTTATAAAATATTTATGGTTAAAATATATATATATATATATATATTTAAAACTTGGGGATTAAATTACAATTTTAATAAAAGTAAAAAGAAAAAAAAAAGAGAAATGATGATGATTGGAAATGAGGCAGCACGTGGCTGCCTCACCAATTTTACATATTATACATATATATATATATATGGGTGTACTTCCTAATGAAGGAAGCATAATATAACAAATATATACAAGTAATTAACACACACACGGGGGAGAAAAAAACTGAGAGGTGAGCTTTAATTGTTAATTTTGTATTAATCTATATAATTATATTATTAGTTAGTGCATTTATTAAATATATTTTATACTATTCGATTAACTATTTAATTGGAAAATTTATTGAATTTGAGTATTTATATAAATTAGTGTTCGGGTATATGTTTAATTGGACTGGAATATTATAGCCAATAAATTAAAATTATTTTATCCTATTAGAATTGATGGTCGTTGTGATGGGTTACTCAAATTGATTGGGTTTATTAACCAAATAACTAATTCTATGTACCATTGTTTAAATAATTATTATTATTATAGTGAAGAATTGGCAAAAAAAAAAAAACTTAATAGGAATGGTAGAGAATTGTATTTGAGAAATATTAGGGAATTGTATTTGAGAAATATTATATTTATTAAAAGGAAATATGGGATATTTGTAGTATTTTATTTAGGAATGTTATAGAGAACGATAGTTATAAAAAGGTGAGGGGTTTAATAAAATAAATTCTTACGAGTTAATTGATAAATTAGATATATATCGAGGAAGATTATAATGTCTAATTGTTTAGACGAGAAATGAACTGAGATTTAAGTTTCAATATAAGGGAAATATTTAAAGATTGACAAAAAAATATACGTATATTATTTAGTAATCGTATTTGAAATTTACGATATTTTTGATATACTAATTATATATATATATATATTTATATGTATATATAGATATATACTCTTGTATTGTATACGTAATCGGGAATCGTTGGCTATTTGTCTGGATTACTTGTTATTTTATGAAGTTATCATTATGTGATCATATTTGGTTATGGTGTATGGAACATATGAAGTTATCAATGGGGATTTGATTGTTGAATGCGGATGAATGATTGTGCGATGCCATGCTATTTTGTTGTGAATTGAAATTGAATGATGAGATTATGGATGGAATGTTGTAAATTGAGATAAAGAAATGGCTTACCTGACCGGGAGGGCATACTGCAATGGCTTATAATAATATGATTAATGACAAGTTGTGTGTTGTTATTGATCAATGGAGATGATGTGACATATCATACGGGTTGTGTGCTATGTAATATGATGGATGATGGGATATGTGTGGTATCATTGATGATGGGGTATCAAACGAGTTGTGTGTTGTGTGGTACCGATAAAAAAATAAGAGATATTGTGATTGAGGTGATGATAATCGGCAAAGATCATTTACTGATGCACTCCAGCTTGGAAACAGGGCCCTAATAAAATAAATGATGATTCTGGATATCCTACTGTGGATTGATGTATGATTGTGGTATTAGTTATTTCATGATTTTGTGGTAATTGTAAATTATATAATATTTGTGGATTGATATAATTGTATGGGATCTTTCTTATTGCATATGTGTATGTGTATATATATAAGTCGATTAGCTACGTTTATTGAGTAGGCAGCTCAATCCTTGCCGCGTATATTTCAGGACATAAGTCATAATGGCTAGCTGATTATAAGCCCATCACTAGGAGATTTTCAATGGATATGTATTTTTTAAAAGTTTTGTAATAACTAGATACTTCACTTTCGACTTTCTTTATAGTGATAATGGCTAAGGTTGAGGATTAATTACAAAATATTGATGACTTATGTCCTTTTGTGATGTTTACGTAATATATGGATTGGATGGTCTTATTGGATTAAATGTGAATTTTTTATAAACTGGGATGTGATTACAGACGGGGTGTCACATTGAGTGGTATCAGGCAGGGATTAGATTCTATGTGGATAATTTGTGAAGAATAGTATTATTGAATACTTCAAATATATATTATGCACTTAAGAGTAAATGTGAGTTTCATATAGGCAAGAATAGTTGAATAAAGGGTATATTGGCCCATACGAAATTATGGATAGAATTAGACCAGTAGCGTATGGGGAATAGTGTTATTGGTAAAGTTATCATGAACATATGACGTATTCGATATTTTTAAGCCATGACAATACAAATGTGATCCTAGTCATGTTTTGCGTGAACCGGACATAGAAATATCAAAAGGATTATCGTATGTACAGGAATCAATAGAAATTTTGGATCGGAGTGTAAAAAAGTTGAAGAATAAAGAAAGACCAACGGTAAAGGTGAACTGCAGCCATCACTCTCTGAGAGAAACCACGTGGAAGGTTGAGGAGAGCATAGAAAACTAACCATATTTTATTCCATAAACTGGTACGTCAATTAAATTTTGGGGACGAAATTTTTATTAGGAATGGAGAATTGTGACGTCCATAGAATTTTGTTCATAATCAAGGAGCTAATTGGTAATTATTAAAAAAGTATAAATTTAATTATAAATTATAAATTGAAATTGTAATATATATAAAAACTTGAAGGGACTAAATTGGAGCTTTATAAAATATTTATGGTTAAAATATATAAATATATATATGTTTATAACTTGGGGATTAAATTGCAATTTTAATAAAAGTAAAAAGAAAAAAAAAAAGAGAAATGATGATGATTGGAAATGAGGCAGCACGTGCTTGCCTCACCAATTTTACAAATTATATATATATATATATATATAAATATATATATGGGTGTACTTCCTAATGAAGGAAGCATAATATAACAAATATATACAAGTAATTAACATACACACGCGGGAGAAAAAAACATAGAGGTGAGCTTTAATTGTTAATTTTGTATTAATCTATATAATTATATTATTAGTTAGTGGATTTATTAAATATATTTTTATACTATTCGATTTACTATTTAATCGAAAAATTTATTGAATTTGAGTATTTATATAAATTAGTGTTCGGGTATATGTTTAATTGGACTAGAATATTATAGCCAATAAATTAAAATTATTTTAACCTATTAGAATTAATGGTCGTTATGATGGGTTACTCAAATTGATTGGGTTTATTAACCAAATAACTAATTGTATGTACTATTGTTTAAATAATTATTATTATAGTGAAGAATTGGCAAAAAAAATTAATAGGAATGGTAGAGAATTATATTTGAGAAATATTAGGAAATTGTATTTGAGAAATATTATATTTATTAAAAGAAAATATGGGATATTTGTAGTATTTCATTTAGGAATGTTATAGAGAACGATAGTTATAAAAAGGTGAGGGGTTTAATAAAATAAATTCTTACGAGTTAATTGAAAAATTAGATATATACCGGGAAGCTTATAATGTCTAAATGTTTAGACGAGGAATGAATTGAGATTTAAGTTTCAATATAAGGGAAATATTTAAAGATTGACAAAACAAATATACGAATATTATTTAGTAATCGTATTGGAAATTTACGATATTTTTGATATACTAATTATATATATATATATTATATATATATATACGTAATTGGGAATCGTTGGCTATTTGTCTGGATTACTTGTTTTTCTATGAAGTTGTCATTATGTGATTATATGTGGTTTATGGTGTATGAAACATAGATGGATGATTATACTATGTTTGATTGTTAAAAAAAATTGAACGTTGAAGTTATCGATGGGATTTGATTGTTGAATGAGGATGAATGATTGTGTGATGCCATGCTATTTTGTTGTGAATTGAAATTGAATGATGAGATTATGGATGGAATGTTGTAAATTGAGATAAAGAAATGGCTTACCTGACTGGGGGGCATACTGCAATGGTTTATCATAATATGATTAATGACGAGTTGTGTGCTTTCATTGATCAGTTGAGATGATGTGACATATCATACGGGTTGTGTGATGTGTGATATGATGGATGATGGGATATTATACGAGCTGTGTGCTGTATGGTATCATTGATGATGTGGTATCATTGATGCAGTGTGCTATGTGGTACCGAGGAAAAAAAAAAGGAGATATTATGATTGAGGTGATGATAGCCGGCAAAGATCATTGAGTGATGCACTCCAGCTTAGGTAAGCAGGGCCCTAATAAAATAAATGATGATTCTGGATATTGTACTGTGCATTGATGTATGATTGTGGTATTGGTTATTTCATGATTTTGTGGTAATTGTAAATTAAATAATATTTGTGTATTGATATAATTGTATGAGATCTGTCTTATTGCATATGTGTACGTATATATATAAGTCGATTAGCTACGTTTATTGAGTAGTCAGCTCAATCCTTGTCGCGTATATTTCAGGACATAAGTCACAATGGTCTAGCTGATTATAAGCCGATCACCAGTATTGTTAGGTAGATCAACAGTGATATCTTGAGTTGGAAACCTTAGCTACACAATTACATAGATAGGAGATTTTCAATGGATATGTATTTTTTTTAAAGTTTTGTAATAACTAGATACTTCACTTTCTCCTTTCTTTATACTGATAATGGCTAAGGTTGAGGATTAATTACAAAATTTTGATGACGTATGTCCTTTTGTAATGTCTATGTAATATATGGAATAAAACATGAATGGTCTTATTGGATTAAATGTGAATTCTTTATAAACTGGGATGTGATTACGGATGGGGTGTCACAATAATATTAACATAAATTTATAAACAAATGCCAAAATTGCAACAATGATTTCAAAAAATGAACAACAATTTCAACAATTTTTCAAAAAATATACACCAACCCTTGCATCAATTTTCAGAATTGCAACAATATGAAAAAAAAATTGAAAATGGAAGGGAACACCTACTTGAGTGGTGGTGGTGGTGGATAATGGTGGTGTGGGATGACGGAATACAGTGGTGGTGGGGACTGGCAGGCGGTGGTGTTGGTGAGCGGACGACGGAGGTGGCGGCGGCGGACGGTGGAGGCGGGAGAGAGAGAGAGAGGCGGAGGGGCGATTTGTGTGGATGGCGGACAATGGTGGTGGATGGCGGACGGCGGTGGATGGCGCCGGTTGTTGATGGCGAACAGTAGTGGTGGTGGGCGGCCGAAGATGAACAGGAATTGCAGGAGAGAGCTGGGCAAAGAGAGAGAAAAATAGAGAGGGAGAGTAGGAGAGGGAAACTGAGGAAGATTTCTGCTAAGTGTCGATTATATACAAATATTTCGGAACGGTCACCATTCCTAATTTAAGTACTATTACCGTTCCTAATAGTCAATTACGACGTTGTTTTGGACACATTACGACATTGTTTCAAAAAAAATGACATCGTTTTAATATTGGACCGTGTGTGCCTGTTTATAATACCGATTCTAGTACTGCTCCAAAAAGGTATTAAAAAATATATTCCAATGACCGTTCCAATATTACATGTAACCGTTCCTATCCCAATTCCAAATAATTAGTTTTTATAGAAGAATTCATAGGAACGGTCATTTAATAACTTAATCGTTCCCAGTACCATTCCTACTATGTGAAACAGGGTCATTTTGAAGAACTGTATGTATCAACCTTTCCTATAAGGTTGACCGACCGTTCTTATATGTATTGCAAAAAAAAAATATTCATTAACCTAGAAAATAAATAAAAATTAAGAAAAACACATTCCGATCACTTGTACGAGCAAAGAAAGGTATCTGATGTGTCGTTTAAAGAATTGAAAAATATAAAATATTTTTCAAAGTATAGACACATACTCACAATATGAAGTATATTTGTATATTCAATTTTGTTAGTATTTCACATATGTAACTAGCATATTGTATTGTTTTACGGCATTGCCTAATCAGACCGTCAAAATTTCAATCGGACCGTTAGATATAATTTAGCATACGAAAGAATACACTCTATGTTGTTTTGAAAAATTTCGGGTGGATATTGAGATATCGTTTTCGGTCAGAAGACCGTCATCATAAGAACCATTGAATCCTTCAATCCGGCCATCTGATTGAAAATCAGACTGGTAGATATGAAATCTTATTTATAATCTTGTACGTGTATAAAAATGGTGTTGATCCGGCTCACGGATGTTAAGATATCATCACAATTAGGTAAAATACACAATATAGTAACACAATTTGGAACGGTTACATATTACCTTAGGAACGGTCACTTATAGTAATAACATAGGAACGGCTAGTGGGTGTATATAGGAACGGTATTGATCAATTTACATTAGGAACAGTTGGTAAAAAATAACAACTCCAAAATTTGAATTTTCCACTATTTTTCCATTGGGCACCAAAATCAAAATTTGGCACTACATCTGGAACGGTCACTCAATTATTCCAACCGTGCCTAATTCAATTTTTCCACCTATTTTCAGTGGGCGCCTAATTGAAAATTTGTACCTATAATAGAAACGGTCATGGGAATATTGTGACCATTCCTAGTTTCAAAATTTCCACATATTTTTTCATTTGGCACCTAATTGAAAATTTTTACCTTCAATAAGAACGGTCATAGGAATGTTGTGACCGTTTCATTTTTTAAAACTTAATCTATTTTTATTAAAATATAAATAAATTAATACAATGTTTAAACTAAAGTATATAAAAAATTAATACACCGTTCCAAAGTTATATCCTTGTATAAAAAAATTATAATTAATACAATGTTTAAAAGGTAACTACACACTGAACGTCAATAAGTCTCTTCCTCGGTCTCAGCCTCGTCAAAGCTATCTTCGTCATCTTGATCATCAGATTCAGCATTTCGCAAGCGCGATGTACCTGCTCCATGTTGTGACGTGGACAGATCAAAAACCAACTGTATCCCCGTTGAGTCATGAAGTTCATACGTTTGGTTGTCTGCACCAACATCTGGAGTAGGTATGACTTCATCCATCTGATAGGCGACCTCGGTCCATCGTGAGTCATCGATTACTCTTCGAGCCTTGACTTTGCAAACAACTTTCCAATCGACTTTGTCTCTTCTCATGCTCAGGTAATCCGCTTAGTAGACTTGTACTGCTTGTTGCGCTAGTATGAATGATTCATTCTTTTGATAAAGTTTTTTGAAATTGACATCAATGATGTGATAACGAGGGTGTATCTTCATGCCTCTAACCGGATCGACCAACGACAAGTGAACAGTACAATGTCCATGTCTGGTATAAGTGGGTAATCTAACTGAATTATCTCTTCAAGTATTCCATAGAAGTCAGAATCCATGTTTGTATATGATGAGCTTTTGACACAAATACCATAATTCATTGTTGACTTCCCAACATTGTGACGTTCAGTGTTGAAATTAAAGCCATTCACGAAGTAAGACAGGTAGGTCTTCACTTCTGCTCTAGGGCCCCAATAATGCAACTTCAACAATTCATCGTCTGTGTGATTCGATTCGGGTTTCACCTGCAATTCATCATATAACAATTGAAATAATTCATAAGAAATTGAGCAGATAGTAGTAATTTATAAGAAAGTGACACTTAACGACGCTCGAACCAATCCTTGAATTGAGGTGCCACTAGTTGATCAATTAATGGGTCCTCCGAATGGTGTTTGCTCGTACAGTTCATTCAAGAATGACATTTATCAGTAAAAGTGATAATTATAAATATAAATGTTCAAATTGAAATGAAGGCTTGAGAGAGTTAAGTTTGTATAAAAAAAACTTGCTCGTAGTACAGCGCAACTACTTCACAATTACACAAACATGCATGTCTCGATAACATGAAGTTCCTCACCACTCAGCCATCTCTTCTTTGAGGCTCCACTTGCTCGGCCCGGGTGATTGAAAATGGACCGTACTATTCGATCGTCGTTGCTCGTGAGATCATTGTTCCAACTGGGTCTGCTTCGCTTGCAGAGAATGTGCGGTTCGAAGTAGTGAGAAGAGAAAAGCCCGATTTCTTCGACAATATAAGCTTCTACAATTGACGCCTCGACGTGTGCTTTGTTTTTCACCTTCTTCTTCAAATCACGTAGGAATCTATTCATACGAGTATTTATTAAAATGCAAATTAATTTCCACAGAAAAATAATATATTTAACAGTAAATTCTAGTGTAGTTAATTATCTCTCAAATGGGTACATCCATCTGTATTGCACGAGCCCCCCAACGCGCGTCTCATATGGAAGGTGAATAATTAGGTGCTCTATTGAGTCGAAAAAAGGAGGAAATATTATCTCGAGGTTGCACGGGGATGAGGCCTACACTGTCTTCCAATTCTTTTACTTTGTTCACATCCAGTGTGGTTGTGCATAGGATTTGGAATAGAAGGCTCACCTCCGTCAAGGCCCCCCACACGTGCTCAGGAAGCATTCCATGGCAGGCAACCGGAATCAACTTTTGCATGAATACATGACAATTCATGGCTCTTGATGTCATGCATCCTTAGCTCCATCATGTCAACACAGCGGGACAAGTTAGATGCACACCCATCTAGAAACCTGAGACAACGAATCCACTCATATATCTTCTTCTTTTGATCCTTCTGACTTTGGGCATCATGTTCGGTCTCCTTTCGTCCACTCAAGCTCCAACCAGTTACATATGATCTTGAGATCCTTCCGTGCATTCAGATTGTTCTTTATTTTGCCATTTATATCCATCACAACATTGAATATATTGGCAAACACATTCTTCTCAATGTGCATACATCAAGATTGTGTTGTATCAGATGTGCCCCCCAGTATTCAAGCTCCCAAAAGATGTTTTTCCTCGTCCACTTATGGTCGACACCGTAGCCTTTCGGTTCACTCAACGGTTGTTCGACTGCAACACTAAATGCATTGACACGGGTTCGGATATGTTCTCCAGCCAACCTCGGACGTGCAACCTTTCTCTCCATTCGGGTTTTAGTGAAGGTTTTTTTGTTCCTGCGATAAGGATGGTCCGGTGGGAGGAACTGCCTGTGGTAGTCAAAATAGCATGCCTTCCGACCTTGCTGTAAATAGAATGCCCCTGTGTCCTGCATACAACTAGACACCCCATAACACCGGCGGTACTTCATCCAGACGCCATCCCATAAGCAGGAAGGTCATTCACTGTCCACATCAATGTGGCCCGCATCATGAATGTTTGGTTTGTCACAGTATCGTGCATACCCACATGCCATAAATTCTACAACTCCTCGATCAACGGCTCTAGGTAGACATTGATAAGACATTTGGGATTCCATGGGCCAGGGATCACCATCGTTAGGAACATATACTCAGGCTTCATGCACATACCCGATGAGAGATTGTACGGTATAAGTATCACGGGCCAATATGAGTAAGTTTTACCATACTGGCCGTGCGGTGCAAACCCATCCGTGCACAGCCCAAGTCTAACATTACGTGGCTCAGCTGCAAAATCAGGATACGTCTGGTCAAAATACTTCCAAGCCTCTGCATCGGATGGATGACACATGGATCCGTCCTCCGTTTGATGGTTCACATGCCAAGTCATATGCTCTGCAGTGGCCTCCGACACATACAACCTCTGCAGCCGAGGGGTAAGCGGTAAATACCTAAGAATGGCATACGGGGACTTCTTGCGTCTAGGATTTCTGTCTCTGGTGGGCTTGTACCTAGCGTCTCCACAAAACTTGCAATATTCCAGATCAATATTGTCCTTCCAGTACAACATGCAACCATTTTTGCACGCATCAATCTTCGGAACTGGTAAACCCAATTCTCTTATCAATTTCTTCGTACTGTAATAATCGGTGGGGAAAGTGTGATCGCGGGGTATTACGGTATCGGCCCACTGGCACAAGCGATCATATGTATGCTCGAAAAAATCCCCTTTGGCCTTGATATTCACCAAAGAAGCAATGGAAGTCAACTGAGAGGTAGTGCAGCCATTCCATAACGGTTGGTCGGCAGCATGAACTACATCAAGAAAATGGTCTGACAAGCCAGACACATAATTATAGGGCCCTAAATCGTAATATAAACTAGGACCCACATCAGAAGGACAATACCGAGTACCATCATCAGCCGGTCCCTCCTGGTTATACGAAGACCAGAAAAACGGCCCGGCGCATCAAATACCATCCTCTGCGCCCAATCCATTTGAGCCGCATCACCCCAATGTGAACTACCCTCCTCTTGAATGGGTGGCGTTTGCTACTGCTGCACAAAGGGCGTTGTCAATGCTTCAAAGTATTCCTGCACCCTCTCCTCACTATGCGAAGTCCAATTATAATACTCTGGCATAAACACTTTCATACACAAGTAAAATTTACCTCGTCCGGGTTTTTGAACCGTTCTTTTTTGCACTCGCAGCAGGGACACCTAATCTTCTCCATGTACATATATGCATGCTGAGACTGGGCCCATTCTAGAAATGTTGTAACACCATCCTTAAACTCCAGCATCACACCCAGCGCATCTCGATCATACATCCATCTCCTCAACTGTCATAACATGATTAGTCCTACGTACACAAGCAATTCACAAACAGTAATTGAATGACCAGAACGAATTATATATATATATATATAATTAACCATTAAAGAATTTTAACTTCTTACCTGAGCAAAACACCTTTCAAGATCAATGCAAATTTTATGCAGATTGTTGATATTTTGAGTTTACGTATAAAGAATCAAGAGAGGGAATTAGAACAAATGCGTTGGAGAGTAATTATAAGAACAATTAAAATAAAGGGGGACATATATAGAAAAATATTGGAACGGGCGCAATATTATTTGGAACACTACACTAACCGTTCAAATATAGCCCTTGCTCCATCATTAGGAATGGTCTCTGGCACGGACATAAGAACGGTAAACTAACCGTTATAATATAGTTGTTTGCGCATATTTGGAACGGTCATCGGTACACATAATCGTTTATGTAAACTGACCGTTCTTAATAGTAGCACGTTCTGGAGCGGAGTTTGGAACTAAACTTGATTTTATCAATACCCACAATTTAAAACGGTCATTGCATTGCATTGTTCACTCAAGGCGTAAAAGGATCTCATTTAGCACTACATGTAGAAACGGTCGTACATGCGTTCCAAATCGACCCAGGTTATGGAATAGGGGTAGGAACGATCACTTTTCCTGGTCAAATAACCGCTCCAATTTCCACATATGTGTTTCAAAATGGAATGCCAAAATATAATTGCTCTCTTTTTGGAACGGTAATGGGTTTACATACTAGCACACATAGGTTGGCACACAAATAGGAATGGTATAGCCGTTCCTACACGTTCTGACTCTGAGTAATACGAAAGTGACGTCAGCAATGGTTTACCGTTCCACAATAGTTCTAGTTACCGTTCCTATTTGGAATGGGGTTTGGAACGGTCATACTAAATTATCCCAATCACCGTATTTTTTTGTACTGTGAACTTAAACAACAAATTTTCTATATAGTTTTAACAAAATATTATCAATAACCTTTCTTGTGTATAATGCAATACCTAAAATATTCTTCAGGACTAAATAAGAAAATATTATCAATAACCTCTTTTGTGTATAATGCAATACCTAAAACATTCTTGAGGACTAAAAAAATAAGATTATATAGAAAATTTGTTGTTTAATTTTTTTTGGGTGGGGCTTTTTCTATCTTGAAGTTTGAAGAAAAATGGAAGAAAAAAAGTGTATTGGACTACAACTTGAAAAATAACACAAAATGGAGTAAAATAACATTTTTTTTACACTAAACCCAAATTTTCCCTTAACTTTAACGGTTAAATTAACGGAAGGACCAAAAACACCAAAAATATAATAGTTTGAGGACCAAAACCGCTTAAATGGCTAAGTTTAGGGACTAAAATCGCACTTATCCTGTTGACCTCTGACTTGCACAAAATCCCATGAAATAAAAAAGAGGATAGTAAGACGCATGGAAGAAGAAAGTAAAAGCCGTATGGGGAGAGGAACAAAGTAGAAAAAATATGAAAAAGAGAAACTCTCAATCTCTGAATTGTAAGTTAACTTAGTGCACCTGCACTCACAAAGGTGGGTTTAATTCAATTTACCCCCCTGTGTTTATTGAGATGTTCACAAAAGCCCCTATGAAAAAAATACCATTTTACCTCCCTATGATGTTAAAAATAGGGCAAAAAAACCCCCTTCCATCTGGTAGTGTAATTCATGCACCCAAAGTATGATTGGTTTAGTGATTTTTGCCTATGCAATAACCAAAATGCCCTTTCTTTCCCAAATAACCCAAATGAACATGTGAGGTTTTTTTAATAACCTCATGTATGATTTGCTTATATATTTAGGTATAAATTTATATATCTTTTTAAATTATACATATTTCTAAAAATATAATATTAAAATATATAATACAATTTATATATAAAAATAAACACCAAAAAATTATAAAAAAAAAGAATAAAAGAAGAAAGAAAGAAACCTATCATCTTCCCCAACCTCCCCCCCTCGCCGCCAGCACCTTGTTCTTTGTGGAGGAGCGCGCGTAGGGGGAGGGGGAACAGGAGTGGTGGCGGACATGGGATGGGTTGCGTTCGAGTGTGTGTTGTTGAGCGGATGGGGACTAGGGGGACGGGTCTGGGTGAGGGGTTCCACAGAGGCTAGGGGAGGGGGGTTGCGGCTTACAAGGGTAGGGGATGGGTTCTGGGGGCGGGGGGTCTGGCGTTTGGGTGAGGGGTTCTGGAGGCGAGTGCGAGCTTCGTTGGCGGGGGGGGGGGGGGGTGTTGCAGCGGCATGGACCTGGGGGAGAGTGAGTTGCAGCGGTGGAGGAGCGGTCTTGTTGGGCAGGAGGGTTGCGGTGGCAAGGACCTGGGGAGAAACGAGTCGCGGTGCCAGGGTGGGCTTGGTGGGGGGGAGGGGTTGCGGCTGTAGGGACATAGGGGAGGAGTTGCGGCTGCCGGGAGGGGGCTGAGGTGAGGGTTCCGCCGGCGGCAGCGAGCAAGAACTATTAGAATATGTGACAAGAAAGCCAATAGGTTTGGCATTTTGTAACCTATTTGACAACTTGATGTAATAAAATATTATGTAATGAATAAAATGAGTGTTCATTACCATTGGTACTATCTTAATTGTGCTCATTTTCCATATGTCAAATGTTGTTTTACATACATCACAACAAAGCCCACAGACCACGATTAACAACTCATGCAGTTGGGCCACGCATTGGATGGTGGTTATGAAACCAACTGATAAAGTGTTGGGTCTGAAACATTCCAAGTCAAGGACCTCGAGACAGGGTATCGAGAGTCCTATAGAGACTTGCACCAAGAGTCGTATTCATTAGATGAGTGTCGTGTTTCATTGACAACAGGCGTGGGACGACTATACGATCTTGTGGGCTGGTCAACTGGGCTCAAGCCGACTGGGCTGACTCGCGGGATCATCATATGGAAGTCTTGGAGGCTTGGTCAGTATGATTGGATTTTTTCGATTCCGATAGTACGGGAGTAGTCCCACTACTTGAGGAACCATGGCAGTCACGTGCACACGATGGTTGTATCTTGGATCTAGCGAGAGGTGGTCATTCTGTAAGATGGTCATTATAACCCTTGTCTAGTGCAGTCAGAATGTGTAGCTAGGACGGTGGGTTTCAAGAAGAGGATCTGTCCCCTGTCAGTATGTGATAGAGATATCTCATATGCACTCGAAGACACGTTCATGCTGCTTAAACCTGTGGCCACAGTAATTGATCGAGGAGGAAATGGCTTTCCGTGTCGATGCAATGAGGCATGCGTAATCTCGAGTATTAAACATAGACGCCTAGTCAAGGATGGGAACCGACTCCTGATTCAATTCCTTATACTAAGGCCGGGAGACAGTAGACGGAAGGACCGTACCCATACGGAATCGACGCCTAAATGTTCACGCCAACATTCACCTAGTCTCTAGTGCCATGGACTGTTGCTAGACGGCCACCCATGGTAACGGGCTCCTGTTGGACGCAGACCCAAGTCTAGTTAAGGGTGAACCTAAATACGATTTGGTGCTCACATCTGCAATGATTTGCAGGTGCTGTGAAGAAGCAGAAGGCTAACAAAGGATGCAATGATCCTGGGCTAGGCGATGGCAACGCCGTTGCTTCAGAAGTCGTAAGATCAGTAGAGTTAGCCATTAGTAGTCATGCTCTGGTAGTACTAAACGATTATTTCTGTGTACCTAGAATGATAAAGAATATTGTATCTATACCCGTCTTGGAGAAGGAGATTTATTCTTTCACCATCAATAAAAGTGGTTTTTATATTATCAATTATGGTGTGTCTCATCTGCTTGGTACATTAGTAAACAGTATGTACATACTTCAACAGTCTAATTAGATGACTGCAGAACATAAACGAAAGCACGATAATCAAGATAACGCATAGATATGGCATGCAAGGTTTGGTCATATCTCTAAAGATAGGATAAGGAGGTTGGTGGACTCAAAGATTCTAGAAATAGACAATTTGGGCAACCTACCAACCTGTGAGTCCTGTCTAAAGGGAAAGATGATCAAAAAACCTTTTATTGGACAAAGCACGCTAACCAACGGTCTGTTGGATTTGATCTATACAGACGTATGTGGGTCATTAAATACTCGAGCAAGAGGTGGGTACTCATACTTCATAACATTTACCGATGATCACTCACGATATGGTTTTGTTTACCTGATGAGGTACAAGTCTGAAGCCTTTGGAAGGTTTAAGGAATACAAACTCGAAGTAGAGAACCAAACCGCTCATAAGAGAGTATTTAAGTGGTCAATTCATTGATTATTTAAAAAAGAATAGAATTCTATCTCAGTGGACTCCTCCTGGAACACCACAATTGTATGGTGTGTCCGAAAGGAGGAATCGGACCTTATTGGACATGGTCCGATCCATGAGAGTTTTATCGAACTCCCCTTGTCCTTCTGGGGATATGCTCTTGAGACGGCGGTCAAACTTTTGAACATGGTGCCATCTAAAAAGATAACCCAAACGTCATATGAGATATGGCATGGCAAGCCTGCCTCCTACAAATACTTGAAAGTGTGGGGTAGCCCCACATACGTCAAGAGATTAGTGGGAGATAAAGTGGACTCCAGGTCTAGTTTATGTAGGTTCGTCGGATATCCAAAAGAAACTGTAGGGTATTATTTCTATGATCCCTCTGAGTAAAACGTTTTTGTCTTGCGGAACGCAGTGTTCTTGGAAAAGGATTTTCCATCGAATAGTCGACGTGATGAGGTACTCCTTGAGGAATCAAGTGAGGTGCCCCATGAGACAGCGCCAGCAACATCTGAGCCTGTAGTTTCCACTGATAATGTTCCAGTCCTTCGTAGGTCAGCCAAAGTATCCCAACCACCTAATAGGTACGAATTTTTGGGTCTGGCCGGTTAATTGGATAACGATCCAAAGACGTACAGAGAAGCAATGTCGGACATCAACTCGGATAAGTGGCTTGAGGCCATAAAATCCGAAATGGACTCGATGGGTGCAAACTAGATTTGGATCCTAGTGGACCCACCCAAAGGAGCAAACCCCGTAAGGTGTAAATGGGTCTACAACCGTAAGCTTGAAGCTGACGGGGAGGTTACGACCTTCCAAGCTAGGCTTGTGGCGAATGGTTACACTCAACGACCCGGGATTGACTTTGAGGAAACCTACTCGCCCGTAGCAATGGCTAGATCCATTCAGATATTGTTTGCCATAGTAGCATGGTATGACTATGAAATATGGAAGATGAACGTGAAAACCGCCTTCCTCAATAGTTTCGTAGAGGAAGAGATCTATATGGATCAACCGGAAGGTTTCATATCTGTTGGAGAAGAGCGGAACTCTGCCGTTTTCAAAGGTCTGCCTATGGCCTCCAATAAGCTTCCTGAAGCTGGAACATACATTTTGATGAAGTCATAAGGGGATATGATTTCATAAAGAACGTGTCCGGTCCTTGTGTATACTAGAAGATCAGTGGGAGCTCTGTTGTGTTCTTAGTGCTTTACGTGGATAACATCTTGCTCATCGGGAATGATGCTAAGACGTTGGAAACCATTAAAGCTTGATTGTCAACACAATTTTCCATGAAGAATATAGGCAAGGCATTCTACATCCTTGGCATCAAGATCTACAGGGATAGACTAGAAGGATGTTCGGAATAGCCCAGTCCTCGTATATTGAGAAGGTCTTGAAGAGATTCAAGATGGAGAACTCAAAACAAGGATTCCTTCCTATGAGGTATGGAATTAAGCTGTCTAAGAAACAGTCTCCTAAGACTGATGAGGAGCTTAAGCGGATGTTGGACTTCCCCTATGTTTCAGCTGTAGGCAGCATTCCGTATGTTGTCCAGTGCACTAGACCTGATGTGGCTTTTGCTTTGAGCGTGACAAGTCGATATCAGGCGTGTGCTAGAGAGGCACACTGCAGTGTGGTCGAGACTATCCTTAAGTACCTGAAACGGACTAAGGACATGTTCTTGATCTACGGTGGTGGAGAATTGATACTGGAAGGCTATAGTGATGCTAGCTTCTAGTCGGATGACGATGATGCCAAGTCTCAGTCTGGCTTCGTGTTCAGACTAAATGGTGGCATGGTTGCTTGAAAAAGTTCCAAGCAAGCTACCACGGCGGACTCCACCACATAGTCTTAATACATAGCAGCTTCGGAAGCTGCTAAAGAGGCAATTTGGATGAAGAAGTACATCCAAAAGTTGGGTGTAGCGCCTCGCATTGCTGAGCCAGTAGTTATCTTTTGCGAGAACAACGGGGCGATAGCGCAAGCAAAGGAACCGAGATCTCATCACCAATCCAAGTATATTCTTAGACACTACCATCTGCTCAGAAAGATGGTTATCAGGGGTGACGTTCAGATGGACCAAGTTAGATCGACAGAAAACATAGCAGATCCACTTACTAAGCTAGTATTGCAAATCGCTCATACTCAGCATCTGGATAAGATGGGCTTGAGGTCAATGGGTGATTGGCTTTAGGTCAATTAGGAGATTGTTAGAATAGGTGACCAGAAATTCAATTGGTTTGGGATTTTGTAACCTATTTGACAACTTGATGTAATATAATATTATGTAATGAATAAAATGAGTGTTCATTACCATTGGTACTATCTTTGTTGTGCTCAGTTTCCATATGTTAAATGTTGTTTAAGATATATCACAACAAAGTCCATATACCACGATTAACAACTCATGCAGTTGGGCCACGTAATGGATGGTGGTTATGAAACCAACTGATAAAGGGTTGGGTCTGAAGTGGTCCTAGCCGAGGACCTCGAGACAGGGCATCGAGAGTCCTACAGAGACTTGCACCAAAAGTCGTATTCATTGGATGAGTGTCGTGTTTCATTGGCGACAGGGACGGGACGCCTATATGATTTTAGTGGGTTGGTCGACTTAGGTCGAGTCGACTGAGCTGACTCACGGGGATCATCATATGGAAACCTTGAAGGCTTGGTCGGTATGATTGGATTTTTTTCGATTTCGATAGTAGGGAGTAGTCCCCAGATTTGAGGAACCATGGCAGTCACGTGCACACGATGGATGTATCTTGGATCTAGAGAGAGGTGATCATTCTGTAAGATGGTCATTATAAGCCTTGTTCAGTGCAGTCAAAATGTGTAGCGAGGACGGTGGGTTTCAAGAAGAGGATCCATCCCCTGTCAGTATGTGACAGAGGTATCTCCTATGCACTCGAAGACACGTTCATGCTGCTTAAACCTATGGCCATAGTGGTTGATCGAGCAGGAAATGATTTCCTGTGTCGATGCAATGAGGTATGCGTAATCTCGAGTATTAAGTGTAGACGTCTAGTCAAGGATGGGAACCGACGCCAAATTTCATACTCTAGACTAAGGCCGGGAGACGGTAGATGGAAGGACCGTACCCGTGCGGAATCGGCACCTAAATGTTCACGCCAACATTCACCTAGTCTCTAGTGCCATGGACCATTGCGGGACGGCCACCTATGGTAACGGTCTCCTGTTGGACACGGGCCCAAGTCTAGCTGAGGGTGACCTGAAAGGGTCACACACAAATCACCGAGGAGGTGAAGAAATCGACTTGGAATCAATTTTAGAGGATAATGAGTAATTGGATTACTTAAGGGATTGTCCATTGGATGGACGGGCCGATATTGCATCGTGCCCTCATTTTAATCGATAAATGGAATTTATCGATTAAGTAGAAAATCAAAACTTGGATCTTTTAATTGGATTACAAGATTAATGGGAATTATTTAATGGACCATGAATTAAATAGGATTTAATTCTTGGACTTGTTGTAATTGTATTACAATAAAACCCGGTCCATTAAATCTTGACCCAAGAGATGTGTTAATTCAACTTTTGGAATAAGAAGAAGTTGGACTTCTTCCCAAAGAGCATGACCGAAAATTGCTTCTTTTAGAAGCTCAAAATCAGCCATGCATGGCCTTTGATGATTGTTGACTTATCTCTTTTGGTAAGAGACAAATCAATTCTAATCAAACCTCTTTCATTTGGTATGATTAAATCATACCTTATGAAATGGTGGACTTGATTGATGATTAGTGGGGATTGATTGGAATGTACTAGACATCCTTGGATGAACCTAGACACATTCCAATAATCACAGTAATTAAGTATATATACATGTATATACTATCATCAAAGAAAGAGGATCATAATCATCTTTTTCTAGGAAAAAGAAGAACACACACTCTCCCAAAAACTCTCCAAGTTTCGGTCCTCTCTCTCTACACAAACCACCCTCTTTGTTCTTCATTGATCTAGGATCACCTTGAAAAACAAAGCAAGATCAAGAAGAAACACTAACATAATAGTGTTGTCTCTTCTTGGATCCTATCCTCTGAGATCCATTTTTCTGTACCAAGAAAACGAGATCTCTCTCGGTGTGATGTGGACTTCATTACAGAGTTCATACATTTGAATTTGGTGAACATTTTCGGCCGAAGAACAACGCTCGTAGCCGTACAACAAAGAAAGCTACAAAGGTAATATTTATATTTACACTTTTGTAGTTTCTTTGATGAATAATCTATGCTCTATATGATATATATATATATATATGTTGCATTATCATATTCTATATCGGACGCCTGGTTGAGCACCCAAGGGTAAACCCCTTGGGATCTTTTGACATGCAATTATCTTAATTATCGCTTCTGCCCGCGCTCCCAGGCGGATCCGCTTGTCCTTTCAAAAACTACTTCTCTTATGTATACATATAGATATATATATCTATATATTACAATAATATATAATTATTTATATATTAAAATGAATTATTTATATATTAAAATAATATATTTTAAATAAAATTTATATATTTAATAAAAATATGTCTAAATCTATCATTCAATACAAAAAATATATATGTTTAAATGTGAGCCACGTATTTAAATCAAATTAAATATAGATCGTTAATTTGTTAACTTAAATTTAAATTGTGGTTTAACATATCAGGTGGATTTTTGTCATTGTATCTTCAAAGTTACATTCAAATATATTAAGGGGCAGTGTGCTCTATTTTTAACATCACAGGGAGATAAAATGATAAGTTTGGCATGATAATTACTCCCTTATTTTTTTAAAATTACAAATATTTTCCTAAGTTTTGTAACTCTTCTAAGAAATAACTCATTTCTATTTATTCTTATTTGTGAACAGACCAAAATGCTCTTATGCAAATAAAATTATTTTTTATTAATTTTTAAAATTTTTTGATTTTTTTGCACTAAAATGCGCAAAGAAAAAATTCTTACGTTTTTTTACACAAAACAGCAATAATGTGATTTGTCTCGAGTGATTTTTTTACAATTTAAAAAAAAAAAACAAGAATAAAATGGATAATTTTATGCCTTTAATTAAAAATTACAAATCTCGTAAAAATCATTGTAATTCACCTAATAATCAAATATAGTTGTGTAAAGAGAAACATAAAACAATTAGAATGCATTATGGCGTAAACCCCAAAGAGCCACAGATCCACACACAAAATTGAGATTAACGAATTAATAAACAATGTTTGACTTTGGCTCTCACGAAGTAGTAAGTATACCATATGCTTTTTCGCTCATTTCTTTTTCATGTTTTCCTGAGATTAACAGAACATTATTGTCAACGTTCCGATCACTGTCCACAATTATTAATTATGTTCAGATAATACATATACTAATTCTTCTCCCCATATGTATATATATATGCCTGTCAATTCATATCTATATATATACCTCAAATCTTCTTTGGTTTTGAGGTAAGAAGAGCAGAGCAATAATTGTAAGAAAGGGAGAATGATGAGGCCGAGAATGAAGGAGAATTTGAACAAGCTTTGGAGGAAGAAAACGTTAGTGGGGCTTGGGTTGGGACAGTTCCTCTCTCTTCTCATCACCTCAACTGGATTTTCATCTTCTGAATTGGCCAAGAGAGGTAACTCTCTCTCTCTCTCTCTCTTATCTATTGGATTTAATGTAATTTAACATCATGCCATGTTATAAATGAGCAAATTACTTTACTATAAAAGAAAATAGCAATTTAAATCCCTATATTTTTTTAAAATGAAGTAATTTATTACTTCCTTGTCTATGAAGGTAAATTGTTTAATTTTAAAAACACAGAGAGATAAATAACTTTATTTTTAAAAATACGATAAGGTAAATTAGTTTTTTTTTTTTTTTTATAGGGTGGTAATTTGTAGATTTGTAATATCACGAGATGTTGCTTACATTTTTCCCATCTATATTGTTTTATATGCTATATATGGAATCATTTCCATTTTATTATTTGAGGGTGTTTTATTTGATAATAACTAATATATATGTTTGAGTGTTAGTGATGAACTTATCAGAATTTTTACTAATTTTCTTTGTTTGGTTTTAGATATATTAGTTAGTTAATTAATTAATATGAGATATATTATTTATTATTACTTTAGTTAATTAATTACTTAATCTATTTTTAAATAGAAAGTGAAATTATTAAATTTTCTCTGATTTTGACTAATTCAATGTGAAGGAATGTTTGGAATTCCAAAAGGACTAAGGGATTTCTTCTTTCCTTAATTAATTCCCTCAATGATATAAGGAGCTTATATTTACTGACGCAGATTTTTTAAATACAACGTACTCATGATTTAATTACAGAAATTAAATAAAATGTCTAAATGAGTATGATTTAATTACAGATCTACGATACTTTTATTCCTTTTCCATAAAAAAATAAAGAAAAAAACTTTTGGAAGACTACTGTGTGGGTTTTCCTTTGTCAATATTTTGTCATTTTTCCTTGTTTAATTTTGTTAAAACTAATCACTATAAAAAATATAATTTTTTGTTACGGTTAATTACTATGGTCAAAAGAAAAAAGTCGTGACAAATATAAATTAACCACGACTTTGCAACGGCCATTAGCCGTTGTTTCCGCAAGTGGGGTCAAAACATTAGCCATGGCCGAATCCATGATAAATGTTTTCACTATGACTAAAAACCATGGGAGATATTGATTAATCGTGGCAAAAATTTAAGTTTTTGTAGTGATTTTGTTTAATCGTGGTTAATAATTTACCATAATTTTTAATCTGTGATCATTTATAGTGTTGCGAAAAGTCAATTTTTATTTTTTTTATTTAGTGAATGTTAAATATCCATCCCATGTAAAAGTTATGTAAATTCTATGTACGTTAGAGAGAAAAATTTAATATTAATATCTTAACATACCCCTCATGTGCAAACATTTCTTTTATAAATGGGTGGCAAATGACATTCAAACCCAAAATCTCTTATTTGGTCTGGTTTTCATTTTAGTTTTGAGGAATACCTTTGTTATTACGGCTAATTACACCATTATATAATTGGATAAATTACACTGACATCCCTTAGATTAGTTTAAACTACGCAAACATCCCCTGAGGTTTTTGTAATTACAGTGACACCCCCTGCATTTACTAAATGTAACAAAATCACCCTTACGGTGGTAATTGTTAATAGTGTTTGATGACATCACTGAAAAAGTGAGTTGAACTTCCAAAACTATACTTGTCTTAACAATGTTGAGCTTTGGCAATTTTTTGAGACAAACATACCCTTTTATATTGCATGACATGCAGGGGGTTTATTGTTAATATATATTCTAACAGGGTATAATTGTAATGTTTTATCACAAACTTGTTACGTTTTTACAATTATAGTCAAACTTTTTTTGGGAACTAATTACCTGCATCTAACAAATCATGTACTTATTCAAACATGTATCACAAGGTAATAATTGAGACGATAATATAAACATATGCATTAAATTAGAAAGATGTACATAGAATGGCTAGTGGATCATTAATTGTGCAACATGTACAACACAACCTTACAATATTGTTTCAGCATTATACTGACAACATAGTTTGCCAAGTTTAAAAAAGAGAACATATAGTTTCACCTTAGTCAATAACCTACAAATGCATAAGTATGTGGGATCCAGTATGCCAAAATGTCACCAATCATTAGCAAATGTCACAAAAAATAGTTTAGACTAGCAAGAATCATGCTCTCACATTTGAGTGTCCTGGGTGCTTGAAGCGGAGGCCAATCCAGGTTGACTATCTAGAGTCATGGTTTCTGGAATATTATAAGGTTGTCATTCTTCCATTCCTCTTGTACTTGGAGCAATGTATATTGATTCATTCCCCTTCTCCTTCCTCTTGTTGTAGAAACAGTTGTTGTATTGTTTCCCCTTCTTCCCCTTCCTCTTGTTGATCTCTCTATCACTCTTCCTCTGGAACAAAACCCTTATAAAACATACATCACAGTGTAAGTCAAAGCCCTTTCATTAAACAATACAAATGGCTTTAATTCCAACAAAAACCTCAAAATTTTCTTACAGGTGTACATCAAAATTGGGGGTTTTGCTAAAAACATAATAATGGAAGCTAATACTAACTTAAAATGACAACATAAAACCCTATTATTCAAAAAATCACAAAAAAAAAAAAAAAAAATCAGATTACAACCTAAATACAAAATCCTCGACTAACAAGAACAAAACAAAGTAGACATGTACTAAAATAGTCATCGTTTTAAAGCATTTTTTTGGGAAAAAAATTTGATTTTGAAGGTACGCATTGCATAGTAAGGGGTTTACATACCTTTTCTCCTTGTTTCAAGCCACAACTTGACATTCGCGCTTCAACGGCCTCTTCTAGCACTTCCAAATGTGTCAACAATGGAGTTTTTTCAAGAAAAGTCTATGGAGTTAGGGTTTTGAATTTCTATGTGACAGAAAAGAAAAGGATGGAAGAGGTATGTGTTTGGGCACCAAACACTTTGTTGTTAACTCTCAATACCAGAGGGGCAAAACCAACCATACCATTTAGATATTTTTACTAATTTTTTACTTTTTATTAGTTTATCTTTTTGATCAAATTTAGTGGGGGTAAAGGGGGCAATTTACCCTATTTACTAAAGACAGTAAATGGCAGGAGGGGTCACTCTAATTACGAAAACCTCAGGGAATATTTGCATATTTGGACTAACATCAGGAGGTGTTAGTGTAATTTATTCTATATAATTTCATAACTATCACTTTTAAAAAACTACAAGTATTGAGATTCTAACCCAAGATCTCTTGTTTGACGTGGCTATGATACCATTTTAAACGATCAATTTACCTTAAAGTTTGAAAAATAAAAAAATGCAAGTATTAATGGTATTGTACTTTTTTTAAAATATCTTGCTTTTCTTGAACTTATTGTGGCACCATTTAATTCTTCATTTTATCGTTATGGTTACTAATGTGCAAAGCTAAAAATGCAATATTCAATCTAAGAAAATTCTTAACTAACTTTTGAAAGAATATATAGTTTTTATTATCAATGCCTTTTCATCTATAAATATATATAATCACAACTAAATACATAAGTATTATTCTTTTTATATTCTGTACACGTACTTGACTGTTCCCGATTATTACTAATAATAAATAATGAGAAGCATGCGGTGTTGTGGTCAATAATGAGAACCGAGAAAAGCATTTCTTTCTTGACCCGTAAATGTTATACGCAGTGCCGAATATATATCGGTAATGTGAAAAGTCAACCCAAAAAAGGGTATAAAGGTGCATAATATGTGGCTGGTAGAGCCCGCACCCTTCACTAAATGAATCAAATGATGAAAACTTTTCCTCGATCAAAATATTTATTTAATCCGATCTTTACTCTTTCATTTTCACTGTTTCCTCTTTCGCTGAATTTCCCGTCACCTGTATGTTTTTTTACTTTTTCCTTTTTCAGATAAATTATATTGATATCTTTTAAAAATAAATTTAATTATACAAGTATTTTATTTATATTTTGTAAGAGGGTTAATTATATTCTCTATCCTACATACAGTCACATTCACTCCTAAAAAATTGAATTATCAACAAAAGAAAATTATTAAATCAAACTTGTTCAAAATTTATAATTTTTATACTTAGTATGGAAACTTGAAACTCTATAAGCTCACAACCGTCATACATTATTTTAAAATTTACATATGTAATGTTTTATGTTGTCATATATATATATATATATATATGAACACTTATATGTATATATTTTTTTAACAAAATAATGTCAATACTATTTTAAAAAATTATTTTGAACTTATCTATTAGTTGTAAATTGTAAAAAATTACATATCTAATTAACTTATAATATTCCATAATTTTTGAGTAATTAATGATATGATATTATAAACATTTATTCATATTGTACTGAATATAAAATCTATAATTTCAATTAACATAGCTTTTTCTTATAATTATATCCATGGTATATATGCTACATCACGATTTATACATATTTGTATGTATCTTTTTAAATGAATAGTTTTTGTAAAATATAGTTGCAGATATTGAGCTTCAAAATATTTCTATATTATATAATCTATAATAACATGATAACATAACAAATTCTAAACATTATTTTTCAAATAAAATTTTTAATAAAAATTGAAAACAACTAAAAAGAGAAAGTTCATTTGGAAATTAAACATACTTTAGGGAGGTAATGAAAAAAAAAATTGGGGTAGGTCGGAATGACATTTTTACCAGTGAACACCAAATTATCTTATACGAAGATATTGTTGTTGCCTTTCATACTTTAAACGGGTAAATGTAACTTAGATATACTTTAGGAGTGCAAAATGTATTTAGCCCTTTGTAATTAATTATAAGTGCACATTCTAAAATTTTAATTACTATTTACAACAGCAATTCCCTTAAGGACAGAAGCTTATATTGACACCCTTCTCAGAGGTGTATTTATAATTTTACAAAGTACATAAGGTGTTTGTATAAATAAACCTAACATCCAAGAGTATCAATATAATTTATCATTTTCTTTATTGATTATGTCGTCCTAATTAAAATGTAAATGTAAAAATTCATAAATTATATAAGAAAGAGTGCATTCCGAATGTATTAATATAAGAAAATTTAGTATATTCCCAACGTATTACACTATTTATAGGAGGCAGATAAGACAATTTAGGAGTTTCTTGAGTATGATCTACATTTTGAGATTTTGGGGAAGGTCTAGTTTCATGGGATTATGTTGATCCAACTATACACCATATCCTTAACGCTTGCAGGAAACGAATCTATCGTGTCAATAGAAAAATCGCCTATTTAGTTGGAAGTTTATTACCTATTGGGGGGTAATCCAACTATAACCTAAGTTTCTTGCTGGTTTAGTTACCCCCTACTAACATGTATTCATGCTGATTTGTCGTTTGAGGTAGAAAGAGGTGCTAACGTGTTAGTCGGTCACTAGCGGACTACAAGTGGATTTGGACCGGTCTTAGTTTTACAAGCAGGCCCCGGTACGGCTAATTAGGCCTGTTTATGGGCGGGTATTACTCTATCCGGACCTAAACCCAATAAATACTCATAGTTCTTACCTATATGTTTTACGCTAACCCCACCTATAGAATACCAATTGGGTCTTACCCATTTTATATCCAAAATAATTGAGTCTATTATGAGCTTTACCCATTGGGTCTTGCACATATTAAAATGAACAAACCAATTATACATGTTTCTTTGTAAATGATATCCCAAAAATATATTACTAAATTAATTTATAAAAATGTTTCTGGGCATGCTATCGATAAATTAAATTAAAAGTTATTTGAATTTTTAATATGTGTAGATTGAACATCATTGAAATATATATCACGATCTTGACTTTGATCAAATGATGGATCATTATTAATTAATTACACATCGACATAGATTCGATATAAGAATGTAAATTGAATAACCAATAGGAAAATACTTTAAATGATTTTTTTTATTAATTTGAAAATGCGTTCAACTTTCATTTAATGAGTTTTTCACAATTCAAATTTAAACAAATTTTAGTACCATATATTAGTTAAGCATGACTTATCACTTTACATTCAAATTATTTTTATCAAAAAATTAATTCGTAGTTGTCGCTACGAAAATAAAGATGAAAAACTCTGATTTTTTTTTTCAAAATATCAATACGTAAAAAAAAACTATTTAAGAATTTTAGATGATAAGTAAATCGACTCGATTAATCTAATAAAATTTTACAAGTTCAATGATTTTAAGTTAAAGAATATTTATGAAATTTTAGAGTATTAGATTTTACCCATTTAAGACCATACCCATAGGTATTTTTGGGTCTAGATTCTACCCATACTCGAAATACTTATTTCAATGGATATGGATCCGGGTCTTATATAAAAATGATGGGTCCGAATTCAATTTTGAATTTAATATAAAACTAATGGGTCCGAATCCAAGTAATGCCCGCCCATCGACATGTCTAATCCCATGCTTTTTTTTATTTTTTAAATTTTTTTAATTAAATCCAAATTTTTGCCCCAAGTGAATTTTATTAATTATTAATTAAGATTTTAAGTAATAATTAATATTAATAGTAATAAAATATTATTTTAAATTATAAATTTATAATTATTTAATAATATATTAATTATTTTTATTAAATAAGTATAGTGTTATATTTATTAATAAGTATGACCCATAATATTATACTATGTAAAAAAAATAAAAAGTTTTACAAAATTAGTGATATTATAATTAAGTTATAATAATGACCACCATTTTCATAAATATGTCGTTGACGTTGGTGTCGATGTCTTTTTCTTTTCTCACCTATCGATTTTGTTCGCTCATTTATTTTTTAAACTATGATTAATAATTATATTATTAAAATTTTAATTAATTTTTAATAATAAATAAATATCTTTATTAATTAAAAATATTCTATAATATTGTATTGTATACAAAAAAATTAATAAAAAAAAAGAATATAACTATGATAAAATTAGTGATAATTATAAATTTTACTAATGCTCGACAATCTCACAAGTGCGATGTTGGAATCTTGTTATCATATGCTCTAGAGAAGAAGATCTAGACGCCAATGTCAGGGACACAGTGTACATAATGCAATAATATAGTTCATATTTAAAAATTAATTAAAAATTTGATAATATAGTTGGCAAAATGTGTCTAAAGATTACATGTTTATCCGAGTGGCGGCAAAACGTGATAGGTAAAAAAAGAAAAAGACCTCGACACCAATGCCAATGACATACTTATGGAACTGGTGATCATTATTATAGTTTATAATATCACTGACTTTGTAATATTTTTTATTTTTTTGTATACAATGTAATGTTATGGAATAAATATATTTATTAATAATTAAAAACTTATTATATTTTTTTATAGAAATAATTAATATATTATTAAATAATAATTATAAATTTAAAATTTAAAATAATAATTTATTACTATTAATATTAATTATATACTAATTAAATATTAATTATTACTTAAAATCTTAACTAATAATTAATAGAAAAATAATTTACAAAATTTACGTGGACCAACAATTGTTGGCCAAGTGAATTTAATTAAAAAAAAAAACAAAGCATGCGTTCGCTACATGAGGTACCGACCCCTGTTCGCCAGGTCGCGATCTGTGCTAGCGGCTTCTATAAAAAAATTAAAAAAAAAATGATGGGTCGCTAGCCCATATCTTTATTA
Source organism: Sesamum alatum (assembly GCA_034509735.1). Classification (NCBI taxonomy): domain Eukaryota; kingdom Viridiplantae; phylum Streptophyta; class Magnoliopsida; order Lamiales; family Pedaliaceae; genus Sesamum; species Sesamum alatum. The sequence goes on along the minus strand of JACGWO010000011.1, from coordinate 4,175,797 downwards.
GTGTATCGCGGTAGTGGTAAATTTATAATTTTTTAGTTCTTTTCATAATATTAATATAAATAGGTCTTGATACCCTAGGTATTTTAATAAATATATATATATATATATATATCTATTACCAATCAAAATAAGTTATTTTGATACTCTCATAATAAATAGTACATACATACAAAGTATTAGAAAAAATATTAATTCTAATACAAATATGGTTAATAATTTAATGTAGAGGTAGTTTTTTTCCTCACATATTCATGTATGTTATTAAAAACCTTTAAGTTAGAATAAATGGTGGAGATAGTAAACAAAAGTTTGTATACAAATTTATGGGAGACAATGTGTGTGTGTGTTCCATAAGAAAAAGTGGTTGGCTGCCTTTTTCAAAAGTCTACTAATTTCCCATATTTTGGAAACTCCACACAACTTTCCGTCACTTCAAATATCAACGAATCATTAGTGTAAACTTTATAGCTCTACCGGTGGACCCCTTCTTTCCCGGAACCGTAAAGGATCTTTCTCTGCCTTTTTGGTCTGACCATCCAAAACTTTTGTCCCGGATTAAATTTCGTAAAATTAAATTAATTATAAAATAAGTGTGATATATTACTATATAATTGAATATTTTTCGTGCATTATATATCAATTATATGATAAATATATCGCACTTGTCATATAATATGTTCAGACTTGATCTAGTTAGGTACAAATTAAAATTTTCCACTGACCACCTGTAAAAGCGTTTCTTCTCCCTATTCCTTATTCCAAATTATATTCTTACTAAAATGTTTAAATAATCAAAAAAGAATCTGGGGTCCATTTTCCAGTTTATACTGTTTTTAAGTAGGAAGAAAATCACTAAAGGCTAAAAAAGGCTTTTCGTTGGTGAGTAGGTCAGACGGAATAATTTATATTTACACTTTTAAATTAGAGGTAGTTTGTATAATAATATTGATGTTTGTATGGGTGTATGTATAATTTTTAAAAAAATAGGATAGTTTGTGTAATTATGTTAATATTTTTGTTAATGTATGTGTAATTTTTCAATAGACATGAGTAATTTGTACAAATAAATTATAAATCGGAAGATGTGTAAATATAATTATCTCTAGTTTTTATAGATCAATTATATTGATTTGTCCATTTGTAGGATGCTACGACCACATATAGATAATTAATTGGAGGGTATGGATTGGACTTTTGTACCGGCCATCATAAATGCATTATTTCTTTAGTAGTGGCTGTGACACAGTAGATGCGGGTGCAGAATAGGACATAAATTTACTTGATGAAGGTAAGGATTTTTAAATGTGTTATTTATTCTTTATGAAGACTTTAGAAGTAAGAAAATTGAGTTGAGTAGAGTTGAAATGTTCAAATTTGTTCAAAATGATTTTTGAGTTTAAAAATTTGTGCTTGAGTTTAGTTTGGATGTTGATCAAATTGAGCTCAGATAAGCTAGCTTTAATTGAATTGAACATGAGTTGAGCTAGACTAATTCGATATTTTCCAACATATTTTGTCATTTCTTTTTACTAATCGAATTGAACTCGACCCCGACATCAAAGTTTATAAGGATAATTTGATCAAAAATGATTTTGTTTGACCTACAACAAGTCTGTAAAGTCAATTAGAGGTAACTATAAATTTTTATTCAATTTTTTAGCTGATGACTTTCATGAATTTTGTTAACAAATGAATCTATTTGTTATACGGAACTCAACGTATTTAACGCTGATGTGGTGTAAAAAATTATCTTACCATAAATGATGTTTGAAATGCATATATAGGGGTGACAATCCAACTCGGACCCGACAAAATTCGTCCCGGGCCCGCCCCATTGTCCAAAAAATTATAGAAGGGGCAGGTAGCGGGTCCGAGGCGGGTCCCGGGTCCTTAAGGACCCACCCGTTTAGATATATATATTTCTTTTATTTTATTATGATAGAATAAACACTAACAAAATAGTGTATCATTTAATTTATTTATTGTTCGGTACATGTTCAATAGTTGATGAATTGAAAAATTGTCGCACAATACTTAACGATGAGAAAGACGAAGAAGTTGTTACTAATGTATAATCAATAATTTAATATGAATTATTTGAGTTGTTCTATTATGAACAATTTTATTTGTATTTCAAATTCTTTTTCGACTTGAATTTGAGTTAGATCATGAACAATTAAATTTATTTGTAATTGATATATTAAATTTTATTTTTTTTAATTTGTAGAACAAATAAAAAATAAAAAATTTAAAAAAACCGGGTCTACCGGGTTGACCCGCCCCGGCGGATTTTGTACTGGGGGGGGGGGGGGGGGCGGGGCTCGGGTCCTTCCCGGAGTTGGCTCGGTGGGTCCCGGGTCCACCCAAATCCGTCCCGTTGCCACCCCTATGCATATATATAGGGCAGTGGATGCCCACTTGCTCTGATCAAGTGTTATTGTCAAAATCTGAAGATGTCAGGTAATCCAACGACTCATTTTTGCCTAGTCACCTAAGTCGAGTTGCCTGGGCCTGATCGGGTCACCCAACCCGACTCGTCAAGTGGGCGGATCCTGGTATCCAGGAGTAATTTGTGTCCCTTGGGGGGTAATTTTATCATTCCTTAACCATATTATAATATACCCATCAATTATGATAACACTATATATTTTAAATTATTCAGACAAGAGAAGGGGAAACAGACGGACCATCATATATCAAGAGTGATGGGAGGTATAACAGGAAAAAAAATAAAAAATCTAACTACACCACCAACACCTTCCAAACTACAAGTTTATTTTTCTTTCTTCTTTCTTGCCCCAAATCCTAGCTTACATTACATTTGGATATCTATCTATAATCTATTTTTTTAAAATGAATCGATTACAATAATATCATAAATTTCAATCATCAACAATCAGTATATATAAATTATCCATATAAAAAATATATGATTAAATAATAATTATTATTTATAATAGACTAACTACTACTATTAAAATAGCGTAATCAATCTTATGTAAATATGTGTGTTTATGGACTAAAAAAAAAGTGACATGTGAATGTTTCCCTTCTCTTGTTTTTTTTCTTTTTTTCTAATCTTCTCTCTCTCTCTCTTTCCTATTCTATTGTACTTTTATTTTCCTGAATTTTGAAATATTTTTTGTAAATACATTGTATGGAATTCATGATAATTATCATATTCATTTATTTATTTTGAAAGAAATTAAAATAAGACATACATACCAAAAAATACATTTATTGCATCTTATTACTATGGTATTATGTATAATTATGTGCAAGGATTGTATGTCCTCGACAAACTGTCATTTTAGTAAGGCCATGTTTTTCTTCTCCTACTGAGTAGTCCAACAGAATAGTAGGCTCCTACTATCATTGAGATTACGTCCTACAAAAATATCTTATATTATTGTTTACCTTCATCATCTATTCTGAGAACTTATCCAATAAATTGGGTGATAAAACATTTACTAGGCAGGACTGAATGTTTGACTTTGTGTGGTATTACTGTTTTGCCCTTCAATTAATGTAGGTTACATTAATTAATTCTTACACGATTTTTGAGCAACACAAAAAAAGGCACTAAGGATTTCATGTACCCTGTGAAAATGGTACAAATCTAGAGAGAATAGAGTTCATGCTGCAACGTATGCAAGATATTTTGTGGAGGAAGAAAACCTTCACTTCAATCTGAATGAAAATCTGTATAGAGTGCATCTATTTATACATGAAGGAAGAATAATTGCCTCAACTAACTATGTCAGCTAGGATTCCAGCTAAGAAACGTAGCATACTACTTACAGAAGTGCTACAACCAAAAACACGACTTCTAGCAAAGCTAAGAAACCAAACAGAATTAAATAGGCCCTGGCGTCAGTCTACTGCCTTCCATTGCTACAGCCTTCCCCTTCCCCCCGGCAAGGTGGAGCAAGCAAAAGCAAGCCTAGGTTGGAGAGAAATCCCGTACAGAGAGAGACTTAGTGAACAGGTCGGCGAGCTGGTCTGAGCCAGGAACGTGAGAAGGCGCAAAGAAGCCAAGCTTGAACAGATTGCGAACCAAATGACAGTCAATGTTGAGGTGTTCGGTACGCTCGTGAAAGACGGGGTTCGTCGTGATGTGGATAGCAGCCTTGTTATCGCACCAGAATGGGATCGACCGGTGAAGTGGAATATCGAATCACGGAGCAAGTAAGAAATCCAAAGGAGCTCGCAAACCGTCGATCCCATGCTATGGTATTCAGCCTCGGCAGTGGAACGAGAAACCGTAGAATGCTTCTTGGCTTCCAGGAGATGAGAGAAGAGCCAAGAAATATGCAGAACCCTGTTATGAAGCGACGAGAATCAAGGCATGAAGCCCAACTCGCATCAGAGAAGGCAGGGAGATGAGAGGATTAGTGGAGGGTAGAACAAACTAAGGGACGGATACCCCTTCAGATATCAGAGCACATGGAGGGCAGCGTCCTAGTATGACGTACGAGGGGACTGGAGGTATTGACTGACTGTTGGACAGCAAAAGAGAAATCAGGTCGTGTAAAACCAAGGTAGAGAAGACGACCAATTAACCCGTGGAATTGATCAGGACATGGCAAAAGAACACCGGTTAGAGGTCAGCTTGATGCCAGGGGGGGAGGAGTCCGAACAAGAGTTGCATTCATCATAGAAGTATCATGCAAAATATCTTGAAGGTATTTTTCCGACGTGACTCTTAAACCATGAGACGAACGAGCAAGCTCAAGGCCCAGGAAGTATTTAGCATGCGTGAGATCCTTGATAGTGAAGAGACCATCATGATATCGTTTGGCACCCTCCAAATTGGCCTCAGAATTATCGGGAAGGAGAATATCATCCACGTAGACTAGAAGAGCAATGAAATCCTCCCCAGACTTCTTAAGGAAAAGGCAGTGATCGTGGCAAGATCGAGTAAATCCATAAGCTAACAACTGAGTAGTGAGTTCCAGATTCCATTGGCGGGAGGCTTGTTTTAAGTACAAAGACTTCCGCAGCTTGCAAACCAGTCCTGATTGGCTAAAGATAGTCTTCAGGGGGAGACATGTATACATCCTCCTCCAAATGCCCGTGGAGGAAAGCATTGTTGACGTCCATCTGAAAAGGAGGCCAAGCATAAGATGCAGCCACAGCCAAGAAAACCTGCACAGTGACACACTTATGCGATAGAGAAAAACTATCCAAGAAGTCGACCCCTTCAATTTGATTATATCCTTTGGCCACAAGGCGAGCCTTGTACCTCTCAATGCTCCCATCCTGATGTAACTTGAGTTTAAAAACCTAACATGAGCCAATAGGTTTTTTTCCCGAAGGTAGAGAGACAAGGTCCCAAGTGTGGTTCTTGTCAAGTGCTGCCAACTCCTGGTCAATGGCAGCCTTCCAATTGGGATCCTGATCAGCCTGAGGATAAGAGTTTAGCTCTTGAAAAGATGACAAAAGAGCTACAAATTGCATATGTGCCGGGCTATATGAGGAGGGTGCACAAAAGGATGAGGAGTCAGGGAGACAATTGCAAATGTAATCAGACATCCTAGCAGGTCTAGAAATAAGTCTTTGTGACCTTTTGGGAGGAGTAGGAGAATTGTGAGGAGAGGACGCAGGGATAGTGAGTGGAGAGGGAAGGAATCAGAAGTATGATCAGGAGAAATGGAGTGGGAATATCAGCAGTAGTATCTCTTAGCAGGGGGATCATTAGTGTCAGAATCAGTGAGGATAGGGACAGAAAGAGAGACAGGTATGTACCTGAGGGGTAACTGAAAAGGGAAATGTGTTCATGGATATCACATCTCTTGACATGAGAATGGTGGAGGAATCAAGATAAAAAAACTTTGTAGGCCTTTTGTGCAGCGTTAAACCAAGGAAGACACATCTACAGGCTCATGGATCAAACTTGTTTTTGGTAGGATGAGTATTTGTTTCAAAGCATAAGCATCCGAAGGTTCGTAAGTGGGACAGAGTAGGAGGTTTGCTGTATAGGATCTCGAAAGGTGACTTCCAGGCAAGGAGGGAGGTAGGTAATCTGTTTATGATATATGTAAATGTGAGGACACATTCCCCCAAAATTTCTTAGGTAAATGGGCTTGAACATAAGTGCTCGTGCCATTTTTGGTATGTGTTTGTGCTTGCGCTCCACTACCCATTTTGTTTGAGGGGTGTAGGGAGTGGTTCTTTGATGTATAATGCCTAAGGACTGAAAAAGAGCTAAGCATTGTAGGTTAACAAATTCAGTCCATTATCCGTTCGCACTGTTTTGACCTTGGAGTGAAACTGTTTATGAATAAGTTTGAGGAAAATTCTCAAGAAGGTAATGAACTTGGTTTTTGTATTTGAATAGATAGGTCCATGTCCCCTGCTGAAGTCATCTACCAAGGTTAAAAAGTAGTGACAACCATTAGTGGAGGGAATTTTATATGGTCCCCACACATCTATGTGTAGAAGCTCAAGCAAGCTGAATATGTAATAGTGCTATTAGGAAAAGGAAAGGCGATGTTTTTGGTCAAGGGACAACAATACATGGACCAGTATACACAGAATCTAAAATCTTTATTTCTGAAATATATTGTAACACTGGCAAGGAAGGGTGTCCCAAACTCCTATGCCACAAGAGTTTATTACAGGGTTGAATTGGAAGAACACACTTGGAAAGTTCCTAGTTGTATGATTGTATTACATCAGAATCAATGAAGAAAGGTCCAGTGTAGTGGATTTCCAATTAGCCGTGCCTACCATCCGCTAAATAGTTTTGGTCATCCTCAGGTCCTGTATGAGGCAATGAGAGAGAATCAAAGTGACTTAAATAATGAAAAAGATGAAGCATAAGTTTGACATAAAGTAGGATTTACTTGCAAAGTTCGGTGATGAAAACAAGTTTCAGTAGTTGAGTTGTCATCGAAAAGTGTGCTATGTGATTTACTGAGAAGGTATTACCATCAGGGTGTGTATGAGATTGTGAAGAAGTTTTGTTGGACACATCTATAGTAGCCCCTGTGTTCAACAATCCATGAAGCAAACATTTATCTCCACCAGAGAGGCATGATTAATACTAAAAAATCACTTCCACTGTGCAAACTGAGCCTTAATGTGATTTTGATCTAGAAACAATCTCTCACCATTTCAGCCAGCAAAGTACATCTTTGGTATCTGGTTGGATTGTGTGTAGCTCTTTGCTCTTCATGTTTCTAGCGAAGCCCTCGCATTTTTCCATTTCTCTCGTCTCTTCGTCTCAATTAATGTTTGTACCGGAGCGTACCAGGATCTTGAAGCAATGTTGCGTAGCCCAGTTTATGGTGTACAATGCCTATCTCTTGTTGCATTATACTCGCTCTGCATCACCGTAACCAGCATCCTTTTATTTCTTAACTTGCATTGTTGCTGACTTCCAGTGGCATCTGTGAGGCTTATATGCACTTTTTCTCCTTCTCTACACTTGTCACCATAATGGTCTTATCTCTGAGGTTTGGATCCGATGACCAGTAGCTAATACTTCATGTGCTCAAAACCACTTAGTCCCTATTAAAAAATGCAAGTAATTGTCAGTGAAAATAACGCGCCAGATCTTGCCACAGCTTTCAACTCACAAGTGAACTCCACACGTGCACTTTGTTGGGTTTGGATCAGGCTGCCACTCATCCCAGAGCGTGTCTCAACTAATGAAATACTTGCAATTGAACAATATCTCACTTGTTGACGTAAACTATCTCCCGTTTAACGTTCTATAGCACGGACCATTGCAAACCTTACCATTCTCCCAAATTAACCTAATCCTAGAGGACTTCGTTATTGTACATTGAAACTCGAATGCCTTTAGATTAGTATTCACATATCCACGTCGTAGCATCGCTATCAACCAAATCCACTTTCGAACCGCACTTAGTAAACATCAGTTATTATACATGTTCCGTCTATGAGCCTAGCTTCCATTTTCGCACAGAGGCGTTATTAATTCCGCAACTCAATTAGTATTAGTCCAGTAGTGAGTGTACTTACAAGCACCATTCCAAGATGTCGAATCCGTGGACTGTATTCGATCGTTTCATCAGCTCTTTTCCTCTCAGCTGTCTGATATCCTGCGTAGTATGTTCTATCCGCCATTGACAATAGTTGTCGTGACTGCAACTTCTTATCGCATCGAGTATACAGAGGCCTTCAATTGAAGCTCTGATCCATTTGAAAATGTACAATCTTGGGGACATAGAGTTCATGTGCAGGTCACAAGTCTATTTTGTTGTAAGGAAGAAAACTTCCATTTTCAATATGAATCAAAATTGTCAGAGTTGCATCTATTTATACATGAAGAAGAATAACCCTCAACTTAACTATGCTAGTAGGAATGGTAGAACGTTCAACATACTACTTACAGAGTGCTACAACCAAACTACAACTTCTACCAAAGCTAAGACCCAACAGAACTAAATAGCCCTGCCTCAGTCTCCTGCTGCCAATTGCTTACATATCAATTTCCCATATTCCCCAAATTATCTTCTTTTCATCGTTGGGCTATCTTCCCGCATATTACTCATTTTCTAATTCTTATTCCCCATATTACACAAATCCTCATCTGCTTCATTCATATCTCGTCAGAATTTAGACTCTATGCAGCCGGCGGTGTTAGGCGGCCTAGTAATTGGCCCTCATCATCATCATCATTCCCCATCCTCTCTTTCCATCTTCTCCGAACCGTGAGAGCCTATTAATTCATTCTTTCTGTTTTCTTTTCGGATTTTAGGGTTAGAGTTTTTCAACTTATTGAGCACCTTAGAGGAGTGGTAGAGAAGGAACCCATTTCTTTGTCAGTAGAGTGGATGAGATGCTTCCAAGTGACATACGATCGATAACGGCAGCCCGTGGCCCGAGGTGGTGGTTGTGGATGACTCGAGAGGAGTCTCGGATTTGGATTGCTATTGAACTCAAAAGGGGCTGCAATCTAGTCCCATAAATATCTTCGGCTTATCCTCCAATTATAGGTGATTCTTTTATACTCAAAATTTGATTATTGTTGTGTAAAATTTAATAGGCATGGAGGCTAATTTGTGAAGGATGTTTGAAAACAAGCAAATGGAATAAAATGAGTATATAACACCAGTCGCTCCCATATTATCAATTATGAAGGGGCGGAGGTGGCGTATTGCAAATAGTGTAATTGTAGGTCAGTTACAGGCCCAAATGAATTATGCGGCTTTCTCTTTGTATAATAAACAACGGACAAACCCTACTGCTGGTTTAAATCTAGGGAAGTAACCTATGCCCTAAAGGAAGAAATGCAAGCAACCCCCTTGATATTGTAAATGAACAAATTACTTCTGTATGAAAAATAGAATTAGCATTTACTCCCTATATTTTTTTAATGATCAATTATCCCATACATTACCCACATATCAGTTCATATATTTTTTTTTTATTTGTATTTTTTTCAATGAAATATCGTGTTTATTTACTTGATCACGTAAATGAACATAAATTTTTATCTAATAATAGTTCACCGTCTTTCTTTTTAATTTCAACTAGGAAAAACTAACTAAAACTGCAATTTCTTTTCATAAAAAACTACCGGATAGGGGTAGACTAGGGATTTTTCGGCTCCCTTTCCTTCTCCAATATAAGCATAAGGAGAAAGTACAACACATTTCCTAAAATCTTGCTTTCTTGCCTCCATTTCAGTTATGGAACTATATCTGAATAATTTTGTTTAAATAGTTAATATTTTTATTTTAATAAAATTCTCAATCAATTTTGTTCATCAAATTTCATGTTTATTTATTTAACCTCTATTGAATGATATTTGGACAAATGCTTATGTGATATTTCGCTTACCGAATTTTTCTTTATTTAAAATTTTTTCAATTTTTAAAAAGGTCACATGTAATTTCATATTAAATTCATTCTTAGGATCGTATTGTTATTATAATTTACCTGTCTACTTATTTTTAATTAGACAGTTCAAGTAAAAATTCAACCTGATAGATCATGAAATTTATATTAACAAGTAAATTCGATACTTTACAGTATCTATCTATGACTAATTAATGGCACAACCGTAACTATTATAGCCTATTATATCTTATATTTTAGCATTTCAAATTTATATTGATATATATATATATTCTTAGCATTATTAGAAATATAAATATTTTTACTTTATTAGTTCAGATTTGTTAATTATTTTCATCGATGAAAAGCAAAAGTAATACTATATTTTTTTTCTTTTAAAAACTATATTCAAAAGGACAATTTACAAAAGTAATATTTTTTTTCTAGGAGGAATAGGCTTGTACATTAGGGCAATTGATAGTAGCTTTAGATAGATGTATTTTATTTTGCTATGTGTGATGCGTGTCTAAAATTTCAAAATCTTTGATCTGTATATAGTGATTAAAATATGGGAAATAATTATTTTTATTTTTTGGTCCATCAAAAGCAATTGAAACTAACAAAGATAAAATAAAATTTACAGCTCAAGTGAAAAAAACGGCTTCATGTTCAAAGGTAACATGATATTCATTAAAAGTAATTCGATTATCCTTACATTAATATGATAATGAATGGACCTGAACCCAACTCTAAAATTTTTATTATGTAGTCGTACTTGTTCAATCTTATGTATATTAATATTTACATAAATTTTAAAATACTTATATTAGTTTCAATTATAGTTAAGAATATTGTTAATCTTTTTATGAAGAAATATAAAGTGTTGCTAATACTTTTTTTTATTCTTACCTTCAGAAAACTTGATTAAAAGATCATTTAATACTGAATCACATTTTTTTAATTAGGGGAATTTATCAAAAAGCTAATAAACAAACTTTTCTAAAGGTGTAGAAATAGGATAATATTTCTATTGTATTTGAAAATGTTCGTAAATAAACTTCGTAAAGAATTAATATTGAGTTGTATAAATATGTTTGCAACCCCCAAACCCCCCCTTGTATATTGTGAGCAGTTGTTAGAAATTATGACATACCCATTATGAGTTTAAATAATTTTGAAAATACTATAAAATTATAATTCCATGCATAGCACGAGTTCAGCTATTTATATATATACTAAACGCTAGACACGCAGTTACCTGCGGGCATAATTTAGTTAATATTTTATTTTATTGAAAGCTCAGATATAATTTATCTTATCTTAAAATTTATCATTGCTTACAAAACCTCACATATAAAATATACCAGTCTTATAATTTTTTCAAGCATAATATCAGCATACAATATTTAGTTAATTTAAATTAAAAATTGAACTTTAGTAGAATATTTTTATATATAATGACGATTATATATTCATGCAACACAAAATACTAATATGTATTCTATTTCAATTACAATAAACTAAATAAATGAGAGTAAATTTAATTTTTTAGTACACGTAATTGCATGAATTATAACTTAATGAATATTAATTTAATTACATGAGTGAAGTTGAAAAGCATTTATGATTATAATAATTTGAATTTGTCCTATAAAAAACTAATCACTTTATATCTATAAGACTCTTCTCTTATAATATTATAGATAATTATATATATATCATCTAAATTTTTATATTTTTGATATTTGTGAAAATCTAATAAAATATTAGTGCAAAATAAAATAAACCATATATTTCCAAGGCAATTATTATATTATTATTAGTTTTAGTTTAATTATTTTTTTGTTCATTTTGTATTTATGTAAATTTAAACCCTTACTTACCTTACCTGCTATATTAGCATATAGAGAAGAAAAGAAAAGAAAAGATAGGAAAAAAAGAACAGCAGAAAGAGAAGAGAAAGAAAGAAAAGAGAGAGAGGGAAAAAAAGGAAAAACGCAAGATAAGAAGAAGAGAAAGAAAAGGAAAAGAAGAGAGAGGAAAAAAAAAAGAGAAAAGAGAGAGAAAAAGAAAACAAGAAACAACTTTGTATTATGTTTGATTTTTTGCAGTATTTTATTTTGTTTTGTGAAGATTAGAGTGAGAAAAACAAAAATAAATAACTGTATGTGAGATAGCCATATATGTTGGATCGTTTGGAGTCAATTCATTAGTTGTAGAAAAATATGTATGTATTATGTGTATATTGAGAGACAAAAAAAATTCATTTATCAAATCATTTATTTTATATATTTTATAAATATATATAATAATATTTATTATTTATAGAGGATTAATTATATCAATATATTATATATGGGATGAGTAAAATACCCAAACATCCACTAAAAATATTTTGACAATTATATTTGAATTTTGTTTCTAATAAAAAAACAATGTATAGTGTTTTGTTTCCTAACCGTCTATTTATAATTTATTTCGCCATCTCCACAAAACAATAACCAACAAATATTTTCAAATCATCCCTGACTGACATATAGAGAGTCTTTTTAGCATCTGGGATGTCTACATCCATGGGTTTCTCCACTCAAATCTTCATTAAGTTTCAGCCACGACATGAATACCACTATCTCTTACGGGTCTGAGGCAATTTTCATCACTTGGCTTCAGAATCCTCAAAACTGTTTTTTGTGTTTTTTAACATCTGATTCTGTCAGGGAAGTAGATTGAAGCATTGTTCAACCCTGTTTCTCATACCAATATGTTTGCCTCACTCTGTTTCTGAGAATTTTTTCTGGGTTTAGGCTGGATCTGACCGTTTTAGCTAGTATTTTCTTCTTGATTTTTATACATACCTTTCATTTCCACAAGATCCATTTTGATACGCATTGAGTATTGGTGACTTGGGGCGGATTTTGGGACAAAACATACGTTCGGTGGACTTGTTGTTGACAGTTTCTTTCGCCTTCTAGTCACTTCAACTGGTTCTCATCTTCTGAAACCTCAGCAGGAAAGGTTCCTTTTATGGTCTGTTTCTTTTTTTCTTTTTTTTTTTTTCATGTTACATGTGTATACCATTATATCATTGTTCCTATCCTCATTGATGAAGGTTGTTTGTTTTCTTCTGAGATTTCTTGGGCTTTTTAAGCTTTCTGGGGCTTGATGTAGGTCATTGTAAGAGTACTCCTCGTGTTTAGCATTATTCTATAATCTATTCAATTGCTGATTAAGTATTGTTTATGTACGTATACTGAGATCTGAGTCTTTTGTTAGTTTCAGGCATGATATGTAATGACAGAAAAATGGGCATTTAAGTATATGTTTTGTCACTTGTTCCCTGATCCTCTATTTTGTTTCTCAATTATAGGACATTAATGCCCAACTGCCTTCAGCTTTCTTGATTACTGTTGTCTTTTGATGGTTATTGGGAAGCATTATTGCTCTACAGCAGAGGCAAGCCTCAAGGTCATGTTACCAGCATTAAAGTGTTTCAATGCAGTTATTACTTTGAATTGAATTTCTCTTTCAGTTCCAAGCTTCTTCCTTTTCGATGGCATCTTCAAAATGACATGTTTTACTTCTTGCTCACATAATTTACTGATTGTAAGCTCACCAGGGACTTGTAAAGCTTTGTTTCCTTCTGCGGAACTGCATTAAGTTAATTTTAATTTTGAGCTCAAGTGAATATCATTGTGTGATTAGGAATCAGAGCAGCATGCATTGGCTCTAAAAATTAGAAAGCTTAAGGTTATGACACAAATTTACCTTTTGAAGTTCGAGCAGACGTGGCGCTTTCAACCTCTTGCGTCCACATTAAATATATCAGATTTGGGCTTCCTAATATACAAAAGTTTAGAAGTTTAGATGCCACTTTTATTTGAGCAACCAGTCACAATTTCAGATTTCTTTCAATGGCTTGACAGCTATGAGTTGCCTATAGAAAACTCTAGCTTGCAATACATTCAAGCACTTTTTTGAGAATGGAAGACTTGGAGTTTAACTTGTATCTGTTGAATGAATCTTAACCTTGTCCAAAACATTCATTTGAATTTGTTGTGTGTCATTATTGAAAATAAAATAGTACTAATTGACTACCATGAATAGTTGTGTTCTTCGTTTTTCTCGTACTGGTCTATTAGCAATAGTTCTCACAGTTCCTGAGTGTTTCCATTGCGATGTGTTTATTCGACAGATTGCCATGCTAAGTGCCACAACAGTGCTTTAAAACATGTTTTTGTCATTTAAGTCGGCTAGTTACATACGAAATGATTGTATCCCATAGCCTCCTGACATCACATTGAGTTTTAGCAAAAATACCTATGGTTAGTAAATGAGATGTGTCACTGGCAAGTGGAGAGGAAGAGAGAATATAATGAAATTGAATCTCATGTTCATGCATTATCTCTCTGAAGAAAATATTGGCTGTTGCCATTTTGGTATTTTGACAATCATATCTGCATGGATGTAAAGGTGAGAGTAACGTATTTGCTATGCTGAGGTTGTATACGTCTCCTTAATATGTTGGCAAACTCTTCGATGGATGATCTGAAACTTGAGAATTACAAATCCAAGTATCTCAAATCCACAGTGCCCCTGGAAATATAAGATAGAGGAGAGACAGTGCAGGTCTTTACAAAATGGACTCTATCGTGTAAACTGAATCCAAATGTCCAAAACCACACATTTATGTGTCTTCGATTAGTCTTATGCCCAATTAGAAAGGAGAATTTTAACTGTCAATTTGAGCAAGTTCAGTCGCCTCGCTTTTGTTCCCTTATTGTTCATTTAACTTCTGCAGTGTGAACAGTTGGCTTGTGTTTGCCATATTCCTATTACTTAAGATAAATATTGCAGAAATAAAAAATCTTCTTTAATATTTCGGCATATTTTACGTTGTGCCTTCAATTCCTTTTCTTCTGTAACCAGGCAAAATATGGATATGTATACTACCCTACTTGCTTTTGGATGTTCGTCCGTGGAAGCATTTCTTGGTTAAGTTTCTTACCAAACATCCTTTTCTACTTGCCACAACATGACTCAACATTCAGCAATGGTATGACTATCTTAATTCTCTCAGGGGTTCAGCCAAAACAAGAATATCTTGATGCATCTTTTTAAGTGTATTGAGTTCCTTGTTATGTACCCTATAATTTTGAGACTGTTTGACAAACTAGATGAGGCATGGGATGCCACGTTTTTTTTTTTTCAAATTTTTTCTTGCTAGGACCTGAGTATGAATACCTACCTAAGGAGCGATAAGTAATTTGTCACTTTCATTATAGTAACCGTGGATCTTGGAAGATTTTTTAGGTCGTCATATGAAAGGTTAATTTATCTATTTCCACATTTTCCGATATGGAGAATAATAAGAGGATTATTACTAGACTGTTTGCTTTATTATCGAAATTAATTCTAAATAATATTGATTAGTTTTAATTATCGGAAGCCAAAAAAAGAATTTTTTGCTTAGGTTGTCCAGGAGGTGATCCTTATACCAGGTACTCTCTAATGTCATCTGGTAATCCTTTTAATATGGTTTTAAATTTTTGGTGTTTGATTTTTATATGAAGGACCGTCAGTTTTGACAGATTTTCCATGTACTAGTTATCTGACCTCGTTCACTTGTGTGGAACACTAGTTGAGAGATAAATCTCTCTATCCAGTTCAAGAGCATTGCAGGATGTTAAATTTCTGTACTAGTTATTCTGTGGAAGAATGCAATTGTCAAATGAACTATCAAACTAGAATTAAATTTATTTCTGTTGCATTATAGTGACATAATGAATCTTTAATTTTGTCACAAGAGTGTTTTGTAATGTGCGAGGCTGGGCCAGGATGTTTGCATATTACTAAACTTCTTCGTTAAACATTTTTCTTCTCGAGTTGTTTTCTGCAAATACTCGTTTTAAGTGAAGTTATGGTGATAGCTAAACACTCCTACAAAAGAAAACTCTTGCTATGCGTACTTGCAGAGGAATAACCTACATACATATTTACATGACAGTTGTGAAGCATACCAGTATACATCAATCACAAGCGTCATGCTACTGGACTGTTGGACAATACCATGTGTCCTATTTCTCACCTGGTTTTTTTTGAAGACAAAATACAGATTCCAAAAAGTTTGATTGGTTGTAGTAATATGTATCGCTGGTCTCGTGGTGGTTTGTTTTTTCAGATGTACATTCTGCAGATAGATCGGGTAATTACTATCATTCAGTGGATCAAAAATTTCCTTTGATTTAATCCAACTTTGCTTCCCTGAAGCTGAATAATTGCTCTACTCCCTTGTCCTCCCCACCCAGTAATAGGAACAATAAAATCATTCTTCTTATACAGTTATGCTGTCTTTGCTAGAGTTTCTTTTGCTGTTACCATATGACAAATCATTAAATTCATGGAGAAATACTTAGGGTGCATAGGCTAGTGGATCTCCATGAAATCCAAGTTGTCTTAGTTTGGAGCTATATGATTAGCCCCATGTCCTATTGAGTGAGAGCTCGATGGGAACAGTTTAAGGGTACAGACCACTTTGTTTGATTGTGGTAAAATTGGTGGGATAGTTAAAGTAGAAAGCCTGTGACCCTTTAGCCCGCCTCCTTTTCTTCTTTCCATGTGGAAGGAAAAGAGGGGGTCATTTTGTAAATTGTTTAACTAACCTTGGTCAGATTGATAGACGAATAGTCTCGATACCAAATGTAAACTTGATGACATCCCTTCCAAATTTCATTGTGTTTATGTGCTTTGTTCTCTCTAATCTAGCTTTTCCTTATTAGGTTTTGATGTAATGTTGTTTTTTAGGGGGTAGCAACCCTATTAAAGGTGATCTGCTTGTCATTGCTGGGGCTACACTTTATGGTGTTAGTAACGTCAGTGAGGTAGGTGGCTTTTGAATTACCGTTTCTTGTTGATGCTTTGACTCCTAGTATCTAGAAAATGGTTTGTTTGCAGATGAAAATGTTCTTCTTCTCTTGTAAATTAGGATTTTCACACTAACACTTGTTGAGATAAGGTGTATTACAAAGGAATCCCTCAATTTTAAAAGGTCACACTGGAGATCATTTTGATATTCCAGATTCTCATGAAGAGTATTAAACCATGTCCGGAGGGAGGGTTAATTTTCCAAATGAGGAATTTCTTTGAAATATGCCCCTTTCTTTGCACAGTTTACACATTGTTCTTTGTCTTGTTTCTCATTTAGACTCCTTTAAGATACAGCGCCTCACAATCCTTCATGCATGCTCAATTTACTTTCTGTCCTCTTGCAGTCTTTGTTGGGCTTCATATGCTTGTTTATTTTTGTCATTTCTTTCTTCCCATCTTCATTTTTTTTTCCTTCTATTCTTGCTTTTTTTTACCGTTTTTTTGAACTTTAATTTGCTATTAGTTCTCCCCTTCTTTTATTTTGCTTTCAACTTCCTAAAGCTCCCTCTCAAAACACCAATTGCTATTCAGTTGATTTATTTTATGAATTTCTAGTTTCTTTTTTGCCATATGTCTACTAAAATGAGAAAGACTGAAGATGAAAAGTTGACACATAAATTTCATTGAAAACAATGAGGTAAACGGGAAACTTGCACTTTTGGTCCCACAGGGCATGGGTTGTTGCACTTTTGGTCCCCTCGTTTATGGGCTCAACACTTTTGGCCCCACAAGAACCAAAGTTGCACTTTTGGTCCCAACACCATTAAAGGTGTTAATTGATGGATGGAAAATCACCTTTGACCATTCAAAGGTGGTTTTGATGGCTTGAAATCACCGTTCATCTTTGGAGGAATTAAATAAGATTTTCAATAATTTTGGAGGGAATTTGTTGTAGGGATTATTATTGCACTTCTTTTGGTGGTTGTATGTATTTTAATAGCTTGATTTGGCTAAATTTATGTAATTTCTTATCTGCAATTCTGTAATGATATAATTAGAATGAAATATTACATTCTGTGATTGCAAAATTAAAATAAAATCACTGTAATTAAAAACAAAAAACGACTGACTGCAGTGAAAGCAAATATCCACTATTTGCAATAAACAATTTAGCCATAGTTTTCCCCTTGCCAACTATTCACAGATATGCACTTTACATAAAAAAAAAATGCCAATGTTTGCAAAAAAAAAAAAAAAGAAAATGTAGCTTTGCCCAAAAACTCGATTACATCAATGTGAACTTTTGGGTTCTGTAGGTAGTTTTGCAAACTGCCACCTTTTTTGATGTAATTGATTTTTTGGGCAAATCTGTGATTTTTTGCAAACATTGACAATTTTTTTGGTGTAAATTGCATATCTATGAATAGTTGGTAGGGGGTAAAATGTGGCTAAATTGTATATTGCAAACAGTGGATATTTTTCTTTCAATGCAGTCACCGTTTTTTACTTTTAGTTGCAGTGATTTTATTTAATTTTGTAATGATAGAATTTAATATGTCATTCTAATTATATCATTACAAAACCGTAGATTAATAATTACACAAAATTTTGCTAAATTAAGCTATTAAAATACGTACAACCAACAAAAAGAGTGCAATAATAATTCCTACAGGAAATTCCCTCCAAAATGGCTGAAAAATCTAATCCAATTCCCTCCAAAGACGAATAGTGGTTTCAAGCCATCAAAACCACCTTTGAATGGTCAAAGGTGGTTTACCATCCATAATTTAACACCTTTAACGGAGTTGGGACCAAAAGTGCAACACTTTTGATTCCTGTGGGACCAAAAGTGCAACAGCCCATGTTCTATGGGACCAAAAGTGCAATTTTCCCAGTATATATATATACACACATATATTTACACACACAATAGGGGATTGCTCTAGTAGTTACCTAGTATACTAGTAAGCAGAAAAAGAATCTGAACAAAATAAACAGAACATATGCAATTTTAACATCCAAAGGAATATGCGATTATGTCCAACTTTCCAACAAGTAGAGACTAGTATTGAATTGCTCAAGTATAATAGGTTCTGGAGAAGCAATAAAAGGGACCATGTCTCAGCTTCACATTGCTTGGGCCTTTGTGTATTTCTCTGTACAACAAACAAGCTCCCTCTTTGGGCCTCTTTGCATTCTCCGTTCACTCTAAACTCAACAAAGCCATTTATCGTACTTAGTTTGGGGTAGGAAGTCACATTTGACCTCATTACAAATTTTCATTTTCTCTTAAATCTGACATGGATAAAGTTGACTTTCGTAGTACACAAAGCTTGTTGTTGGCAGGCCATTGTTGAATCTGTGGTCTAATGGTTCTCAACTACCATAGATTCCTTTACAGTGAAATTTTGGTTTTTCCTTCACTTCTAAGATTGAGAGGTCATTCGTTGTGTTCTTGTTCAATGCAGGAGTATTTTGTTAAAAGTGCTGACAGGGTTGAGCTTATGGCATTCTTGGGCATTTTTGGTGCCATTATCAGCGCTTGCCAAATGTATCCTTTTCCTGTAGCAATGGCATGTGGACATCCCTTTTTCATGTGGGCATTTCATGGTCTTCATCATGCTGATTTAAGCACATCATGTAGCAATGGCATGTGGACATCCCTTTTTCTGGTGTCTCTGATAAATGTAACTTCTTTAACCATGTGTATAGAAGCATACTCGAACGTGATGAACTCAGATCTATTCACTGGACAGCTGGAGCGGTACCTCTCTCTCTCTCTCTCTCTGCCCCTCTCCCTACTGAAATACTGCTCGAGTTGTTGAAGTATGAAGCTTTAGTGTTTGCATGAGATCTATACTTGCACTTTCTTGAAATTGGAGGACCATCAAGCACTAACAATGAGATTTTTGTGTTAATATAATATTTCGTAAAGAATGAGTAGTTCTGCTACTGCTACCATAATCTAGTATTTATTTTTGAATTGTCTATTTATTGAAAGTTATAAGTTTTTCGGATTTCATGAAAAAGATAATGAGTCACACCTTACCAAGAGCATAAGTAGAGTAAGATAAGCCAGGTCGTAAGATCTCTATTACAAGGAAATTGAACCCAAATGGATGATCTGTTCTCCCAGCACCTTTTGTCCTCAACAAAGAACACTTGTGAGCTGAACTTATTCCTTGTTCACCTAAACATTTAACATGATTCTACCTCTATTGCTTCTCATTGCTGCAACCGCAAAATCTTTCCATCAAAAAAGCTCAGCCAAATAGTGTGTGATTAGTAGTTGAATGTGGATCTGCCAACATCCCCCTCACATTGAAAAGGAACACAGAATAGGAAAGAGTTGAGGCTGCTGAAAAAGATTTGGCTGTGGGACATAGAAAATCAATCGTTTCTCGGCCTCTTGGCTAAGATAAAGTGTAGTACCTGTTCTTGTCAGCTTCTGGTACGTGAGCCTTTGGTTCAATCGACATTGAATCTATTCTTATAGGCTATGGAACAAAGAAATCTTATGCTTGCTCCCAGATTCTTGCATGTGGCCTTGGCCTGGCACACCCCACCAACTCTACTCTAATATCTCATTTCTGCTCGTGGAGGAAGGCTTTGTCTAAAGAATTGTAGGCATAATATACTTTGTTCTCCAGGTGGAACTTGTGCCGACGATTCAGAGAAATTGGAGCAGGAACTGCGAATTTTTGTGCCCAATAAAACTGAAGAATGATAATTTTGTATGTAGCTAAAATCCAGGAAGCCGAAATTTTACACCTCTTTTGGTTCAATTTGTTTTGTTTGTTTGAAATTTTTTTCCGGTCAAATGCATAACAAACTTTCCTCTAGTTTCAAGTGAATATGGATGAAATAAGCTCCTTCTATAGCTCTACTTGACTTGGTAGGACCTGCTGCTACTGTCGAATAGACAATTTATTCTTTGCTCACGGTCCTATTAACAGCATGCAACATTTACAAAATGCATTAGCAAGATTGAGTTTGCACTGTAACCCGAAATGATAACTCTGCTCATTTTCTGCCACAGGCGCTTCCTTTCATCGGATTTTCTGTTGCCATGTTTCTGTTTTACTCAGGAGTTCCCATCTTACTGAAGGTACCATTATAATTTGATATCCAAATTCATATAGCGGCATAAGTATGGAGGTCAATATTTCATGTCAAAGATGTGGATGGTTAACCAGTCTTCAGTACTGAAAATCTTATGAGCATATCCTTTTCAATACACTTTACTTTTCTTTCTATATATTCCTTCATTCTGTTAATTGCCGTTACTCTTCAGAAAATCTATAATCGATGTATATAGTCCTACACTGATTAATGAACTACAAATGTTTGCATGATTGATAGTTGAAGAAAAAACTGTTTTAGTTCCTTTGACAGATCTATATACGGACGAAAGGCTAAAGAAACATTGCAACTTTAAGTTTGTTAATAATGACATGCTGATGTCAAATCCCCATGGTATAGCCTGCCATCTTCGGGCAGCGCAGCTTGTACATACTTTGATTGCCCGAGATCACAGTTGGACCATTGGTTCATGTTTTTATTCTACTAGTCAACTTTTGCTCCACTATGTTTATTTCTTTGTTTTGATACTCTTTTCGAATTTTGTTTTATGGATCGACTTCTTTTGTGACTTTCCCATGCAGATCAGTGGATCTACAATGCTAAATCTGTCATTACTCACCTCAGATATGTGGGCTGTTCTGATTCGGATTTTTGCTTACCATGAAAAGGTCTGGAAGAATACCACACTTAAAAAAAAGAAAAGAAAAGAAAGAAAAAAAGCGTTGATTAAATTCTGATTTTTAAGTTGAAAATTTTCTGTTCTCTGTTGTTCTAAGTGTCTAATGTGAAATCATAATTCTCCAGGTTGATTGGATGTACTTCGTAGCGTTTGCTGCTGTTGCTGTTGGGCTCATTGTATATTCAGGGTATGCAAAATTTTAGCACTTCTAGTTCTTCTACACTTCACTATTCATCTGTGGTTGGCGTAAGTTATAAGGATAGAACGCACATAAACTTCATCTTTATGCCGGGTTTAAGTATTTTTACTTTGTGCGTAAGCCATAAATGTGCATTCATCCGAACTCTAGAACCTGTCAGGTGTTCCGCGTTTGCTATCTCATTTCACTTTCTGTCCATGGATGATAAGTAAGGGATGTTTGTAATAGCTTAACTCAAGTGCTTATCAGCTTTTTTCCTGAAAATAAGCTGTGAAAGTGGCTTTAATTTACAGCTTAGCTTAAATTAAGTTCATTTGAACGAAAAACTACAAGTTTCTCCATACCAACTTTTGTAGCTTTAGTGGTAAAATTGTACATATAAAGCTTTTTCCCCAATGACTCAAACTTTTCACTCTTTTCTCTAATTATTCGCTACAACTAAACTTACCAACTTTTTCACCAACCTATTCCCAGCATAAAGTGGAAGTTCTTGCAAGCACTTCCTAACATAAGGGTGATATCTAAGCATGCGTCGACGTAAGAAGCTATCATTTCCATCTCAACATTTGTCAGGGTTTACACTCCTGTTTATGTGAGCTTTCAATAGATTCAACTTCAAATAGGATCAGAAATGGTTCAATTTTGTGTCGTGCTGCTTAAGTCCTAACGCAGCAGCAGCTATTGATTCATGAACCAAGTGACCTTGTTCATGCATATAAACTACCTATTAGTAGTACTGATTGCTTAAACCATTGAACTAATCCACAGGGGCGATAAAACGGAGCAGAACACTGCTGAGGTTGGTGACGAGGAGGTGGGCACAGGTGACTGGGATGTCGCTTCCACTAGTGCTGCCCAGAAAGACGGCACAGAGGCGGCAACTAAGAAATAAGAATTGTAGCATCAAGCAGGGAAAGACGACGATCGTGTATCACTCATTGGATCTGTTGCTGGATTTCATCTGTGATTGAAGGCATGAAGACAAGAGTATATGTGGAACAAAGTGAAACGTACTGGGATTCAGACATATATAGGTAGCTTCTGTTCACTATAAACGCCAAGTTAGTTGCTTAGACACAGATATAAGTGTACATGGTTACGGTGTTTTCATGAATGATTAATTAGCGAAATACAAATTACTGTCAACCTAGACCTGTCAATGGACGGGCATTACTCAAATTCGAACCCATTTATAATAGCTAATACCCGAATTTGAACTCAATATTTTGGGTAAATTACATTTACCTTCCCTGAAGTTTGGCATAATTATAAATACCCCCGAGGTTTGTAATTTTTAATCAAAGCCCTGAAATTGATCATTTTGTCCTTAAATTTTTATTAAAATTGTAGAAAAATCACCCGAGGTAAATTGCATTATTCCTCCCCTATGTAAAAAATTTAAGAAACCTCTCCTTATGCATTTTAGTTCAAAAAATTTTAAGTATTAAATAAAAAATAATTCAGTACATAAGGATATTTTGGTCAATTTATTCATAAAAATAGATGAAAATGTGTTATTTGTTAGATGGTTACAAACTTCAGGAGTATTTATAATTTCTCAAACAACGAAGAGATTTGTAATTATGTCAAACTTCATTGGAGGTAGACGTGATTTACCCCATTATTTTACATGAGACTCAGATTCATGAGTCATAATATGGTCCTACAATTTAAATTGCATTGCTCTTACTGTCTTAGGGGATTTTTCTTTTTTAAAATAAAGTTACTCTTGTGTAATATCTTTCAATAGGGTTAAAGACAATTTACCCCCTGTGTTATTGGAAAAGTTCAATTTACCCCCTGTAAAAAAACAAAGTGCAAAAAACCCTCCTATACTTTTAGAAATGGTGCAATTAACCCCCCTAAATCAGTCGTGTCGAGGGGATAAATTGCATCATTTCTAAAAGTATAGGGGGGTTTTTTGCACTATATTTTTTCATAGGGGGTAAATTGAACTTTTTCAATAATATAGGGGGTAATTGTATTTTACCCCTTTCAATATGATGAGATATTATTAATTTTTTTGCCACTGCTGTAGGATTCAATGGTACGAAAAGACGTGCTGAATTCATTTTTTCTCTTTTTCATTGTTACTGTGGGGCTGGTGTCAAACATTCTCCTCTATAATAAAGATCTTAAAGTACCCTATTGGCATTCAAAATTTAGAGGGTGTTTGGCTAAATTTTTTTAAAATATTTTATAAGTTCCTACATTTTATAAGATGTTTTAGGAGTTTATAAGATGTTGGACCTTATTTTAAAAATAAGTTGTTAAAGTGTTTGGATAAAATAAGATGTTATAGCTTATAAGATGTTTTTGCATCTTATAAGGTGTTATGATGTTTGGCATAATAATGTCTTTTTATTATAAAATGATCAAAAAGGACATGTTATTATTAGAATCAAATAAGTTGTCATTTCTAGACATATGTTGTATTTTAATATTTTAAAAATACTTTCATAAATAATACACATTAGTTTAACTTTATATAAAAGATCTAATAGATAATATTTTTTAAAAAGTAAGAAAATGATGATAATTATTACCTAAATTTTTTAATAAAATTAATATATATATATATATGTACATTAATATTAGTCGAATATTATGACATTGATATACAATTGATATTCTCTTTGTTAACGAAATGACTATTTTCTACTCGTATAATTTTTAATGTCATTAGTTTATATTTTTTCAGTAAATATAATATCAATAGCAATCTTATTTTTGTTTAATACATAATAATTTATTAAGTAATGAAGTATTTTTTTTTCGATTGTAAGAAAAATTAAATACCAATAAAAAAATTTAAAACCTTAAGAGAGCGAAAGTGTATTTTTGTGTGTGTGTGTGTGTGTGAGAGAGAGAGAGAGAGAGAGTCTATGTGTGTGTGGTTGTGTGAGAGTGTATGTGTAAGTGATGATATTTTTGTTTAATTATATATTAATCTTATAAAGTTAATAAGATCTTATAAAAAAAGTTGGAGGAGGTTAACTGTTTTTTAAAGAGCTTATAAGTTCCAAAATATCTTATTTTGAGATCTTATAAGCTCTTTAAAGAAAAATTTGTCAAACGATTTTTTAGAGCTTATAAACTCTCAAACATCTTTTAAAATGTTTTGAGGAGCTTATAAGCTTAGCCAAACACCCTCTTAGCTGAAAATACTCGTGTTTCGATGAAAGACAGATTTGTTTTGTTCCCTATTACAGTTTACTAGAAAAATATGCTTTTTTTTTTTTTTTTTTTACGTGAAAGCGATGAATTATTATTAATTGAAATAAGTCGATTATAATGAGTTCGGTTGAAATATCACTATCTAACGATAATTATAATAATTAAAATTTGGATTAATAATATCACATAAATTAAACATAAACAACATCTTATTATTACAATATACAAAATAAACCTACTATGCAGTAGAAACATCAACCCATTCGAGTTCGAACCCATGACCTTTAACATCATGAAGTCTCAGTTTCCCCAACTGAGCTAGGCTCCATCGGCAGGAAAATATATGCTTGTTGCGTGTGGTTTTCTTTTTTATAAATACTAGAAAGAATGACGTGCGATGCACGTGTACAAATATGTTTTTAGAAGTAAATATATTATTTATGTTAACTTCATGATATTATTCGTATTTTTTTTATTGAAACATTAGTATTATAAAATTATATTTTCAAACAAATTGATAATAATTATTTAAATTGATATGAAAACTATTCAATTCTATTATTTGTAATTCACTTTCTAAATTTAATTGGTACTATTGAATAAAAAGATATTCCCCAAAATTGAAATTTCGTATTTCGTATATTCACTAATGATTATTTCAATTAATATGAAAATATAAAATAATGATATTTAAAAATTAATATTAAAGTAAAAATAATTAGTCAAAGCTCCTTATCTTAGA